>OX243814.1:30196972-30239472 GCA_945859605.1 Lumbricus rubellus
TCTTTTGTATATGGGGCGTAGGCCCTATGCTTGTTTACAATTGTTGTGTATGTTATTTTGACAAATGACTTTTAAACCAGTAGAGACTACCCAACTTCAACGGTGTTAATGGCTGACTGGTTGGTCAGTGGGCCTAGGCCTATGGATGGCAAGTTTTCGTCTGTTTGGGGTAGGCCTATTCGGTTGTAATTAATTTTAATGACTGCTGTGTGTTTCGAATTTCGAATCGGCTTCCTCAGTGGCTTCATTCACGTGTCATGAGTCAGAACTGCACTTCTATAGCGATGTAGTGCGAAGAAAAGGTCAAATAGGCGCATACATGTAAGTTAGCCATCATAATATGGTACCAGATGGTAGTTAATTAACTAGGTCCAAAGTCCCCCAACTAATTTTTAAAAAAATTAAATGAGTTACACTTTTATGTTCAGGTTCAGAAGAGCGAACAATTAGCCTACAGAAATTCATTTCAAGTGGTGTCCCTTAGTAAGGCTTAGTTGAAAAGATGTTTTACTGAAGAATTGTGCAATTTTATTTGTCGTGATTTTATTTGTTTTTAACTTTTTTCAAGTTCTTGCACTTACTACATTTTCCTGCACAGAACGAAGGCACCGTATCGAGATTATGATAGGCCTATTTTAGCCTGCTTTGAATGCACTGTGTAAACGATTGAAACGATTTTTCGAACAGAGCCGTATTGTATCCGAAACCCATGTAGATGATGTACCTGGCTTGCGTGAGATTATTAGGGTAAACCAGGGCTGTAGGCCCTATAGCAATAGCCTAACCTACTGGCAAAGTTAAAGATGAGTAGGCTACACGGTAAAGTAATGCCTAGACCTATCTGCAGGTCATTTTTCAGTACACTGTATACTACACACAAATACTTGCATGGTGAGCAGGACCGTAATCGATTGTAACCTATTATAGGCCTAATACTCGGGTATTTATACAGAGTGTACTCGTCTCACAAATATTTGTGTGTAGTAGACCTATACTGGAAAATGACCGCAGACGACAGGCCTATAGACAACTGTAGCGTGTACTCACCTCTGATTTGCCAGTAGGCCTACAGCCTTAATTGGGGTAGACGTAAGCTACAGCATTAGTAGCCTAGGCTACACGACATGTGTGGATTTAGGGGCAAGATGTGCTGCTGTTGCTTTCGCTGTTCGGCTTACGTGAAGGAAGCTCGTAATGTGGAGAGGAAGCAAATGAAGTCATTCAGTCAATGTTATCTCAATGTTATAACTGTCGCTAAAACGCTAACTTTTCTTCATTTATAGGCCTATATATAGTCTGTTTTTGCAGTTGTCCCTTGCCTACGGACGACCTGGTATCAAATCGGAGTGTGCTCGGAGTCTATTTGCTTAAGTAGGCTGCATGGTTAGTAGGGGCCTATTGTCAAATTCAAATTTTGAATATAGGTTAGGCCTAAATGCTTATTTTTAAAGCCTAATAATTTTACCGTGGGCAGACGCGTGAAAGTTGTTTCCGCTGTACAAACTGGAGTTAGAGTTACATTCCTCATTATTTGATATTTTATGCTTTTCATTAATTGCGTTGTATATTTCATGGAATAAATGGTTAAATTTAATTGTTTTCAAATGTCGTTTATTTATTGAAGTTCACAACTTGTAGTTACTTCGCTGGGTGACAAAAAGCCTGAATTATAGATAGCCTAGACTCTGTTTAAGGCAAACCTGCGACATAGAAAACAGACTTTACTATGGAGCTCTAAGAAAGACTGGAGGTTGAAACCCAACCCCTAGGCAATTCTCATCCTGGGAAGATATCCAGACCTCTGAGGTATAGATGCCCCTCCCGGCTAATTTCTCGGACCACAGCAGTAGGCCTAGACTGCAGACACCATGCATTGAACGTAAGCTTGAAGGTCGTCTGAAAAAGAAGGATTTGCTCAAATAGCACCAACCAACAAGAGGGAAAAGATCCGCTGTAAGGATAATACTATAGAGCAGACGATCAAGAACAGAACCTTGCAGTAAGCCAAACGGACCCCCCCACCCGGTGCGATCTTGCGGACCCACAAGTCACAATAGAAGAACGATTGCCATGGGGGGTAATCCACATAGGGAAGTTGCAAGAAGACCTGATGAGGTGGAAAGCAGTACCATGAGGATTTAGGGTCCACTGAGTCAGCCTGGAACGGTGTCTCGCTGTCTGACTCATAATCGTGCTGCTACCTTTGTCCACGCTTTGCAGCCTAGCTCACACCTTGACTATAATTGCAGTGCTCTATTACGATGGGCTCCGCCAGTGTCCACGGTCTATTTGTTTGTATGACATTGTATCATTTTGTATGTGCACTTGAATGTTATAGCGCCCCTTCAAGCTCCCTACTCAGAGGCGCTCCCGACTACAGAGCGGAGTTTCACGCCGAAGCGCTGAGCAATTGAGAGTGAAGGACTTGCCCAAGGTCTTTACGCGGCGACTTGAGGTAGAACCGACTGAATGGAAAATAAGCGCATTTTCAGAAAAATAGAAATTGCGAACTGCTGTCGGCCTAGCCTAGTCGAATCGATGCGATTATAAAACGAAAGCATGGACCATGGTTGTGAACGATGAACAGGAAACAGGTCTTATTATTATTATGGCTTGCATGGTGACATGAACGTTTAGGTAGGGCCTACAGGCCTAAAACAGTTAAGTTTATAGTTGGAAATAATACTGTTTTATTCTCAATAATATTTTTCAGTGTTCAGTGCTCATTTCTCTACTCTCTAGGCCTATTTTTATTGTAGAGATTTTCCGTCCACAGTGTATAGGCCTAATATAAAAGCGATCCATTCAATACGTTGACTAAAATTGGAACAATAGACCTATAGGGCCTAGGCCTATCATCTATAGGCCTAGCTATAGATTCTAGAGTCAGGACCGGTCTTAGCGCCACAAGTGGCGCTCAAGGCAAAAAAATCCTGGAAAATCGTTTTGGCCCTACGTTTGGCGCACAAGACAAAGCAAACATTAATTTTGGCGCCCTCCGAATAAAGGTTCGAGATTTCCACTCAATTGTTCAGCCCACTTTAGAAGAACCAGCCAGAGTCTTAATTACGCTCAATAGAGTAGTTTATTATAATTTTTTAAATTAGTCCAATGAATTCTGCATAATATTAGGCCTAATTTTGCGGAAACCGAAGAAAATTGAAAACTATTAAAATACATTTTATGCGGAAATGGCGCCCCTACTAACAGGCTTCGAACCATTGGCATCAGATGGGCTGGAACAGGTAGAGTTAGTCAAAGCAACTTGCCTCTGGCGCCAATTAGTGGAATCTGACACAAATTATCTCCTGACACAGCACTGTTTTTCGTGACTTTATCCAATTACAACAACATTTTTCTGCCAATAAAGAACTGCGGAACTTGATACATAATATTATTCTATTATCGTGAATCAAAGCGCTAGATGAATATTTATGCTAATACATCTGATCACCCCTTAAAAAATAGATCGTCCCGTTGACCTCTGACGAGTTGAACGTGCGAGAGAAGCAAGAACAAGCTCCGTCCTTCATAGTACAGTGTGACAAGTGTTTGGAAAGGTTATATTAGAAGATTTCAAAGACATTTAGGTAATTAATTTCGATCATTCTACTTTTGTATTAAGTGTTATCGTAACAGTAAGAAATTTTTATTTATCCCTAACGGTTGTATTCTAGTTTATCTGAAAATTCACGGTATGCGTACGACCTCAACTCCTCGAGCCGGCGGGTCGTTGACCGGAAATATTGGACATGCGTATAAATTATTCCTTCGTTTTTCTGTTGATTTAGACGCACGAGGCTCGCGAAATTACATTGTAATTCTGCGTGTTGCATCATAATTCGTCTGGTTATAAATTAGTATTGGAGTCCGTAACCCGGAGGCTTCGAAGGTTTACTCAGGTAGATCTATTTGGAAACGTGGCGTAATCACGTAATCTGGTAATGTCCTTGGCAGAGTTGGTGCTTGTTGCTGTTTAACGACACTGCCATTTCAAAGATGATTTGTGTCGCCCTCCTCCTTTATCCAGGCTTGGGATTGGCACGGGGGAGTGCAACCAGTGGTGGAGTTGGTGATACAGTCAGATAATTTATATTGATCGACATTGTAATGCAAATTGTGTCATAATAATCTCGGATTTAGGTATTTTGAAGGAAGTGCTTATTATTTTCGTTTATTATTTTAAACTGGCACAATTCAGTATGATTACATTTCATAGTATGAACGGATGATGAAAAGTTAATTAGCTATTATCATAGATTAATTGTTTTACAGTTACTGTTGTCCTACGCTGCTCCATTACCATGCAATCTGGCGAATGAAAGGCTGAGTCGACCATGGGAGGGTAACAGGAAGTGATCCCCATTCTGAGCATGGCCAAAAGCTATTTCCATACCCAGCCCTGTTCAACACGTTGGTCGCTAGGGACGTGTTAACACGTCCACCATTGAGTCATTTAACACAGCAAATCAGCGGCCAACGTGTTAACACACTGGTAAATTTCAAGTTTTGGTGACCTGAGGATGATCATGTATTCATGAGCAGCATGACCACCATCGACTGGGAGAGAATAGATCATCAACGTGAAGTCGTCCCCAACAGTTTTCCGTTGTCCATCCAGATCATAGTACACGCAGTATGAGCACCCAGACTCAGATAAAACGAAGTGTCGTGCCATTTTGTGCCAAACGTAGGCTGTGGAGTGTGGAGGACCTAGAGCTAATACATTTTTTAATCCTAACTGGGGGAAAGAAAGCACTGTGCTGCGATGCTACCAGTGGCTTCAATACTAGTCTTTGCAGTTTCCAATGCATCATTTGGGTACCGTACATAATATAATAACTGTCAGTTGTTATCATAAATAAAACCTGCTGAGGCGGTTTCTGCACGTTCAGATTTTGTTTTCAAATGTTTGATGAACGTTGTGAATTTTCTTTCATTTTCAGACTTGTACGAGATGGGTGATAAAACACTTACAGCTGGTGACGCTACAAAGGGAGCGCAGGTCTTTAAGCAGAGGTGTGCTCAGTGCCATACTGTTGAAAAAGGTGGCAAGCACATCAATGGTCCCAACCTTCACGGATTGATAGGAAGACAAACTGGCCAGGCACCCGGTTTTTCTTACACAGAAGCCAACAAAAAGAAGGGTTAGTCGAGTCAAATAATAATCTGAGATTTTTCTAAAGTTCTGGTTTACATGCTATGTCGGGTCACATATGAGTTGCCTTTACATAATTATAATGGCTGAAATCGTTTACTGAGATAGAAGTTGAGATGGTTAGTAGCTGTTCATTTATTGTGTGTGCACGGAGCAAAGAGGATAATGGGATTTAGGCAATTTGCGTATAAGTGAGTGTGGGAGTGAGGGTCTGAGAAAAGTCTACATATATGCAGAATAAATGTCTATCCATGTAGTCCACATTTGCCTATTTATTACTCTTTATTATCCTATACCTGTCCTATAGCATTTTGACTACATCAGAATTATTTTGTGTTTAGATCTAAACAGTAAACTATAACATAATTTTATAAAATACGACTTTTTGCGTACGTAATTACTTAGTAGTATTGCTTGAATTTGCAGTTATTTGTATTCAGTGCTTAAAGTGTGGGAAAAGAAGTGCCTGCACGCTTCTTACCTTTCGAAAGGAAGTGCCTGGACGCCCCTTACATTTTCAGGCTGTGCTGGCCAATAAGTAGCAGGTTGGCGTTCAGATTTTAAAATAAGTGCATTGACGCCGTCCATGACCGTCCTGCCACACTTTAAGTCCTGTTTGTATTTTAATAGCTGTCATAGCATTTTGACTACATTTTGTATTTGTTTTCAGGCATCAAATGGACGAGGGACACTCTTTTCGAGTACCTGGAGAATCCGAAGAAGTACATCCCTGGAACTAAGATGATCTTTGCGGGGTTGAAGAGTGCGCCCGCCCGTTCGGATCTAATCGCCTACCTTGAAAGCGCCACAAAATAGCTGCTTTGACTTTGGACCCCGTAGGGAAAACACTTCTGAGGAATCTAGATTTTAGAATCAGTGTTGGTTTATAAGTGACCTAAGAAGTAGTTTAGAGGGGATTTAAATCATGATTGGTTAGCATATTTTCGTTGCATACGATCGAGTATTAGGTTTTTTGAAAAATAATATAACTGAATTGTTTGGCATTTTCGCAATACATCAATTCTATATTATGAGTACATTTAGACTTTCCAATCTTTTTTAAAATAAAGTATAAATTGAAATTTTTCTATGCGGTTCAGAACTGGGAAACGAGAGTGAGCCTTCAGTTGTTGAAATTCCGGAATGCTTACAGTGTGCTGTCCATAACTTGCTTGAGAAGGAATGTTTTTACTTGTGCTGTGGATGTTCTCAGGAACTTGCTCTAATTTATTATGCAGTTTGGAATGAGATTTCAGGAAGCTGGTGTTCGTGCTACTGATTAAACGTGAGGTTTGTTTCCTGTATATAACTTGATTCCTGTTTCATTGTTAGTTATTCCATGGCTGAAACTCAGTCGCCAACGAAATTTTCCACTTTTTGGCGACCAAAATTTCTGATGACCTTTTTTTAGTCGTAACACTCAACGATTGGGGGGGGGGGCAAATACATGGGCAATTCCCCCAACACATTCATTGAGGGGGACCGTTAAGTCTCCGCCCATGGTTGTCTGCCTCTTTCAGGGTTCCGTCTTATGGTCTTGCGCTCTTACCTCTTTAACACGGTTGTGATTTAAACCATCTTTGAGGCTGTGTTTGATCAGTGCCCATGGCCCAGCTATAGCAGCAAAAAAGCTTCATACATTGCAGGTTTTTGATGCCAGAAGTCATTCTACTGGCTAAATTCTGCGGCAACATATAACGTACAATTATAATCGGCATTTTTCCAAAAATGACTTGCCTTATGTAATGTATAATTTTGTATATGTTCAGGGACCATGAACAGACCTTATAGCATGTCATCTCGATTATCCTGGTTCATGTGTGCTAAGGGTGGCTATAGTTATTGGCATATATGCAGCAGGGCTTACTTTTTCTTACATTGATCAACTGCAACATATTTTAAAACCTACGAATTGGTAGTGTACACCCGCTTATTAGGCATGTATACACAGATCTAGTAAATGAACTTCACTGCTAAACTACATGGAAATATATTAAGTTTAAGCTTTCAAACCATGAGCTTAATTTTCTGGTCAGTTAAGGTCCCATTTTCTCTATCGTCCATGGGCACAGATTAAGTTAATCTGGGGGAGGAGGGGGCAAAGTAGGTAATTTTCTTCCTACGTAGTTTTGAATGACCCCGTAGGAGTTTGGGGAGGTAAGCTGCCTGGATCTTGATTTTGGTCGCATTTCTTTGCCATAATATTTTCCATTGGGTCCGGATGCGTTGATGGTGTTCGAGCACTTCTAATTTCTTTTATAAACTACTAAAAACTAGTGCCGTAAAATTTCCATTTTCATTCCGGTAGACAAAAACAGCCTACCGACATTTTATGATGCTATAGCTTTCTCTCTGACCCGCTGTGATTCTTGTTCGTTTTCCTCTTGTTTTGCTTGTAGGCTACTTATTCTTATTTCTAATCAGCTCTTTAGCCTAGTCCATTCTGTTCGTTCTTTCGTTGGCATTCGCTAGGTGGTTATGTTCGTTGCGTAGCTATGTCTTCGTTGACATTCGCTAGGTGGCTATACTCTGTCACAAATCTGTGACCCCTCCTACTTGCGTGACGTCATTAATTTTTTTATATAGACGCTCTAAAATCGGCTAAAAAATGAAGCAGACGACCTTCCTATTGTCCATTCGAAACAGCGGGACCTTGTTCAGTGTTCACCATGAACGACAAAGACATTTTATGCCCGCGACATAATAGGCCTATTATTTGTTCACGGATAAAGCTAAAAAAACTGGGTATAGGCCTATACTGCTAAGAATGGAAATTTTCTATTTGAGTAAGGTTTTCTCCCCATTCCAACTTCGAAACCGTTTTGTGCGTATATAGTCTGCAATGCTCTGCATGAGTGCATGTCCATTGTCCTATTATTGTCCATGGTGACTTAATGGTTCCTTTCACTCGCTCTGCAACAATGCGGAGTTTTTTAAACTTTTTTCCATCGTTTTATTTTTTTAAATTTGTTATGTAACGCTATTTATTTATTTTCTGTCTCTTATTATTATCCTTAATTTTTATTTTTTTCCTGATATTCCTTACGTTTTCAGCCCAATCTCAAGGTTTCAGCTATGCCTAACGATGTCATTATTTATTGTTTAACGTTGATCATCATTTAAGAGATACATCTAGGCCTAGTAAGTAGCCTAAACAAGGCTTTTAATTTTAAAATGCAGTTTAAGATGTGAAAAGGCAAATTATTTTCCATTTCCTTATTATTTTGTGGGGTTTTTTCGTTTTGGATTTTTTCCAATAAAGCGACGTTTTGTCCGTTTTTTATATTCCGTTTCCATCTTTTTTACATCTATGATGATTCCTGATGAGAGTGGGCACGCGTGTGTTTGTGTGCGCTCTTGTGTGATTAAGAACATAAAAGAACAGAAATGACTCGCTACATGTCTTGCATGTGTGTGTGTGTGCGTGCGTGCGTGCGTGTGTATGTGTGTGTGTGTGCGCGCGCGCGCGTGTGTGAGTGAGTCGTTTTGCAGACGTATAAAATGTGAACTGTACACGGTTTTTTACATAGCGACCGTACGACCTTGACCCTGCACAATTGCACATATTCAATGGATTGATCAGACGAGATCCGTCTCTGCCTCCTTTCCCCCCACCTCCCGTTTGATTGGACGCCACTGAAGGTCCTCGTATATTTTTTATGTCTATTATAGGCTAACTATATGGACGGTGTTGGCCCGAGATTAAATTCTTTTAAATAAGTCACCACGAGGGGAGGTACGCACGCGCACTCGCACACATGGGTAGGGTACATAGGGCGGCTACGGGGGTTACTCTAAACCAATGTAGCTAACTGGGCCAGTCGTTATCTGTATGGGGTCGTGCTTGTCTGGGCTTCTTCGGTCACACAGAACCTTTAAACCCTATGAGAACGTATAGGCCCTATACCCTGATAATTATCACGATTATTTACACACGGAATTGCGGAAGGTTAATAAATATTGGATAAACCAAATGAAAGACTTACATCTTATAGGCCAAACGTTACTTTACATTATCCCGTCCATCCTCTGCAAGTCTGCATGTGTGATAGAGTTATTCAGAGCTGACGGTGTTACTCGATTCCTGTTAGCCTACGTGTCGATGGATCTGAAGAGGATGCCTGACGGTGATTTCGAGAAGGGTAAACAGTTGTTCAAGGAGAGCTGCGCCCAATGCCACACCGTCGCCAAGAATGGACGACACATGCTCGGACCCAATCTTCATGGCGTCGTCGGAAGGGGTGCGGCACAGGCGCAGGGATACTTCTATACGGAGGCCGCTAAGACGAAAGGTAGGCCAGTGATAGGAGGATTAATATTAGGCTTATAATTTGGAAACGGTATGATGATTCTTTGCTTATGGTGGCCGGTCCATCTTTCTGGAATAAGTTGCCTAGCAGTCTCCGTAATGAATCTTTATTTGCCCCTTTTCAGCAAGTGTAAAAATTCTCTTCTCTTTCATTGTGAGTTGGTGCTGTCAGATCGGGAGCGCCTATGAGGCCAATTGAATTCCAATAGGCCTAGTCGTTCAACCGAGCATATATTTTCCCAATGTAACTTGAACCGCAGTCCGTTGTAACCAACAGACGTAGGCTATGCCGCTCTCGCTTACCGGTGTAGCTAACTAGGCCAGTAAGAATAATATAAAGGATTGAAAACGTGTTATGAATTTTGTTTTCAAAGGCATCATTTGGACGAAGGAAGCGTTATGCGATTTCCTGCGGCAGCCGTTCGAGTTTCTACCGGGAACGAGAATGGTCTTCTTTGGATTGCAGAAAGAAAGCGACCGAGCCGATATAATCACTTACCTTGAAGATTCGTCAAAGTGAACCTATTATTATTGTCTGCTTGTTGACTCGAATTCTGTCACCATCAACCGAAACCTCTGTGAATTAGCAGGTTCGGCGACTTGGCTCTTTTGGGCACTGTAAGCCTTCCCATTAGGCTACACCTCCTATGCACAGTAGGGTGGAGTGAAAAATTTTTCCCCTGAATTTCAAGTAGCTAGATATGTCAAAAGGTGCCAATATATCAATAGAACACTGTGTAAAAATTACAAAATTTTTGATAAATGTTTTGATCGCCCGCCGCAACTTTTTATTTTGCAATACTAAGCGACATCAAAACGATATAGGGGCCTAGGTAGATTAGTGTCTACAGTGATCGCCCTTCGCCCAATTGAAATAATTGGCATTGTAATCATTTAAGTGGGCGTTTATATGAAGCATTTCGACGATGCCAAAGGTAGGTTTGATTTACAATTTTACATATTAATTGACACAGTTTAACAGAACCATCCAATAGCTGCGACAAGACCTGAGGACGGACAATGGAAAATATCCTTCATTTTTGGACATATCTCACAAACTGTGCTTTGAAGTCGAAGAGATCTGGAAAAAGGCCTCGATTCCAACAGTAACTCACGCACAAGCGATCGAAAAACTCAGATTGTTCCACGACAAATACAACACAATCCTAAAGGTCAACAATTGGAGAAAGGATAAACCCAACTACCAACGGAGACTAGCGGACTTTCGTGACAAAGGTAACATTCTGTTTGATCTCAGCAAATGCAAGTGCTCTGACATGGTGTCCAACTGCAAATGCTCAAAAGAATGGAAAGTGCCGGCAAAGGAACGCCAGTTCCTTCAAGACCAGAGAGGACCAAGAAAAATGATAATCGGCGGTATAGATGAAGAGGAGACGTCAAAATTGAAGAGGAAATCCGAGCGAGAAGAAGCCAATCTCAAACGAATGAAGAAGCATAAGGCCGGTGAGAAAAAAAGTCAAGCCAATTCTGCCGGAGACGACACGGACTCGTCGGACACTGACAGTGACAGTGCCACTGTCGATGAGATTGAGTACATTGCAGAATCAGTCAAACCTAAGCCAAAGCAGAATCGCCAATGTCAAAAAATGAGAACGTCGCTATCGGACCGGAGTCTCGGATAGATCGGCTGCTGTATTAGCAACATCAGTTCTGCATGATCTTGGTCTCGTGTCGCCGATCGACCGATCTAAAGTAATCGATCGAAGCAAGATCCGCCGAGAACGCAGCAAAACTCAAAAGGAACTTCAGCAGAATGATGACCACATTGACCAGTTCGACCACACTCACACTGGCATGGAGTGTTCTTTGATGGCCGCAAGGATCGAACTCTGACACAAGTTCTCGGCGACGACAACACGTACCACAGAAAAACCCTCACGGAAGAACACATAAGCATCATCGCAGAGCCGGGTTCTTCATACTTCAGCCACACGACGGTGCCATCAGGCTCCAGTAAAGACATAGCTGAGTCATTAGTCTCTAGTTTGAAAGAGCGTAATGCGAAGACAGAGAACATTAAAGTTGTAGGGTGTGACGGCACAAACGTGAACACGGGACACATAGCGGGCGTTATCCGGCGACTTGAAGAAACCTTCCAGCATCCTCTGCAGTGGCTGGTATGTCTGCTCCATGCCAATGAGCTGCCCCTGCGCCATCTATTTCAGGCACTCGACGGCGTGACTACAGGCCCGCGCGGATTCTCTGGAGCTATCGGAAAGCGGCTAGTGACCGAGCAACTGTCCAGTGTGGACCCGAAGGAGTTGAGCACAGATCAGCGCTATCTATTGGAAATGTGCAATAGTATCAGCAAAGGTGAATGTAGCGTAGATCTGGCAATGCGAAACCCTGGTTGCCTGAATCACTCACGATGGCTAACGATAGCCAACAGAATCCTCAGATTATATGTCAGCGACATGGAACCGTCACAGAATCTGAAAACGGTGGTGACGTTCATCATTCGCGTATATGCTCCAACGTGGTTCGCCATAAAAGCCCATTCGTCATGCAAAGATGGAGCTAGGCATCTTCACCAGATGCTCGTCAGGTCACGATACCTCAGCCCTAAGCACAAGAAGATCGTCGACCCCGTCATTCATCGCAACGCATACTTCGCTCACCCGGAGAATCTCCTTTTAGCCATGATGACGGACCATCGACCACACATACGTGAGCTGGGCCTGCGACGAGTGATGAAGGCTAGAGCTGAAGCACATCCCAATAGACAAATACGGAGGTTCAAGGTTCCCGCAAAACTCAACTTCAACCCCGTGGAATACTTCGACATGATCGACTGGGCATGCAGTCTGCCCTATCTCGGAGCCTCCCGTAATCAAGGCAATGACAGACACTGAGCTCAGGGATCTCATCACGACGGAGGTGACTCCAACAGTCACCTTCCCAAAATTCCCCAGCCACACGCAGGCTGTGGAAAGACACGTGAAGCTGGTGACGGAGGCGGCGATAGCTGTTTGTGGACAGAAATCGCGAGATGGCTTCATCCGTGCACGCGTCGCTTCTCGACGGCTAATGCCGACGTTCGAGTCAAAACGTGACTTCTCTCACTTCACCTTGTAACTGTTTGTGACTTTGAATTCAAAGATACTGTAATAATCAGGGCATCTGATTGCATTAAGATGACTATTGACTAGTTGACTACCTTACCTGGACTGTGGACTCGGTGTGTGGACTATAGTGTAGACTAGAGTGTAGACTGTAGACTGTAGAGTATACTCTGTGTACTGTAGACACTAATCTACCTATATCATTCTGATGTCGCTTAGTATTGCAAAATAAAAAGTTGCGGCGGGCGATCAAAACATTTATCAAAAATTTTGTAATTTTTACACAGTGTTCTATTGATCTATTGGCACCTTTTGACATATCTATTATCTAGCTACTTGAAATTTTTAAAAAAAATTTTTTGCCGTTTTCACTCCACCCTAATGCACAGTGTGGCAATTGTGGAAAAGTTAATTGGGTGTTGGACTATGATTCACTTGGAATTGGGGTGCGAACTGCGAAAAGACTTTAGGGCCTACTATGGGGCTCTAAGAAAGATTATGGGATTGAAACTCCCAAACCCCGGCAATTCTCACCCTCTCTATGCAAAACGTTATTTTGGTAATCAAATGTCGAGTTTGCGATTATGATTAAGCTTACTGTCTGTTTTGACTTAAAACGAGACCAGATAGGCCTACATGTACATGTACAATTGTACATAACGTGTATAGTTGAATACACGGGTGGAATAAAGCACTAAGTGCCATTATTTCTTTTATACGCTTTTAGCTTGTTTCCTGTAGATTGGTCCCTTATCTATGGAAGAAAGCACTAATGATCATTAATTCCCGTAAATAGTAACGTTTCATTCGCCGTATGGCAGCACCCTATCAGTCAGACGTAAACAAAAATGGAGGCTCGCGTAGACGAAGCTAAGGAAGAATGCGGTTAGGATAATACTTGTAAAATATAGTTTCTATTCATAATTTATTTTTGAAGAGAAGTAAATTATGTCATTCTATAGAGGGGATTTAGGGCTATTTTTCATACCAATTAATTTGTCTTTTGAAGACAGGAAGTGCTCAAAATAAATTAAAATGTGTGAAAATGTCGATTTTTGTCCGACGCAAACCGACAATGGCATAATTTCTTTGTTTCCTATTGATTGTCGATAGATATTCATGTTTTTTTTGTTTTGAATGTACCTAAAAAAGACTTATAACTAGTTTTTATAGTTTAATATTTGACTTTATTATATATAAACTATTCTTGTATAGGCTACATAAATCACTCAGAATCCAACATTTTACTTATGTGTAAGTACACGCTTTGTGAAATCTACGGGTGCTCATGGAAAAAATTCATAACTTCGAGGTGCATTCATATATTTTAAACCTAAATACATCATTTTGTGCAGAAATGAATGCTGAATCCATTGGTGTATTACTTGCAAGTTATGATATCTCAAACCAAACCCAAAAAACACACCACCCTCCCTTGGTAGTCAGTGTTACTGTTGTTATATTTTCAAATCGATTTTACTCGATATGACTTTTTTGTACTTAGTGCTTTATTCCACCCGTGTATTCAGTTGTATACGCTGCATAGAATCAGTGCACAAGACTTCAGTTGAACATTTGATCAAGGTGAATGATGAGGCGAATGGCGTTGCTCGCAAGGTTTTAACCACTCCTTCGTTTCAGGCAGCAGACTTCACGATGGCTTATAGTGGTTGACCTGTCAATCGAAAGATCAGGGGTTAAAATCGCCGTCGGATTAGACTTTGTTTATAGCTTTTGGTTCCACTTCCGCTTTCTAGCCAATATATGAGCGTGTATGATGAGCAGGCCTACAATGGTCTAAACTTTAAGGGACTCTAAATGAGAATGTCAGGCAGTGAGGGAATGTGCTGCACGCCACCACACTCGTACGCTGAGGCTAAGAATTAGGAAGTCGATTATGTACAATATGTGCTAATAATATTATGTAATAATATTATATAATAATAGTAAACACTAATTATAATAATAATTTGTACATAAGTCGATTGTGTACATAGGCCTATATTTCATATCCATTGTCTGTCTCTCTGTTCGTCTCTTGTACATAATATATGCTCATGCTGATGCATACATATTCTGCAGGCTACGTAGCTCGGTCTATACCAGACAGTGGTGGCCAAAAGTTTAAAGCAGGCAGCCAAGAGTATTGAAAAAGCACATTGTATTGTGATGCGACGTCGCTTGTAGGCTATCTGAATAATAATTATTCTTGTCTTTGTTGAGGCGCCCTTGTAGCAGCGTCGCTGTACGTGCTGTGTCGCAATAGAAATTGTCGTCATTACATTACATTACATTATTCAAAAACTTTGTAGCTGGAAGCTTTGACTTTAATAACTGCTGGGTCTCCTGACTCCTGCGTGCGTTGGTTAAATCGACATACTCGACAAATACGATGAAATTATATGAGACCCTTAGCAAGTTGGATATAATTATAAGGGTCTTAATTAATTATATCATAAAATGTTGCTTTACGTTATGTTAAATAACAGACGTTGTGCTGCTGCAAAAAATGTGATTTCAGTTAGGCCTAATTGACTTAAATAGTGGATGGTTTTCTTGTGTGTCACGGTGTACCTACTTTGAATTGTTATCTGCAACACAATGACACACGTGTGTGGAACATCGGACTTTGTCGCTTAAAAAGAAAGGCTTCCGATAACCTTATAATTGATGCTCACTCAACGCGATGTAGGATATATATATATATATATACATATGTGTGTGTGTGTGTGTGTGTGTGTGCGAGCGAGAGAGAGATAATGTTTGTATGTTTGCATGTGCACTTGCTATAGCGCCCCTTCACGCTCTCTCTACTCAGAGGCGCTCCCGAATGCAGGGCGGACACTGCATCGGAGTCTCACGCCGAAGCGCTGAGCAATTGCGAGTGAAGGTCACTGAAGGACTTGCCCACGGTCCTTACACAGCGAGGTGGATTCGAACCTCGAACCTTCCGGCTCCAAGGCAATGACGACACCACTACACCACCGCGCCCCTTGACTCGGCATTTTTGTGAATACGCCCTAGGTCTAATTGTTATTGCTAAACGTATTTCATAGGCCCATTTTAATCACAACTCTGTGCTTTTGGTGAGTTGATATTTTTGGCTGACATTCTTGGTAAATGTTAAGATTTCTCTTTTAAAATTTTAAGATTTCTTTGGTAAGTTGGGTGACTGCTGATGTTGGAAATTAAGAAAATAGCAAGTGTAAGCACTTGTAGCCTACAAACCATAGGCCTGACTAACATTGCCTGTTCGCTTAGGTCTGATCTAGTCCTAGACCTAGGTTACTAGGGAAATTTTGCTTTAACCGGAATAATTCGCGATACGTTAAAGCCTAATTTGCGTGCCATCTAAGTGCAGTGCAGCGTTGAAAAAGCACGGACTATAAGCACAAAATAAGCACGGGATCGTTTCCGCCATCGAGTCCCGCATCAAAGGAGATTTACGGGGATCTGTCGTGGATTCTGTTGACGTTTTATCGTCAACGTAGTTATATCCATGCTCGTCTGCCGCAATTCATGATGACTTGCCTTCGCCAAACGACCAGAGGCCACGAATGAGACCATTGCACCACGTCGAGTACGAAAAAATTGGGTTTTTATTTTCTCTAATAATTATAATGATTATTTTTATTACGGTTAAATCACAGTATAAAAAGCAAGCTGTATAGGCTACGTCGACTGGCATTGCTGCCTGTTGACAAGTTTTCTGGTCTGCTCCATTTTGAAAGTGCCCCGACACGTAGCTTGTGACGTAAGATAGGCATGGGCAACACTGTGACGTCGTCAACGGCTCATTTGGAAGATGGCGGACTAATCTGGCGAGTCACACATTCTTGAAATTTCCCCATACTACTTGCGAGAGCTTTGTTGCTCCAGAAGTACCCAAGGCCACCGCCCCTCCGTTCTACACAGAAGGGATTGCTCTTGCATGGTTCCATTTGCACGAACTGCAACGATGCAGAATAGAACCTTTTCTGTGATCTTCCCAGTTGTCTGGAATGAGCTCCCACAGGAGTTACGTATAGGCCTATACTTTCTGGGGTTATTACTGAAATATTTATTATTAAACTCAAAACTGTACTTTTGCCGTTCTAGAGTCTGGAGCGTTTCTGAGTAGTCCACCTCGAAGAAGCGCTATGTAAATTCATGAATGAATGAATTGTGTCCCATCTGACCAAAACCAGGCGTATTTTGCAACACGCTTCTGAGATAATGACCGAAATATGAAAAAAAACGATTTTTTTTCAATTTTGGGGAAATTATTCCGACTGCAGCGGAGGTCGGGAGTCGACGTGGGCCTTATTTTATGGTATAGGCCTAGGCCTACAATCATATAGGCCTGTAGTGCTGGGGTCTGCGATCTACTTGTTCTCACCGTACTTAGTGCGATTTGGTCATTCACCAAACGACATGCTAGCTCCTCGCTGTTAGCGATAACGTCGCACAAATTATACTCAAAATAAAGCCCGAATACCGCACAAAAACCCTTCCAGCTTCAGCAGAAATGCTTTTCAGACAGAGCTTTATTTTCCGTCTGATGATCGCAGTGTAATCTATTCGTCGTAAAAATGAAAGATCGACGACATCCTTTCCGCTTGACAGTCTCCGGTTCTTTAACAATGAAATAAATAAATAAATAAATAAATGCATAAAATAAATAGCATGCGACGGCTGCAACTTCTAATTCATTCAACTCTGTGAAATAATAGGCTAATGTGATTCGAAGTTCGAACATACATGTAATGATATTAGGCTATTATCTAATTCAAGGATTTCTCTGGCTCTAGCGCAATAATAGGCTACTTATATTTGACTCTAGCCTATTGGTAGGGCTTAAAGTGTGGCACGACGGTCTTGGACGGAGTCCTGGCACTTATTTTCAAATCTCTATGCCGTCCTGCCACTTATTTGGCCAGCACTTCTGAAAATGTATTGGGCGTTATGGCATTTCTTTTGGAAAGGTAAGTGGCGTCATGGCACTTTTTTAACACTTTTGGCACTGCTTATTGGCCTAGCCTACTTATAGGCCTTATAGCATCGCGAACCTGAGTGTCGGTTACGATCAGCCTGGTCAGGTTAGGCGTCGTGCGTGTCGGCTAGGGTTAGGTTTATGGTTAGTGTCATAGACTACTGCCCAAATATACTGTATACAGGCCAGTCCTCGATTCTATAGTTTTGCCCCAAGGAGGTAGGCTATTGCGAGAAGACACGGGATTGGCCTATGCTGACTAGGCCTACATCGCGAAGGTGAATTATGACATTAACATACATCAATAGCTTCTGGCCGATGATATAACAGACTTAGGCCGTATAAAACGTTTGATGAAAGAAGGTCTGTCCAACAGCGAATGTAATCACACAAACCACAACAAACAATAATCACACTTCATATTTATAATATGTATTTATATATAGAAGCAATAGAATCAATTGAAAAATATATAAATAAAGGCTTCTGAGAAATAGCATACACAGCATATAATATATATGATCAGCACAGTCATATTAATATACGATATCTCGAAATTAGCGAAGACGAAATTGTTTGCGTTGATGTCACATGTCATAAACACGTCATAAACACGTAGGCTAACGATCCATTTAAATAAATGCGTAGTAATAATTTCAGATTGAAGACATCAGAAGTACAAGTACGTCAACAGTAACAATTGAAATGACACAAAGCTACAAACCACAATGCAGTGCGGCTGATGACGGCGTTACCATAGCAACAAAATAATACAACGCTTTTACTTGTTCTAACTTGACGTAGAACATTTGCATAATAAAAATGGCGCTGTCTTTTCCGCACAAAAAAACAAACAAAGATGGAGACAGTGTATATTAACTATTTGCGCACGAAAAACAAACAAAAATGGAGACAGCGTATAATAATATTAACTATATTTACAACAGCGTCAGATTATAATTAATTTGACGAAATATAAAAAGAAACTCAGGCGTGCATATCGTAAGGATCGAAAGAGCGGCGCCATGCATGTTGGCAACAACACGGACGGCGAAGATGACGTGTGCAATGACGTCATACTCTGACGTCACCGTTGTCGCAGCATTTGCATAAGGAGTCGGACGCCGTCTGCGCCACGTCGTCGACGCACATACAGATCGCCCCCGCGAAGAAGAACCCGGCGGCGCCGCAGCCCAGACCGTATCCGTATCCGTACGAGTGTCCCGACATCTTGCGCTCGACCTCGATGGCCACTGAGTAGACGGCCAGGGAGACGATCGTGCTGAGAGCTGAAAAGATGGAGAGATGGGAGAGGGACTGTGTTAGCACATCGCTCTATCCGATGCATTAATCTCCAGTACACACACACACACACACACACACACACACACACACACACACACACACACACACACACACACACACACACACACACACACACACACTCACACACACACACACACACACACTATACATACAGTCTGATCTCAGTGAAGAATAAATACAAACACACCTACACACATGCACACACACGCACGCACACAAACAAACACACCCATACACAAGTAGCCTACGCAAAGACCAACACACCTACACACGTACACACGCGCGCACACATCCACACACAGATAGGTTTTTGCACATACACACACACACACTCACATACATGTCCAAACTCACGTGGGTTGATTCCCAGAATGATCGCTATATAAAGCTATTCTTCTAAATAACCAAAAAATCTGATTGCATATAATTATGCCCACATGAAATGACTGGGATAAAGACAGAGACAGAAACAGAAACAGAAACAGAAACAGAAACAGAGACAGAGACAGAAACAGAGACAGAGAGAGACAGAGAGACCGAGAGCGAGAACGAGAGCGAGAGACAGAGAGAGAGACAGAGAGAGAGAGAGAGACAAAGAGAGAGAGACAGAGACAGAGAAAGAGACAGAGAAAGAGACAGTGACAGAGACAGAGACAGAGAAAGACAGAGACAGAGACAGAGACAGTGTTTGTGCGTGTGCATGTGCGCGTGCTTGGGTGCAAAAATCTGTGCATACTAGACAACATTTCAGGTTGGTCTCCTGTTTGCTTCCCAGAATCCTGGTCATCATAATGAATTTGCAACAGTGTAAATAAATGCTCAGACTATGGTATATACATGGAACTTGGGCAGTGTAGTAATAATAGCAATTATGCTCTGTACAGATGGCAAAACGGAACAAGAAGCACATCACAGGATTGCAATATAATTATATAGCCTACCTGTCGCAGTAAGACCTTTAACACTTACATTCCACGGAATCTAAAATGCTTCATATTTCTCTAAATTCGATAATCAACTAACGATGTACATTGATGTACATTGATGTACATTGATGTACATTGATGTACATTGATGCACATTGATGTACACTGATGTACATTAATGCAGGCCTACATTGATGTACACGCTTACATTACATTTAATTATCTGTAATTTATGCTTTAAATTTTTTATGGTTTACAACAGAGCAATAGAAACCATTGTATGGGATTTAGCTTTGGTATCCATAGCAACGAAGAGAGTGAGTTTAAACCCTCGGATGCACACCCACCGCAGATAAGGTAGATCTCTCCAGCTGAGTTGAAGTAGTAGATCTTTTTCTGAAGGGATGTCGAGCAGAGACCAAACAGCGACAGAATCGTCGCTAGAGGGCCGAACGCCAACGCGAACAAGAGAAGACCGATGACGCACGTCTGCCACACTGCCAACACATTCAACAGACAGATATATATGCAGACAGACAGATATATAGAGACAGACAGATATATGCAGACAGACAGGCAGACATACAGACAGACAGACATACAGACAGACTGACACACGGACATGCAGACAGACAGACAGACATACAGACAGACAGACATACAGGCAGACAGACACACGGACATGCAGACACACAGACAGACAGACAGACATACATACAGACAGACAGACAGACAGACAGACAGACAGACACACGGACATGCAGACAGACAGACGCAGAGACGGACAGACAGACATACAGACATACATACATACAGACATACATACATAAACACATACATAAACACATGCATACATACATACAGACAGACAGATAAACAGACAGACAGACAGATAGACATACAAATAGATAGACAGATAGACAAACAGGCAGACAGGCAGACAGACATATAGACAGACAAATAGACAGATAGACATACAGATAGATAGACAGATAGACAAACAGGCAGACAGGCAGACAGACATATAGACAGACAAATAGACAGATAGACATACAGATAGATAGACAGATAGACAAGCAGGCAGACAGGCAGACAGACATATAGACAGACAAATAGACAGATAGACAAACAGGCAGACAGGCAGACAGACATATAGACAGACAAATAGACAGATAGACAAACAGGCAGACAGGCAGACAGACACAGAGACCGTCGTCGTCAATCCTCATCAGCAACCTATTGTTCCTATGCTGCTTATTGTCTTTGACGCTGTTGTTGTCAATGTACATTGTACACGCATGCAGGTATGATTGTACATGTATGACTGCATACGCGTTTGTAAGCGTCGTCTTTGTTAGGTGCTGGAAACGTACTGTGTGCAAATGTCATTGCTATGCATATGCATGCAGCGAATGTCTAATGGTGAAGCTCAGTTACTTCAGTATGTTCTTTGCAAGTATGCAGTCATATGCTGCATTAATGTCCTGTAAATCCTACACTGAAGGTTTTTTGTCAGACATGAGTATGGCTACGCTAATAGCCAGAACAGATAGCAGACGTATACACAGCAGAAACTATTAAATTCGTCATGCATAAGCATTGGACATCAAACGAATCTATCGTAATTGTAATCGTAGGCTCGTATTTTAAGTGTACAAAAGGAGTAGTAGCGGGGACCTTGGGCAAGTCCTTCGCTCACAATTGCTCAGCGCTTCGGCGTGAAACTCCGATGCAGTGTCCGCTCTGCATTCGGGAGCGCCTCTGAGTAGGGAGCTTGAAGGGGCGCTATAACAAGTGCACATACAAACAAACACATACAAACAAACAAAACCAGCTTTTTCACAAGCGCTCGATCATAACAATGGGCAGGGTCAATATCCCAAATCGTGAAGCAGGATTTCTTTAGATACATGTAAAACATATTTTTTCAGGAAGTAGTGAAGGGGCGCTAATGCCGCGCTATGGCATATGCGAGAAATAATTTTTTTTATAGCGCTTATTATAGGCCTATGAGTGAATAGGAAACTCGTGCCTATCCGAGTAAATATAGGCCTATCGGCTCGTAGATGTACAATGTACAATTATACATGTATCTGTTTCTGGGATATGGGTATCGGTGATATAATACATGTAGCGGGAGTCTGACTCTGTGCACAGGGACCATGCATGTAAACGGCATGGCACTCGTTCAAACAGGCTGCAGTGATGAAGGGTAGGCTATCACGATAAAATCGTGAACCAATGACCAAGGTCGAGACTGCTCGATCACCGGTG
The DNA here is from genome assembly GCA_945859605.1 of Lumbricus rubellus. Classification (NCBI taxonomy): domain Eukaryota; kingdom Metazoa; phylum Annelida; class Clitellata; order Crassiclitellata; family Lumbricidae; genus Lumbricus; species Lumbricus rubellus. Next base: position 30,219,021 of record OX243814.1, read on the forward strand.
AAAAAATGTTCACATTAGTTTTATTGACATGCCGCATGGCGCCAATGTAATGCAAACGTGAAATTACCAATCTGTCGGTCGACTACAGCCAAAGAATCCCACGGCGAAATGCAGTCGAATTATTGTGGTTGTTGCTTTTTTGGATTTAATAGCAATTAGGGAAATACAGAATCAAACCAAGTCACGCAGCGGTTCGCCTAATAAGCCTTAATTACATTGGCTCACTTCCGGGTTTCTAAAGCACCGACCGGAAGCCGAGTTTTCTTTCCCATGCAATTGTCATATCTGCATCCTCGCCTGCTGAGGCAGCTGCTGCTAATGCTTCTGATGCTTCTGATGTTGCTGATGCGTCTATTATTGTGGAACATGAGAGGAAACCAATTTAACAAATTAATAGTTCTGACTTTCGACTTAATTTCGCACTTCATCGATGTCGTTATTGTCGTCGTCATCATCGTCGTCATCGCTTGCCCAGTTATAGCTACATCGGTAGAGTGTTGGCCGCGTCTCAAGCGACGCTGTGAAAGAGAACTCGCGGTCTGCGGTTCGCTTCCCGAAGGTGGCTATTAATTTTCAGAGATTTGAAATCTCGGGCTAGCACGGTCCGTGCACGCGGGAACCTATTATACGTCCATTCATTCATTGGTATAATAGGCCTATAGCAGCTGTGGTGAAGGATCTCGCCCAATCACCTCAGTGAAAAATGAGCATCAGGATCAATGCCATATACTTGAGCTATATAAAATTCGAATACATTTACATCGTCTTCGTGGTATAGAATTCGCTGCAGCGTGTTCTTCTTTACGTCTTGCGATTTATTTCGTTTGGGAATTCAACTTCATCAATAAATGATTGGAAGTGGTCCACCGATGGGAATAACCGTGACCCAGAGGACCAGTGTATTCCACGGAAGAAAAAACACAACCCATATAAATGAGCTCAGCGTCAGGCACAAGACTGTCAAGACTGCAGTTCCGTTGGAGATCAAATAATTTAAGTTTTTGTCGAGTATGTAGGCCTATAGTGTATACTTATAAGCTTACCCATGGAGTGGTAGAAATTTGTGGTTTCGGGTTTTGATGAGTTACGGATGGGTTATTTGGCCGGCATTCAGGGTTGCACATTATACTTTTTAAACACAGCTTGACGGCAACAGTAGGCTACTGACAAAACAAACTGTTCAAGGCTACATGGATTTCGGTATAGCATCACCGAATCAATAAAATCATAAAATGATAATTATCCACCGTCACTAATTGAGCAGCAAACAAAGAAAGTCAAGAGAGTTTATATGAAACAAAGCATTGTAGGCCTACTCATAAGTTGTAACAAATTCACTGACTAAGTGCGTGCTCTAAGAGTCGAAGTAGTACACACCTATGGTATTCGATTATTGCAAGGCCAGAGATTCAAAAGAAATGCTGCAGCTGGAGGAACGATGCAAAAGAAAAGGTCTGTACCATAAAAAGCATAACAAAGTCGAGAACAAGTATAGGCCTACTTCTAAATTTTCAATTAGAAGTGCTGGGCACTGCTGGCCCAAGGTTCAAGGACCGGAAAATAATGTAGGCTATATAGAGTTTTATAGACTAATTCATCATCATCATCATCAACCAAGGGACCAGTGCCCGTAGGTGCCCGATGCCATTCTCGTTATTCCGCGCCAGGTTTGTCTCTCCAAGGCAGCGTGTGTCAGGTCCTGCAGTGGTGCTCCGCACCATTTAATGTGAAGATGAATGTGACACCAATCAAGTTCAAAAAGACCAACGTGTATAAAGAGGGATGACGTGCATAGTATTGTTTTGTATTTATTGTATTTCATCCTCATCAATATCCTTAGGCTCAATACCCGTAGGAGTCCGACGCCACTCTCTGTCTGAGTCTGTCTCGTGCCATGTTGCCCAGCTTCAACCGGTCCGGTCAGCAAGTCTGCTCCATACCATTAACATCTTGGAGCATCTAAACCACCTTGTCTGATTGAAGAGAATCGTGAAAAAGAGGCACGAAGGACAACGTGGGTCAATGCCCGTTGTGTCCCACGCTCTCTCGGTCTCTCCCCCGACCCTCTCCATCGGTCTGTCCTGACCAACCTGTGCATGTCTGCTTCACATCATGACACCTTGAAGCATCTGGGTAGCTATGTTACTTGTGTCGTGGTTTTTGCGGATTTCAATCGTCTTGGTTTTTCACTGCCAGTGTATCGCCACCCATCTGGCAAACCTTCCTCATTTTGTCCGGGCTTAGGACCGGCACAGGGACGTTGTTGGTTCCCTGTGGCAGAGGATGGATGCAGTTTAACGTCGTGCCCAGGACAATTATTGTATTTGACCAATTATAAAGCGCTTCTCGCAGGAAGACCCTCCTCAGAAGCGCTCCCAGTGCGCTCCACCCCGAGAGAAAACGCAGGTGTTTAGACGAACGAAAGACGAGGAAAGACTGCAGCCAGAAAGCAAAATTCAGTTGAGCGACAAAACATTCGAGGGAAGAAAAGAAACCCAAGTCGGAGCTAACGTACTGCAGTGTGTGTACATTATACGATAAACGCCACACACCAATTCATTGCAGGACTATATACTTATATATAGGTCCCTATTCAAAACGATGCAACAGAAAAGGTGGCACTTAACATTGACATAAAGCATTTGCCACAGGATTTGAGCCTGCATGTTTTTCTTTAGGATTACACAAGGTTCTCTGAGGCCTGCATGAACGTATACGATAATATTGCAATAAAGCAATAATTTGACCGTGCAGCTAATCTTGAGCATTTATAGACAACAGTCAGCAAACATCGGCGTAACATCGGCGTAACATCAGCTTTGAGGGTCGCTTCTTTATTATAGTCAACAGTATACGCGATATAGGCCTATAATATTATATATATATACATGTATAATTTGTATATATATGTATATATATATATCTGTGTCAAGTAATGTAAACATCTAAGTCGAAAGCTGCGTCAGGGAACCAGCGTATTATACGGGCTATTAATAGCCGGTTTGGCATTAAATCAGGTCCTCAAGAGCCAGATTTCGTGTTCGCTGTAAGATTGGCGGGAAGTAAAAGACAGACTTTACTGCGCAGTATACATGTACATGCATTGTTATGCAAGCATTAACGGAAGAAATAGTCACGCAATCAAGCAGACAGACAGACAGACAGATAGACTGACAGACAGACAGACATAAAGTCAGACAGATAGACAAACAGACAGATAGACAGACAGACAAACAGACAGACATAAAGTCAGACAGATAGACAGACAGACAGACAGGCAGTCAGATAGACAGACAAACTCAAGAAAGAAACCATAGAAGATGAAGGCACAGATGTATACGAATGAGTATATTTATAGTTAAATGAACAGTGAACTCACACACAAACACACACAGACACACAGTCACAAAACACACGCTCGCACACACTCACACACACACATTCACACACACACACACACACATGCATTCACACACACACACACACATGCATTCACACACACACACACACACACACCAAGACTCACACTCACACACTCATACACACAAAAACAAACACACAAACAAACACAAAAACATACACTTACACACATACATTCACACTCACAAACACACACAAACACACACAAACACACACACAAGTAGGCCTAGTCGTCGTCTGATGAATAATGTAAGTTTATGTATTGGAGAATTGCCTCCATGCATTCTACGCATTCTATGGATGACGATCATACATGTACAATTGTACATGTATGTATTGTATGTAGTTCGTCGAATGCTGCTGCTGCTGCTGCTTCATGCAGTCGTCAGTCTATACATGTATATGCTTCTTCCATTCATCGCTCGTCAAGCGAGTCTTTTATTCTCATAAATTGCGCCATTTATGCGTGAAAACGGCGCTGCTACCACCGCTGCTGCCACTGCTACCGGTACTATTACTACCGCTGTTACTGCTGCTACTGCTGCTGCTAATTCTACTGCTGCTGCTACTGCTGCTACTGATGTTGTTGTTCCCTCTCCAAACCCCCCCGAAAATGGACTCGTGTCGTGAATGAACGCCGTTGATTCCATAAATAGACAATTTACACTTCCGGCTCATCTGCATATTCATCGCCACTGCTTTCTGAGCGTCGTTCCATACAACGATAGTTGTATGGAACGTGTTACAGTGTAGAGCGACACGCTCATGCTGTTCTGGATGCAGTTACTATATATTATAGGCAGTTAACTAAGTTTATTTCTAGTTTACCCTACTATTGCTGCTACTTGCCAACTGCCATCGGTGCCATCTGGCTCTTTTCAGTTGGGGAGGATGGTCAGAAGTCAGACAAAGTGACTAACATTGAGTATCGAATATGATACGTATGCCGCATGGTCACATTGCATGACCAGATCCAGCAGAGACCTTGAAGTTTTTTTACAATAAAATCTATTAAAGTTCTTGTCTCATACTGATATAGGCCTATGCAATGCATAGGTTATAACTCAATTTTGTACACTTCATTCAGTAAAAGTTAAACATTTTCACAAATAACAAAAATAAGAATTAGGCCTAAGACTAGAGAATTTCTTGAAAGAATATAATATTTTACGAATATAATATTCGTTGGCAGTTTTAATATTCGTTAATATTCGTGAATATTTGAAAATCTTAATATTCATAATAATTATGCGAATACTCGTGTATATGGTTTGCTCAGTGTTGCTTCCTTTTTGGTTCTTTTGCTTCAGTCTATAGCCTAATAGTTGCTCTATGATCTTACGAATCCATATCTGAGAACATGACATTGTGCAGTCAGTGCTGGGTTTCTCATTGAAGATCAGATAAGATGCAAGTTTCTGTTTTACTATACATTACACAGCGTTACATAACTTACCATTATTTTTCCGACGGCTTTATAGAAAATTAGTTTGTTTCTGCTGCTATAGTGAGCCTACAAAGTACTAATATTTATTTTAATAATGTCGCGGCTATGAGTAGGCTATACAATGTATACATGTATATTGTAAACAACCGTTATTGTCCGTCCGTTAGTTTATATATATACACATATATACATTATATGCATGTATAATTATGTATATAGTATATACTATATATAATGTGTTGACTGATGGACGGACTGTTGACAATAGCCCTCAGCTATAAGCTATGCATGGTAGGTCGCTAAAACACGAATGATAAATGACACGTGGAGCCACGTAATTGGCGATAAATAGGAGTCGCACTCAAACGCACATGCACACACATGCACATACATGCATACGTCTGATTAAATGCAAATGTACTCAGTTTCTATAGCGACCGCATAAATAGCCTCGACACTGCTTATTTTTCAATGGAATGATTTTGTGTGATCCTTCACTATAACACTCTCCGTCGGAACGGTTGTCCCATCCCACCCCACCCCTCGTGAACGGACAGTGCTAGACCGAGATTCGAATCTCTGAAACAAGACATACCTCTCGGGAAGTGCATGAGACGCGGTCATACCGATGCAGCTGCATGAGCTGCTTTCTCAGTCGTGTGGCCTATAGGCTACTGTCTGGAACGACCTCCCGGTTACGCTTCGCTCTCTACTTGTGGTCCATCCGGCTGGGTTCTACAAGTCTCTCAAGACTTTTCTTTGTTCGTGGTTGAGCTGGGAGCGCCTCTGGGTAGCTTCTTGAAAGGGCGCTATATAAATGCTCTGAATGAATTAATGAGCCAGTAATAGTTCTTACAATCAGTAATGAACGGATGATCACAAGTTATTACAGAAGTCGAGTTTGACTGTTGGCAGCCATGCAAGGCGCCCATCACATCCTACTGGTCAGTTTACCAACGCCATCTGCCGAATGGAAGGTTTATTGTTCTGTTTGGAAGGGTATACCAGGAAGCGAACCCGCATCCGTGTGCTCTTCGTGTCACAGTGTTTACCATTATACCATAAACCCTTCACGGGTCAAGTCATTTGATTACTTGCTCTAAATAATTATTGTAATCATAAATTTATATAGCGCCACTCTTGAGAGTTTCTTCACCAGAGGCGTCGTCGGAATCCGCTGGGATGCAGAACTATGCAACATTTCTGGCTTAGTCGGCGAATCATAAATCAGAATTCAATAATGTGTTGGTTCATCATAACCTTTCCCTACCCCAAAGCTGTTTCATCCCGTCCATCAAACGACCTTCGCCTCTAGCATAACGCTGGGTTCCCCTACCCCCATCCTTAGCCAATCGGAACTCTGCTCCAGCCGTTTTTCACCCAATCAACTTCGTTCTTTCTCGCCACTGCTGACGGATGTTGTCACACGTCTGGATGTCGGCGAAATTGACTCCGGCTCAGCCCGAGCGAAATGTAAATCTACGGCTGGGAACATGACAGACGAGCAATAAAATTGATCAGGAACTATAACCTAGGCTACTCGTCGGTTTTGCGGACATAGTTCCGCAGCAGCTTGCGCCGTGACTTGAAAGAACACGACGTGAACCAGAGGCGGATCCAGGGGGCCAATCCGACCATGCCCCCCATTTAAAAATGCCATGGGACGTGGCCTCCCATTCGATTTGAAACTAGCAATATGAATAGGGGTGTCAAGGCATATTGCCCCCCCCCCCCATTGAAAAAATTGCATGGTGCGTGGCCCTCCCCCCATTTAGTTTTTGGCCGAAGGACTAAAAACAGATCATCAACTTTTTGGGCGACCAATGACGAAATTTTTCCCTGTCCCTCTCCAAGACCAAAGATTTTGCCCCCCCCCCCTTCGAGCAGTTCTGGATCCGCCACTGGCGTGAACTATATACAGTGGCCAATCAATGTGCCGATGACTGGTCACGTGATTCCGCCATCTGCTGCATCCCAGATTATATGTCAATAGAGTATATAGTCTGTATTTCAGCGCCATTGCCGCCAACTAGAGTCCTAAACTTAACTTTCTCTTCAAGAACTCCTACCCTGCAGTCTCATCTGATCCTCCACCTTCCAATTCTCGACCCAGATGACATCCGCACCTCTCGTCCTATAGCATACGGTGGCAACCGATTCGAACCGCCGAGTAATATGGACAATTGGACATCCCTTTGACTCAAAGTAGCGCTCGTGAATAAGCTGGTGCCACGCGCTTGACTTTCGAGTGGCGCTTTAGAAGTTTTAAGATTACGATTACGATTAGCCTACGTTTAACCGTTTCATCATTCCCGGATTACTGAAACGCCATTCGTCCTTCATTGGATAATCACAACTGGCGTGTGTGCATACTGTAACTTATTTATTTATAGCCTTCGTAAACGTATACGCACGGGGCATAGGCCTAATTGCACGTGAAAGTGTACATTATGTAAGACTGTGTATTTGCGAATGTGCAAGCTTACACGGACCTGAGAATATCTGTATTTGTGCACGTGAGACCCATGCATGCAATGGGTATTCAAGTAGATATCATAGACATAGTTATTAGAATATACTGTAGGCCTATACGTATGAAAAGGACAATCAAATGTTGGATGGTGACAGATTTAGAGGTAGGCCTAAACAGTACACACAGCCTCATTTCTCAAAGGGAAATGCCCATCAGTCTTACCCTGAATCGACGAGAAATATTTGCACAGAATGAGTAAATTCTAGAAATGCTGCGAAAAATGAAAAATCCATACAGGCGCCAGACGAATTGCTTTTAGGATGCGTTATACACAAAAATTAATGTTCCAATGTGCAATTGCACATGTTTGTACGTACGTACGTACGTACGTACGTATGTACGTATGTATGTATGTATGTATGTATGTATGTATGTATGTATGTATGTATGTATGTATGTATGTATGTATGTATGTATGTATGTATGTATGTATGTATGTATGTATGTATGTATGTATGTATGTATGTATGTATGTATGTATGTATATATGTATGTATGTATGTAAACATGCACGAATGTACAATTGTACATGTAGCCTATGTATGTATTCATGCATGCTTGTATGTTCATATATGTATGCACAACCTGTGCGAATTTATTTACAAGTTTATTTATATTTATCATAGGAATAAATGTATTTCTGCAGATCAACATTTCTATTTTGTTTTGCGCAACCTTTCTTCATTCTACAATCAGAATTGATGCCTAGATTTAATATTGAATTCGATTATGTATTCGATGATAAATGTACTTTGATTCAAATGTGAAACATTATATTAAGACCATACAATATTATATAAAGAGATGAGTGCTACTACATTGTATGTATGAAGCTTATTGACAGCGAGTCTAAAAGGCCAGGAAGGGTTTTGATAAATCGGTACTTACTGTCGTATCCCGTGTAAAAGGGCACTTTATTATCCTAGTGGTTAATCGGTTGGGTTTAACTTACTCAAGAAATTCTTCCAAATTCAACAAACTCCCAGTTCTTATGAAATATATATAATATAAAGTTATTCAATATCATTCATATGCACAAACAAATAACAATCCTATTTACCTAGTGTGGCGAGTTACTTAGGAAATATTATATTTGCGCTTATCTGTCGAGTTGTTTGAACTCGAATGTCTTCGGCTCTCTCCGTCGTCCAATCGTCGCAGTCAAGAATGTTGATCAGACGGTTGAAATGCAGTCATGGAAGCAACCACACCAATCGCCTTACTCGTATCTTGCCGTGAATCAGTTGCACACAAGATGAATCGTCGCATTCACCTCACAGCTCCTCTCCAGTTGACCAAACGTCCCTCGTACTTCACACGCCGAATCAGCTGTTCGCTAGCCGATTCAAATTACACGACTCTTCAGACTGTTGCCTAAGAGTTCGTCTTCTTCGCAAGTGTCTCACACTTCACACGATGATTATTATGCACTAACGCAAATTTCTCATTTAAATTGCGTTGCACTTAATGCACAATACTTTGAACTATCGGTTGATCGTCCGAACAGTTCAATTACCTTCGTCTCTACTCTGAAAATCACAACTTTGGATTGATCACCGCAGCGAAACAACCACCATTTCCAGATATACCTGTAGAGAGTCAAAAACTTAACGTCCACTTCGCTGACGTCATTTTTAACTCGTCACGTCATTCGCTTCCAGTCTGCACCAATCACGAATAGGATTAGCGTCCTTTGTTGTCATGGTAATCTTGACCACTCGTTATTACGCTTAGCTGCAGTCATTGGTTTTATGTATTAATATTTTATATGTTGCCACACATATTACCTAAACTCGCCAATTAAATTGCCTAGCTTAACTTCTACCTATAATTAATAATTATACATGCATAGCAAGTGTTTAATTTGATAATCATTTAATATAACCACGACAAATACCCTTTCTTCAAAAGTCTGTACACAGGCTTTATCAACTTATCTAATTATCAAATTACAATAACTGCTTATGCCTATGCTTATACTACTTTACACAACATCACAACCTAACACAACTACTTCTTATCTACCTATAGTATCACCATTGATTTACTTAAATCTTAGGTCAATCCTCTACTTAAATAATCGGACATTACATTATTACATCCCTTAATGTAACGTATTGTAAAACAATAATTTTGAAGGGCAAGGCTCCACCTCATGACTCTTGCATTCTTCATCCTCCCTTCCTTCATGTACTGTAGTCCACAATGGTCAGTCTCGATCACAAACTCTCTTCCACACAAATATCGATCAAATCTACTGATTCCCCACATTATGGCTAAACATTCTCTTTCCTCAACTGAATATCGCATCTCTCTTTCCAACAGTTTTCTACTCGCATATGCTATCGGATGGTTTATTCCTTCATATTGTTGAATAAGAACACAACCTATCCCTTTTCCTGATGCATCTGTCTGTATTATAAATTCTTTCTCCAAGTCTGGTAACCTAAGGATTGGTGTCTTAGCTAGTGCTTCTTTCAACTGCTTAAAACTTTCACCTAACTCTTGGTTCCATTCAACATTGTTAGGAGCTAACTTTTTAGTCAAGTCGCTCAACGGTGCCATCAATTCTGCACAATGTGGAATAAACTTTCGATAGTAATTTATCGCTCCTAAAAAGCTTCTCACTTGCTTCTTCGTCTTAGGCTGTGGCATTTCCACAATCTTGTCAATAGATTCTCCCTTAGGGCTTATATCGTCGTTGTTCAATGTATGGCCTAGGAAATCTATCTTGCCATATCCTAGTGAACATTTCTTCGGTTTCAATGTCAAATGAGCTTTTCTCACTCTTGTGAAAAACTCTCTTAACGTCTTCATGTGTTCGTCCCATCCTTTCGTATGAGCAAGAATATCGTCGACATAACTTTCTAGATTTTCAGTTCCATGTAATATTTTCCGTATCAAGCGATTATAACTGGACGCGCTATTGACTAGTCCAAATGGTAACACATTGAACTTATATAATCCGCTTGCACAGATGAATGTGGTTAAGTCTTTTGATTCTTCGCTCATTGGTATCTGCCAATACCCTTTACAGAAATCGAACTTGCTATAGATTTTACTTCCACTGAGTTTATTGAAAATATCCTCATTCGACATCATCGGTTCTGGATCGAATACTGTCACTTTGTTGAGTTGTTTATAATTACAGCAAAGTCTGTTACTTCCATCTGACTTTTTAACAACTACAAGCGGCGCTGCATACGCTGCTTCCGATCTTTCTATAATTCCATTATCTAGCATCGTCTCTAATTCTTTGTTTATCTCCGCTTGAAGATGATATGGCGTTGGATAAGCTCGTAACCGAATTGGCTCATCACTCGTCAGATGAATCTCATGCTTTACCATATCTGTCCTTCCTGGCTTATCACTGAATATGTCCTCATGTTCTCTCAGTAGTTCCCTTAATTCTCGTTTCTGTTTTTCCGTCAATTTAGGATTGATATCCACATCTTTGTAAGTCTCCGTTTGTTTACTTACATATAAGCTCAATATCTCTTCTTCTTCATCTTCACCATCTTTACCATCATGTACTATCGCCGATATGTATGCTGACGTTTCTACATCATTACCTTCTCCATTTCTCTCGTAGTACTTCTTTAGTATATTGATGTGATATGTTTTGAGTTTTCCACCATCAATTTCCACCTTGTAATCATAATCTCCTATTTTGCCTCTGACCACAAATGGTCCTTGCCATTTTACAAGCATCTTATTGTTACAACTGGGTAACAGTAATAAAACTTTATCTCCTATCTTCAACTCTCTGTAACGTGCTTTCTTATCATAATACTTCTTGTTCTTTTCATTTGCTTTATGTATGGCCTTCTGTGCCATATCACATGTTTCTTCTATTCTTTCTCTCAAATCGGTCATGTATGTGTAAACATCTTTTACCTCATCTTCCACTTTCTCATTTGTCCAGAGTTCCTTTAATATCTGTATTGGTCCTCTGCATGACCTTCCAAAAATTAATTCAAAGGGTGTGAACCCATGACTTTCGTGTACAGTGTCTCGTAACGCGAATAATAGTGGTGCCAAGAACCTGTCCCATTCCTTGACCTGTTCTCCTATTAGCTTCCTCAATGTTGCTTTTATTGTTCCGTTAAGTCTCTCCACACATCCATTTCCCATAGCATGGTAAGGGCTAGTGAAAGTGTGCTTGATTAACAACATCTTGTTAACTTCAGCCATCAATTCTGAAGTGAATTGGCTCCCTCTGTCAGTATGGATTTTCTGAGGAACACCCATGCGACAATAAAAATTGAACAAGGCTTCCGCCACCTCCTCTGTAGTTATTCCTTTCAGTGGAATCGCTTCTGGGTATCTGGTACTCAAATCCACTATCGTTAATATATAACGATAACCTCTTGATGACATAGGTTCTATCACTCCGATGATGTCTACACAGACATGTTTGAATGGTACATCCAGTACCGGAAGATGTCCCATCGGTGCTCTGTGGCTCACCTTTTTATCCACCGACTTTTGGCATACATCACAACTCAGGACATACCTTTTAATTTCTTGTCCTATCGATGGCCAATAAAATTCATTCACAATTTTATCATGGGTCTTCTTCATACCCAAATGTGCTGACAATAGCGAGTTATGGGCCACGGCTAATACTTTACCTCTAAGTTCCTTCGGGACCATTAACTGCCACTTCGCATCATCTTCCGTTGTGTCCATGAATCTCCTATACAAAAATCCGTTCTTCTTCACATAAAGAACTTTCTCTGTTACACTGTCATCACCACTCCAATCAATTGCTTTATCCCAAAACTTCTTCAAAGTCTCATCTTTGCTTTGTAACTCTTTAATTTCTTTTGTTGATACATTTAAATCCGGCATCTCAGTAACTTTCAACTGTTTGTATTTTGTTACTTTCTTTGATTCCGCTCTGGTTTCAACTGCTGCTGTCGTTTGGCACACATCATTCTCGATGACGTCATCCGTTACATCATCATTTAATTCACTTGTGATTTCACTCGCAAAATGAACTTTCTTTTTGTCACTTTGTCCTTGTGACTCAACACTTAAAGATTTCTGAATCTTTTTCAATCTATCCTCTCTATTCTCGTTATCATCTGTATCACTCCGATCACAGTTTATCATGTTATCTGTAGTTTCTTTCACTACCAGATATTTTAGTCCCTTCATCCTACCGATAATTACTGGTTTCACCGGTTCTTCCATCACCATTGCTTCAACGTTTCCTGTAAAATACTCACTTTCAATATTAACCTTTGCTGTCGGAAAATTTCTCAATGTCCCATCGATTAATATGCATTGGGCTTCTCTTCCTGTGAAATCAACATCATTTACCAGTGATCTCTTGACAATACATGTGCTTGACCCAGAGTCATATAGACAACTGGCATTCACACCGTTCACCTTTAGCTGACCTTCATTTTTATTCTCAAGGTCATCGCCATCATCTCTCCGATCAGTAACCATTGTACTTGCTGCCAACTGTATCGGTAATTCCTTCTTACGTTCTTCCTCTTTTTCAACTTCATTTAGTTTCAACTCTTCATTTGCTTGCGCTATCTTGTACGCCCTATTCTCATATACTTGTATAGCCGCCGCAGTATGTTTAACAACTCCTTTTTGTTTGTGTGAACAATCATATGACTTGTGTCCGGTTCGGCCACATGAGAAACAAGTTATCTTATGTTCAGCCGCCTGTTCTCTTTCTCTACTAAATCCTCTATTCATACTTCCATTATGATTCGTCTCCCTGTTCTGTTTCATGTCTCCTCGTCCTCTATTTATGTTTCCATTAAACCTCTCTCTTGATTTATCGTCGAACGGTTTCACATTCGGCCTTTCGTTACTGAATTTCACTGGAGGCCTTAGATTACTTTCTGTGTATTTATATCCGTGCGCCTCGATATAAGACTCGGCACAGTTTAATGTGTCCTCTAGACTCATCTTGCCTCTTTCTTTGAGGAACATCTTAAGTTCATTGCTACACGTAAGGTAGAACTGATCTCTTAATAATAAGTTCTCCATTCCTTCGTAGGTTTTCTCGAATCCAGCTTGAAGTAGCCACTGCTGCATATATCTCCTCAATCTATGCACAAAATCTGTAGGTGTTTCACCTGACTCCATTTTACTCATCTTAAACTTGTTACGATATCCACCCTCTGTTAATTGAAACCTTTTTAACAGATGTCTTTTCAAACACTCGTAATCTTGTGTCTCCTCAGATGACATTCTTTGATACACCTCTAACGCTTTTCCTTCAAGATGCTTGGCTAGCATCAGAGACCAATTTTCTGTTGCTATCTCGTATGCCGTGCATGTCCTTTCAAACCTTAATAAATATGCATCCAAGCAATCTTTATTCTCATTGAATACAGGGAATTTTATATCTTTCATTCCTCTGTTATGGTTACTGTTTCCTTGATATGAACCATCACCAACCATTGTGAATGTGGCTTCACCTCTATTCTGATTATTCCTAGAATCAATTTCTCTCATTCTTAATTCACATTCAAGCTTCTTGACCTCAAGATCCATTTCTCTCCTAGCTTGACATTCGGCCGCTTCACGAACCAATCTTGCCTCATTCTCACGACTTTCCCGTTCCAGTCTGGCGTCATTCGCCTCTCGTTCTCGTTGAACCCTGGCATCATTCGCCTCTCTTTCAATTCTGGCGTCATTCGCCTCTCTTTCAATTCTGGCGTCATTCGCCTCTCTTTCAATTCTGGCGTCATTCGCCTCTCGTTCTCGTTGAATCCTAGCATCCGCTATTTTTGCTAACTCTAATTCTTGTACCCTGGCTGCTTGTGCCTCTTCTCGTGCTCTGGCTGCTTTAACTTCTGCAGCCGCGGCCTCATCTTTAAGCTTTCGATCTTCTCGTTCACGCAGTCTGTCGTCTCTTGCTTCCTGCTGTCTATCACGCACATACGTCTTCAACTCATCACCTTCCATTCCCATCTCTTTAGCGAGTTTAACCCACTGTTCATGTTCTCCAAATGACGACATGGTCTACTTACTTGTTTACTCAGTTAACAAGTATTTCCCAATAGCTTTCGCTATACAAGAATTAAATTCTTCAAAAGATAATCTTAAACAAGATTAATAAAATGTTCCCTCTTGAAATGCGTACTCTATGGTTACGCGAGGTTAAACAAATCGCATCGAGTAAACGCTTATCAATAAAGTCGTTCTTTCGCAATCGCAAAAGCGATAACTTTAAAACTATACATTTTCAATACTTGAGATTATTGTTCGTTGATATTTCGAGTGTTAGTTAAAAATCCAGTTTTAATATTCCGGAACGTAGGACCCCATAGTTGTCGTATCCCGTGTAAAAGGGCACTTTATTATCCTAGTGGTTAATCGGTTGGGTTTAACTTACTCAAGAAATTCTTCCAAATTCAACAAACTCCCAGTTCTTATGAAATATATATAATATAAAGTTATTCAATATCATTCATATGCACAAACAAATAACAATCCTATTTACCTAGTGTGGCGAGTTACTTAGGAAATATTATATTTGCGCTTATCTGTCGAGTTGTTTGAACTCGAATGTCTTCGGCTCTCTCCGTCGTCCAATCGTCGCAGTCAAGAATGTTGATCAGACGGTTGAAATGCAGTCATGGAAGCAACCACACCAATCGCCTTACTCGTATCTTGCCGTGAATCAGTTGCACACAAGATGAATCGTCGCATTCACCTCACAGCTCCTCTCCAGTTGACCAAACGTCCCTCGTACTTCACACGCCGAATCAGCTGTTCGCTAGCCGATTCAAATTACACGACTCTTCAGACTGTTGCCTAAGAGTTCGTCTTCTTCGCAAGTGTCTCACACTTCACACGATGATTATTATGCACTAACGCAAATTTCTCATTTAAATTGCGTTGCACTTAATGCACAATACTTTGAACTATCGGTTGATCGTCCGAACAGTTCAATTACCTTCGTCTCTACTCTGAAAATCACAACTTTGGATTGATCACCGCAGCGAAACAACCACCATTTCCAGATATACCTGTAGAGAGTCAAAAACTTAACGTCCACTTCGCTGACGTCATTTTTAACTCGTCACGTCATTCGCTTCCAGTCTGCACCAATCACGAATAGGATTAGCGTCCTTTGTTGTCATGGTAATCTTGACCACTCGTTATTACGCTTAGCTGCAGTCATTGGTTTTATGTATTAATATTTTATATGTTGCCACACATATTACCTAAACTCGCCAATTAAATTGCCTAGCTTAACTTCTACCTATAATTAATAATTATACATGCATAGCAAGTGTTTAATTTGATAATCATTTAATATAACCACGACACTTACGTAACATGGTTGGCCTCAAGATGAAAGAGAAAAGTTTCCATTTTTCATTTGTGCTTTCATCGGAGTAATGTCTCCGCGGAAAAAACTTATTGTATTTATAAATCACAATTTATGCCTAATATCTTATTGGATATATTTCACTTGGATTAGCCTATTAGACTTTTATATTTTTAATAACGTTACGCGATAAATCGATTTTCGTAATAATAATAAGCGGTTTCATCTCATGCAATAACGCCATTTCCACGCAATATGTCATGAGCAAAAAATAAAATAAAAATATTATTAGTTCATTTGGCGACACTGGATTCGCATCAAAGACGACTCACATCGAGATTGGCTACAACTCGTGTCATGCATGGATAGGATTGAATCTCTGAATGATGGAAAAAAAGTTGGGGTTGGTAGGCTATTCCACTGGTAGACTTCCCAACGGTCTTTGAATCATTCAGCAGGAACTGAACAGTAGCAGACCAACAGCAGGACACTTCTTTTCCCCTCCTTCTTTTCCCCGTCTTTCTCCTCTTCTTCCTCTTGCTCTTGCTCTTTCTCCTCTTCCTCCTCCTACACTTCTTCATCCTCTTCTTCCTTCTTTTATTTCTCCCCTCTTTCCCCTCTTCCTCCTCTTTTTCTTTCTTCTGTTCTTCATCTTCTACCTCCCCCTTCCCTTCCTCATCTTCTCCTCCTCTTGCTCTTTCTCTTCTTCTTCTTCTTCTTCTTCTTCTTCTTCTTCTTCTTCTTCTTCTTCTTCTTCTTCTTCTTCTTCTTCCTCTTCCTCCTCCTCCTCTTCCCTCCCACCGCCTCTTTCTCTTCTTTCTCCACCTCCTCACCCTCCTCCTGCTCCTCCTCCACCTCCTCTATCTCCTCCTCATCTATCACCTCCTTTTCTCCTCTTCCCTCCTATTCTCCTCCTCATTCTCCTCTTCCTTCTCCACATGGTTTCAATGTCTCTCCTGCAACGAATTTCAATTTCGCACGTTGCCCAGGGACTCTCCATACATGTATTTATTCGGAGACACACCTGTGAATGTCATGCATGCACCTGTGAATGTCATGCATGCACCTGTGAATGTCCATGCACCTGTGAATGTCATGCATGCACAGCGCATTAACAATCGATCACACGCAACACGTGACAATACAATAGCCTATAGTCTGAGAAAGGTTTTTCAAGACAATAGAGTTTAGTCAACACGAACAGTGATCATTATGCCACAGGTAGATAGGTTGCCGTTGAGATGAAATGCTATAGGCCTATACGCATGCATGTCATATTGTCATAATGACCTGAGTACGAAAGTTGCGGTCTCAACCAAGAAACAGCAATTAAACAATATAATTTTAATCATTTTTTGACAGCCTACCTAGGATTAAATTGTCAATAAGTTCTTAAGATGTGGCACTATATAGGCCTACGCATAGCCCTTTACAGTAGTATTTTTGCGTGCAATTAACTCGACTATACATTGCACAGAAATATACCTTGAGAAATACTATGAGTTTTGGACATAATGTAGCTTCTATATTATTATAGTCATCAATATAGGCCTAAATATGTTGTTTTGATAGAGAAGGGTGGGTGTCCTTGTTACACAAGTGTATGGTAATTATTAATTAATGAACAATTGAACATCAAAAACTGGATAATATAAATAAGTTCCCACCATAGGATTAACTGCATGAGTCATTTGCTGAGAATCTCTTGATATAGCGCTATAACAATTGCAAGCTATTGCCCTACTTTTACCCTTTGTTTCCTTTACCCTCTGCAGTGTCTGCACGTCTAATTCAGTTCCCAAGGCACCGCCGACAATATAAAATATCTCGACCATTTCTCGACCCCATTCGCTGCATTTGGTTTTCTGGTCGCGTATGTCTACGCTGGATACAATTTGCATCTTTTCCCTCTCTGAATATATAATAGAGATACGAAGTCATTTGTATTTCTCTAGACTTCATTAATTTTCTGCTGGTCCATATAATATAAAATGTCTTGATTTCTCTAGTTTGGCACAGCCATCATTGCGTGCGCGCTCGCATAGGCTACGTGTGTTTGTTCCGTTTGCAGTGCTTAAAGTGTGGAAAATAAGTGCCTGGAAGCCTCTTACCTTTCCAAAAGAAGTGCCTGAACGCCCTTTACCTTTGCAGTCAATGCTAGCTAATAAGTGGCAGGACGGCGCTCAGATTTTAAAATAAGTGCATGGACGCCGTCCATGACCGTCCTGGCACATATTAACCCCTGTGAATCGTTTGTATACTGTTGCATATGTCTGCGTTCCTATGTTTGTCTGTATGATTATTAGGTAAGCATATCGATACAGATGATCAGGCCCGGCCTTAGGGCAAGGCGAGCGAGGCAACCGCCTTGGGCCCCGCGCTTCCAGGAGCCCCGCGCTGCTGGCTATAATCATCCATCCCAGCATCATCTCAGCCTGGCTCTTTCTACCGTCTTCTCAAGACCTTTCTTTTTGACCAGGCCTAGGTTGGGAGCGTCTCTGAGTGGAGATCTTGAAGGGGCGCTATATAAATTTATGTGATTGATTGATTGATTGATTGATTGACAATGCTTAACATATTAAAGTCTAAATATTTATGATAGATAGATAAATCGACCTACGGTTTCTCTTGTCGAGGCAATCTTCCATTAGACCTGCTTCAGTTTCGTTGTAGAAGCACGTGTCCCACATTCCGACACTGAAACCTAAAACAGAATAATCAACATGCATGAACCATTTACCATGCACACTGCATGCAACACGACACATCTCTCTACAGTTTTTACACACTTATTTACTTCGCTGTTTATAATCAGCTGCAACCCTAAACATTTCTAAGGATCTGCTAATGCATGTATGACAGACTTGACAGTATGAAGCCATATTAATTTTCTTGAAGATAATTATTTCGATCTCTGCAGTTGTCAACATGCACGGTCGTGGACTTCTATTATACAGCACCGTGCCTTCTCTGTTGCTGGTCCTGCCATCAGGAATGGCCGCCTTTTTAGTTATTGTTGACTTTCATATAGCGCACCTTCAAGGTAATCTACTCAGTAGCGCTCTCAGTCCAACAACGGCTAAATAAGGCAGTTTTTAAGCGTGAAAGGAACATAGTGGTTTGTCCTCTAGGCACCAGGTGGAGAGCAACAGGGACCCCATTCCAGGTTCTAGGACTAGCCACTGAGAAAGAGCGCCGCTGCATTATAGTATGCGCTTGATTCCAATGCTATATAATTCGAACGATGGACGGTTTTAGAGTAATTTTGGGAGCTTGGGGTAACTTTCAGAGCACCGCCAGAAAATCGTGAGTACTGGGGTTGGATACCCAAGAGAACACTGTTTTTGAGGAGCAGCTCAGACATTTTGTGGCGGTGCAAAATCTACTTAAAATTCCACCAAGAATGTTGCAATTCTGCCTGATTCCAATGCTATGTAATTCGAACGATGGACCGTTATCGAGTGATTTTGAGAGCTTGGGGTAACTTTCAGAGCAACGCCACAAAATTGGGTGTACTGAAGCTGGATACCCAAGAGAACACTGTTTTTGAGGAGCAGCTCAGAAATTTTGTGGTGGCGTAAAGTCTACTTAAAATGCCATCAGGAATTCTGCAATCCTGCCTGATTCCAATGACATATGTAAATAAATATAGTAATCATCAATAGATAGTCAGACAGACAGACAGACAGACAGACAGACAGACAGACAGACAGACAGACAGACAGACAGACAGACAGACAGACAAAAGAAAGAAAGAAAGAAAGAAAGAAATAGCAAGATAAACGGCAACAACACAAGTCACAGATAAAACCTCAGTGCATATTATAGTTAGCATCATTATCATCATCATCATCATCATCAGCAGCAGCAGCAGCAGCAACCGCAAGGGCTTGAGATTGTCAGTCGCCCCACCCCACACATGATCCCCCTCCGATTCCCCATCAGTGAGTTAATTCTACCGATGCTACAGAGTTCGATTTCGTGACGATCTGCAATTTCCACCAATAATAATTAAACATCCTGATTCATCAAATGTTATTAGCAGCAGATGTGCAGCTATCCATGTTGATATCTACGCATAGCCTACATGACTATATATAAATTATATATATAATTATGTAAAATTATACATGCCTATATAAATTATATATATACATTTATACATGACTATATAAATTATATATATATATACATTTGTACATGACTATATAAATTATATATAGGCCTATACAATTTTATACATGACTATATAAATTATATATAGATAAAACCAACTTTATTTTATTTAAATCCCACCGGAAAATAAAGCCAAGTGACAATCTCTGTTTGCTTATTGATGATATTTCCATCAATCAAGTTGAATCTACAAAATTCTTAGGTGTGCATATAGATCAACATTTGACCTGGAAAGTTCATATTAATCAAATTGCTACTAAAATTGCTAAAAATATTGGTATTGTTTCCCGTGTTGCTTATATCTTGCCAAAGACAATTAGAATGAATTTATATTATACCCTTGTCTACCCCTACCTCACGTATTGCAACCTTGTTTGGGCATTTACATACGAATCCAGGCTTCATAAACTTGTAATCTTACAGAAGAGGGCTGTTCGTATAATTGCAGGTATTCGTAAACGGGAACACACTGGTCCTTCCTTTAATGAACTTCATCTCCTGAAAATTGACCAGATAAAGGATCTCCAAATTTGCGAGTTCTTTTTTCGGCTCGAACACGGTC
>OX243814.1:30239672-30407172 GCA_945859605.1 Lumbricus rubellus
TTTGGCGGGAAACTCCTATTCAGTGTCCGCACTGTAGTCTGAAGCGCTTTTGAGTAGAATTTCTTGAGGGGGCGCTATAATAGTATACACAGTACACAAGCCTACGTATATATAGTATTGCATACATGCATGTGTTTCCATGCAGGATTCCATGTATAGTGAGCAGTGAGAACGCAAGTAAAGAATCTCGAGAGCAGTGCAGTGTAAGAATTGTGGAAAAATAACTGGGGGTTGGACCATTATCCACTTGGAATCAGGGCCGGATTAAGAAAGGTGGGGGCCCTGTTCGGGAATTTTTTTAGTCATGTGGAAAAAAATTCCAAAAATTATATCATTTCATCCGCCCAAAAAGTCCATGACTTTTTTTTTAGTCATCTGGCCAAATTTTCGCGAAAATAGTTAAAATGGTACCATTTCATCCGACAAAATATAAAAATTTTGCCTGAAAAAAATCCGTTTGCGTGGAGGCCCCTAAACTGTGGGGGCCTCTGTTCGATCGAACATGTTGAACATGCCTTAATCCGGCCCTGCCTGGAATCTGGGTGTGTAAAACAGACTTTAACATGGGGCTCGAAGAAAGACTGGGGGTTGAAACCCCCCGCCCGCCAAAAAACCCCCCGGCAATTCTCACCCTGGAGCAGTGGAAATACCAATCCCCACGCATTCCCACCCACTTTGAACCCTGCCCGAGGATGTAACATATAAATCACCGAATGAATGACTGAATGAATGAATGAATGACTGAATGAATGAATGAATGACTGAATGACTGAATGAATGAATGACTGAATGACTGAATGACTGAATTGGGTCGTGTCCGCGTCTGGACCCATTCATCCCAGCCGTGGGCCCCACGCGCATGCGCACAAAGACATCCATTTAGTTCAAAGATACTCAATCGCAGGCTCTGCAGCTTGTCAAAGGAAACGCCGCGAGACATTCTACATGTAGGCTACATGCAGGCGTATAGAAACCGCTTCCTGCTGTGACGCCACGCTCAACGGCCACTGATGATTTAGCTGGGGAGCAGGAGAGACGCTGACAGGAGGCATGAAGGTCATAGATAGGAAAAGAAAGGCCAGAGTTGTTGCATAATAGCCTATACATAGACTATACGCGTGTCGCTGCCACCGATGCTGGTTCTGTTGCTGCTGCTGCTGCTGCTGCTGCTGCTGCTGCTGCTGGTGCTGCTGGTGCTTCTGCTGCTGCTGCTGATTGTGTTTTCTCTCGCCCATCATCGCTCATCCTCACACACAACTGTAGTCCAGCCTGGTCACATTCGATTCTACATGCCGTGGTGGATGCTTGCATGCGTTGCGACAAACGCAACAATTTAATTCGCCTCATGTGACAACTACTAGGTGTCACTACCATATTATTGTCATCCTCTGAAGATATCGTTACTTCATCGCAGACACCAATCGGTAAGATCTTACTCACTTTTTGGCGCATGGTGTTTATTCGTGAATCATTGTCGTATGTTATTGGTTAGTAGGGCCTACTAACATTCCTATGGTCTCAACAGAACATTGTTGCTTACAATTGTGTGACATGGATCGTTGACTGAAATGCAATTGTACATTAGGGACCAAGTTGATACAAGCTCTTACCTTTTCCCGGCTTCCTGTTGCTTAGAGACCGTTCTGTAGGCTATCCACTACTTGTTCTCGTGTCCATTTTGTTTCTTTGGCAATAAATAAATTAATAAATCAACGGGTAAATAACTAAATCTGAATAATCGAGAGGATGGGCTGATGTATTTTATAATTATTTGTTTGAAGACTTGCAAGAAGACTTTCTTTGTTCCTCGGGGCAATCACGCTGCAGAGAGCGACTCTGGATAGATAGTAGCCTACTGTGAGAGGCGCTTTATAAATTCTCATATTATAAGGCCTACGATAAATACGGCATTGTGCAATGTGCACTGCACCGTGTTAAAGACAAGAACGAGTAGGGCCTATCAAAGCCGTAGCCAGGATTTGATTTCGGGGGGTGTTTCTTTGGCGGATAATTTCCGACGACCTTTTTTTAGTCATCGGAAACATCCAAATCACCCCATGCATAGCTACGGCCTTGGGTTTTTTATTTTTATTTATTTATTTATTTATTTATTAGTTTGACGCCGTACACTCTTTGCAACTCCACGGTTGGTCGTTTTTGAAAATTTATACAGATGAACTTATGAAACGTTCAGGTAGGCCTACTTAGAACGCCGACAGAAGCCCGTAAACTGCTCACTGAACCTCTACAATACTGGCCGAGCTCCCAAGTATACATCCACAATATATGTGGGAGTGGGACCTCATTAGTCTGCCGACCTCGGCCACTTCTCTTCGCACGCTCCGCTCCTCTGATTGGCATGATCTCTTTGTCCTGCGTGATAGGACTGCCATGGCTAAAACGCGAGCCTTTGCTCTCATTGATCCTGCTGCGCTGTAGGACCAGCTTCCTGCTTATCAACTGGTACATGGCCAAATGCCTCTTTTCGCTGTGTCGCAAACTCGCAATACCACTTTTTTCTCTCCTGGTCTCTGGACTCTAGCTCTGGGAGCGTCTCTGATTAGTTTGCACTGAGAGAGGCGCTATATTAAAATTATGGATTCAATGCAATACAATATTATTATAATGCGAGAATATGAACGTCAACGCAGTGGCCTACTTATGTATATAATTATGAACGTTCGTACAGGCGTATACACGTGTGCAACTATATATATATATATATATACATGTATCACATATTATAATTATAGTATACAATATACATGTATTACATAATTTTATATATTTATATATGATGTGTTATCTGCCAGAATGCAGGCTCTTTGGCTTTTATGCCAACCGGGGAGCATATAGGCATTCCGTACCCGATTTCGTAACATTGTCAGCCTTAAGCGCCTTTTCATTGGCCGATCCCATATTATGAATATTCATAACCAGTGACATCATTAAGCACGTTTTGTTTACATACTACGGCATGCGTTGGCAATATCATTAATCTTAGACTATTATGTTTAATAACTCGCAGCCTTTGCGTCCATTAGGCCTAGTAGGCTATAGGCTATGGCAGTTACCTGCTAAGATTTATAAAGTGCTTTAATAAATAGATAGCCTACACCAAACAGTTTTGCATGAATGGGATAAAGCTGCATTGCGTGATTTATTATTGGGCGGATATGCTTTGTAATCAAACTGTTTTAGCTCCATGTAGCCTAATGCAGGCTGTCTGTTCAGCTAGTACAGTTAAGATTTATGTATTCTGTAATGGAGTTCCTGCAAACTGTTTCAACTGTAACCGATTGTGGTCTTTCAGCCGGATTGTTGAATAGACGAAAATTATTATTATACTGCCTCGCCCAAAATTTGAAACACCCGATTTTAGTTTAATAATTGTATTTAAAATGTAAGCAACTGGCAGGTAGGTCAAGCTGTAGGCTAAATGTTTAGACTACGCTATGTCTGTATCGTGACAAGTTGTCATTAGAATATAGGTTGCGGCCTGTCAACCGTATTGTTGAATAAAGATAATATTATTTATTGATGAGCAATGATAACAGAGTAACACTTATGTTTTTAGCAAATGCCTTTCTATTATGTAAAGCCATAAGGCTACTTGCATTCATATTAATGCTTTTATTGGCAGGTCTACTTAGGCCTAGGCTATTTATAATTCAGCAGTAACGTTCACTCTTACAGGGCTGTTTTAAGGTAGGGCCTATTTTTAGAACTGCATAACGCCACAACCACTTCTTTCATTTCCCATCCTCCATGGTAAATTACTTCCAATCGGAGGACAATGACCTTTTTGTTATTTTTTAACTGTGCACAAGTGTTTCTATAAAGCTATTCCTGTCAGGAAGTCAGAACGTGGAATTAGAAGGTCTGTGAACGTGGATGCAAAGGGTTCTGATTCATGATCCAAAATAATCAATTTTGAACAATCTGAATGAAGATAACCATCACACGTCTTAATAAAACGTATTGCGCATAGGTCACATAATAGGTTTAAATTTAGGGTGATTCTCACTAGAACTGAGATTGACATGAACTACTGTAGCCCTAAGCTTACTTAAGCTCGAAATATTACTGGTTGTCAAACAGTAGGCATGAAAAATGAGACAGTTCACGAAAACAAACTGAGTAAACCTAGAGCTTCTAAAGTTACAATTGGGAATGTGTGGAACACTGATTTCAACTGGTGCGAATTTAGGCAACTGAAGTCTAGTAGGCCTAAAATTTAATGTAATGACTTCTGTAGCGCAGTTTTGATTTTTGGTATCGCAGGAGGCTTTTGATTCAACGAAGCAGACGCCTGACGCATCACATAATTTTAACTGTTGAACTTGACCACAGCGTAGGCCTATATATTATTGAAGCGATGAGTTGGTGGATGACATATTCGCTGGCACGCACGTAACAACGCGTAACCTTTGCATTTTATTTTTGCTCTGATTAGAAGTCTACCTTCACACTTTCGATTACTTCACTATCGAATGGAAACTCCTTATATAACTTTAAGCGCACCGCAATCGGCCATTTTCCCCCCGTATGCCAACAACAGCAGCAACAACAGCGCACGCGAAGGCACAAAACACGTCATTGGTTATGAATATTCATAATCTGGAACCGGCCAATGAAAAAGCGTTATGGCATGCAATGCTACGAAATCGGGTACGGAATGCCTATATGCAACCGGGGACGAGATGACTGAGGTGGCTTCCTGTTGCATTCGTCACACGCAATTGTGGCTGAGCAACTTATCCAGGGTCGCTATAAATACGCAGTGGTTTGAGGTAGATTCGAACACGCGACCCTCCGGTTGCAGAGGCCAGACCACAGCCACACACACACACACCCCACAACCCCCCACACGCAAGCACACACACACACACATATATATATATATATATATATATATAGATAATTATATAAATAAATGAATATTTGTATACTGTATTAGCCTATGTAGGCTAATATTATTCCTCTATATATATAGAAGGTGATAAACTCTGTCGTCCCGCGTATAATCTGGACTAAGCGTAGGGCATACATACGACCGATGGAATCTCGATTCGCAAGGCAGCACAATATAGATTCGGTTGACATTTTACACGGTCTGTATGTGCGTGTATGTGCGTGCGTCAATGTGTGTACTGCGAAAATTCTGCTTTAAGGTGAGCTTAATAGACGAGTAACCGTATACGGATAAGGGTGAGTTCCCACTTCCCAGTTCCCAGTCACTTAACGAATTTGTGTGAGTATTCACGATTTATGCATTGCTTGCTGTAAGCTTACTCTTTAAAAAGGTTCTTTGCCTGCAGTTAAACAATATTTTCGATGCAATCCAACAATTTTTTAGGTAAACATAAAGTAAAACATGTAAAAAGTTTAAAACGCAAAGCATTTCGGAGCTGCTCAAATAAGAAAAGGAAGGTGGAAATTTAAGCGACTTAAGCAAAGTTCCTAACTTTCTGGTGAACCGTCGGCCTACTTGAGTAGCGAGAACTATGCGCAAACAACGCCGTTTGCGGTCTCCGACTTTGTCTACGATTCAGTAACATCAGGTTTCTTTTTAACCTTCATGCACGTCTTCAACGGTAGCACAACCTATTGCTATCAATTCCCCCGTTTCTTCTAAGACCTCACTGAAGACACTGATGCCTAGCCACGACAAAATAAATATCCCACCACCGCGGTCTTCCTATCAGCCTCGTCAATTCTATAGCCTCCGCATTTTTTCCATGTATTGTTTTTGTTTGTATGTGCACTTGTTATATAGAGAGCCCCTTCAAGCTCTCTCTACTCGAATGCAGAGCGGACACTGCATCGGAGTTTCACGCCGAAGCGCCGAGCAATTGTGAGTGAAGGACTTGCCCAAGGTCCTTACGCGGCGAGGTGGATTCGAACCTCGAACCTTCCAGCTCCAAGGCAACGACGCCACCACATACACCACGGCGCCCCACAATTACTTTACTTATTATATTTAGAAATTGATAACTCGCCTGTCACAGCGCACACTAATCAGAGGCGCTCCCAGTGCGACACACCCAAAGAAAACAAAGTAGTTATGAGACGGCGAAAAGCTGTGCTTCGGGTAGCAACAGTACTGTTAATAGCGAAGAACGTGGTCAGAATCGGTGTCGTCAGAATGCCATCCGTCTCGTCCAACGGTCCAAGAAAAGAGATTGTCTTCTGCACCGACTTCCATAACATCTGTGTTGTTTATAACCTGCTCATTGGTTTTTCTCCAAGCATCACACGCACACAAACTCACACGCACGTACACACAAATACAAACACACGCGCACACGGCCACACATAAAACAAGCACACCACACACACAAACACGAACACAAACCCACACGCACACACACACACAAACACAAACACACACACAAACACACACAGACGCACAGGCACACACAGACACACACAAAACACACACACAAACACGCACACAAACCCACACGCACACCCACTCCCAAAAACACACAAACACACACAAACACACACAAACCCACACGCACACCCACACGTACACCCACTCACAAAAATACAAACACAAGCACACCGCACAAACACAAACACGCACACACAAACACGCACACACACGAAAACACACAACTTTCCATATAAGGGCCTATCGCTACACTAAGGCCAAGCGAAGGGCACCGGTTTAATCACGAGCGCTGGCCATTTCTTCACGAGCCGTTTTTATAACGATGCATCTGTATAAGTGTCATAATTAATTCAAAGGCAGAGAACAAATTTTTTAAGCAAAGCCTCGAAATCTTCAAGCAGCTGTTAACCGTCTCTTGTCGCATAGCTATACTTGCACCAGGTCTAAATGTGAGCCATGGTCAGTCCGTGTCTTCGGTCAGGCATTCATTTTTGGGACTTCTCTTTCATCGGCGCTCGCAGAAATTTTTGCAGGAGGGGGCAAAAATTTTACGATGGTCACGGATAAATTTTTCAGTCGCAAGAGCATGAAAAATACAGCGTTGGAAATTAAAAAATAGGCCTAAGGGTGTTTTTTTCAAGAGGTTTCTTAATGCAAATTTCTCAGTTTCATTTTGTGTAGATCTATTATTTTTATTATGAAGTGCAAATTTTTTGTTAAAAACCCAAAAAGTAGGCCTAGATGTTAGAAAGCAGGCCCATGAAAGGCACTAGGCCTATAGATATTTATTTCTATAGAGATTTCTAGACGTAGCCTAAATTTCTGACTTTCACTGTTTATCATTCGTATCGCTAGTGTTTTCATGCAAAGAAATTGGTTAAAAACCCAAAAGTAGTAGTTAGAAAAATAGGTTTCACTTTTCCAGGGGGGTCAAGTGCCCCCCTGCCCCTATGTGAGGGCGCCCATGTTCTCTTTGCAGGGTCTTAGCCGGGTCGCATGTTTGACAATAATTAGACCTAGGCCTATGCGTTTATCATAAACTCGATTCCAAATTTCCAATTAGGAAACCTACCAATTTTTTACATTTAGGCTCATTACAGCACATCTTGTTCTTCAGTCCTCTGCGGTTGAGCAGGTTTGTGACATGGACGACTTCGTCTTCCCCTCCTCCCTCCTCCATCCCTCTCTGTCCTGCGCCCTCCTCTTGTTGGAATCCTCGCCCTTAACTATGTATGTTTAGACACCAAGATGACGATTATAAGTGTACTGGAAGCTGAGATATTGAAAAATCAGTATTTTGGTCGGCCATTTTGAAAAATGGCCGCCATTGGGACCCTGGGGAATATTTTTAATGGCTCTGTTGGAATCCTCGCCCTTAACTACGTATGTTTAGACACCAAGATGACGATTCTAAGCGCACTGGTAGCTGAGATAATTTAAAATCTGTAAACCTGTCGGCCATTTTGTAAAATGGCTGCCATTGGGGCCAGGGGTCAAATCTGCGATGGCCCTATAGCCAAATCTTTTTCTCATGACATTTTCGTGGTATGTACCAAATTTCATGCTTGTATCACAAAGTTCACAATTTTTTACCAATCCGCTCTACTATTGGTGCGATTCAGCACATAGCCTAGCGTAGGCCTACTAATAAAAGTCATCAGACCCGGCTTCTTTGTCAAATCACTTTCAGCACTGAATTGCAGTAAGCTAACCTGCTATAGGTACTAGGTAGCATAAATATTGGATTTATTACACCCAACGTTTATATTGTTGACGTGCTATAATTATTTGTTGGTCTAAATGTCACATTAAATTGTTAGTCTACATGTAAATGCCACATTAAATTTGGTGTCCGAAGTCCCATCGTTCTGTTTTAATGCACCGACGACTGCAGGAATTAAGTCATAGATCGATTCGTTGCAATAAATCAAATGAGATTGTCCGCTTTGGACATTTAAACCCAACATTGTCCAACATGGGCCACATGCATTTCGATGCGCTGCGTCTCTCTTTTCGGACAGTCTCCCGATGAATCACCGTAAAATTGAGGTAAATCTTCGTTAATCAGTGTTTAATGTAGACGTATCGGGGTGTGGGGGGGGGGGGGGGGTTTCAGGGCTTTTTTAACGTGCAGTTGTACTCAAAATGTGCAGTTCTAAATGGATTTGTGCAGTTGAAGAAGCACTTTTGTACAGTTAAAACTGGCAAAAAATGGTCATTGTCCTCCGATTGCAAGTAATTTACCGTGGAGGATGGGAAGGAAAAGAAGAAGTTGTGCAGTTCTAAAAATTCCTTAAAAATAGCACTGGGAAGTTTCCCCCAGTAATGAATTCCTCAATTGAATGTGTGACAATTAAATTCCGCCACCCCCGAAAAACCTTTGCATAGGCTACATGGACGACATTGTCAATTATTGTGGTAAACAGACAGAAAGACTACATGAAAAGGTCATCAGTTGTTTTGTTAGACGAAAATGGTATATTATTCAAAGATTTTAATCAAAAGACTAAAAAAAGGTCAGTAGTTTTTCCAGTGGCCAAAATGGTAGATTTTTCTAAAAAAATTACCAAACATCGTCAGATAATAAATTTGACCGCCCAAAATGTCCGGCCAAAACGGACTCCCCCGAGAAACCCAAATTCCCCCACCCCTAAAGCAGGGGGACTAGATTAAACACTTCCATTAATGTAGGCCATACTTATTACTTATACGAGCATTCGTAGTCACTAGGGCTGTTGATTTAATCGCGTTAACGCGTGCGATTAACGCGTTAAAAAAAATTGCGATTAAAAATTTTAACGCATTAATCGTAGCCTACGCGTTAATTAGATCTGATTAAAATGGAATCAGAGGCAGAAAAATCGTTTTAACCGGAAGGCTCATACTAAAAACTAGTGATACATTCGTTGGCAAATATTCCAAAAAAGAATTTGAGTGGGCTATTATCGTAGCAATTCTTTGCTCAATTATCGCCTACATCGTCCACTAAAGTTGTTTCCTCACCCCGTCAGACTACATTGGTTGAACTCTAGGAGATGGCAAGACCATTGGATCCAGGTTTAAAATGATAAATGTTTACAGAAGGACAACTGAGACGAGGTTATTGAATATGTTTGCAATAGAAATAATGCATTCAGTCATTAAAACTATATGCTTCTGGGCCGATATGCACAAGAGGGTATAACTCATACTCTTTAGCTTAAACGTGGCCTATGCGGGAGCAGTGGGTATTATTCCCGTATGCATGGCTTGTGATTAGCGAATTACGATAGGTATAACGTTATTCGAACTCACAGGCAGGTATAAGCCCGCTACTCCGAAGGTGAACAATAGAGAGCCGACTTTATCTGGACGCATGAACAATAGGCAGCCGTCGATATTTCCCTGTGGACCGTCTATAGGTCTTGATCTGTTCACCCCACGCTGGCAACGACGGCATATAAATATCTTTCACGCATGCGCGCTCAGCTAAAATCTATTGAATTTGGGGGAGAGCAAGCGTCATGCATCGTCGGGTTCAAGGAATGTCCAGCTTAACAATGTCTCTTTGTATTAAATGGTCATACATACCGCTACATTCCAACGGCTACGTCTAGCTGAGTTACGTCTGGAGGAAGGTCTACCTATAAGGTAGCCTATACCTGGCTATGTGCATACTGGCCCAGGGGTCCTTAGTAAATAGTATAAGATTAATATTTTTGACGGAAATGTATTGCGATTAATTTGGCGTTAATTGCGATTAAAAAAATTAATCCCACGATTAATTTCGATTAAAAATTTTAATCGAACAACAGCCCTACTAGTCACATATACGATTCAAGGCCGCAGCCAAGATTTTATTTCGGAGGGTGTTTACTCGATTTTGAGCAATCCGAAAGCAACCGAATCAACTGGCTAAGCGGTTTGGAGGATGATTTAAAATAGTGTAAAATGTCATATAGAAATATAGGAGCTTCAAAAAGGAATTATATTAGGCTAGTCCTTATAATTTTACATCATGGTTGTATTAGGCCTAGTATGTGCATTATTTCATTATTGCATTATTTCAAATGGGAGGGGGGTTCAAACCAAGGCCCTATCTAGAGGGTGTTTTGGGTGTTTGAACACCCCAGAAATGGAAAACGGAAAAATAATATGATGCATGTACTCGCGCATAATGAAAAAAACACGAAAATTAGGCGAAAATGGTAAGTGAGCTTTTCCAATGACTAAAGAAAGGTCGTCAGAAATTTTGACTAAAAAGAAGGTCGTCACAAAATCTCCGCCGAAGAAACACCCCTCCCCCCAATCAAATCTTGATTGCGGCCTTGGTTCAAACACCGAAAACACATACACCGCACTTCTAGCCATGACCTTGATACGATTAATTGACCAAAGTTGGCAAAGTGGACGGGTTTCCGTGTAAATGCGAAATTCCAACACAATAAAACAGGAACAAGCTGTAAAAAAGAGCCATCATCAACAGATCGAAAACTGGAGGCAATTAATAATTTATTATATTATATAGCCTACGTTAAAGGCCTGGCAACTCTCTATTTGTCTAAATTACCCGTAAGTTACAGGAATTATATTTTTGCAGCGCCACAGTCCATAAATCAATTGAGGCGACCTTTCACAAGCACAGCTTGGCTTATTATTATCCATGGCGTCGCGCATGCGTCAGAATTGCTGTCATACATAATTATATAATATATAATATGTATATAATATGTATATATATATATATATATCCACGGCGCGCAGGGATGACAAAGCAGCGTCAGAATTGCTTACATACATATATATACAATATATAATATGTATATAATATGTATAATATATATATATGTCCACGGCGCGCAGGGATGACAAAACAGCGTCAGAATTGCGAAATAAGCGCAAATGAATTTATATGAAGTTTTTTGTGAAGATCACAAGCAACAAACACGTTTTCATTGCCTCCATAGTCGACTAGTGCATTAGGAGGTCAATTCTTTCTCATCATCGCCAATCTCTGATGCTCTGCTAGATACCATTAGGCTTATTGTTACAGAGACCATTCACTACGTACATGTAGTACATACGGAACCGCAGAGTATATGTAAGCTGTCGACATAAAATTATTATTATCGCTGCTCGTTAAATCCGTATTTGGACTTAATATATCAATAAACTAATGGAAAATGTCTAAAAGCTGTTAAGATGAATGAATGAACGAACGCACGAATGAATGAGTGAGCGAATGAATGAACGAATAAATGAAGGAATGAACGAATAAATGAATGAATGAATGAATGAATGAACAAATGAATGAATGAATGAATGAACGAATAAATGAATGAATGAACGAATGAATGAATGAATGAACGAATGAATGAATGAACGAATGAATGAATGAACGAACGAATGAATGAATGAGTGAATGAATGAATGAATGAATGAATGAACGAATAAACGAACGAACGAACGAATGAATGAATGAACGGTGTCCTTCTTCAATGGCGTGGCCTCCATTCAAACAGGACTGGTGGCGATGGTGAAAGATCTCACCAGATCATTTCCTTAACCCGTTGGAGGTGAGGTGGGGTGTGACAAACCCCAGAGGTATTCTACTTTAATTTTTTTGTGGTAAACGTCAAACCACCTTGGATTATTTTTTTCTACCTTTGTGAATATGAAATACGGACACTTTACCAAAATTTCAGGAATTTTGAACGAACAGTTTTTTTTATTTTAATGTATATTTCAGGGAAATTGCGATTTTTCGTATACAAACCGAACTTACACGGGCAAACTACACAATGGATGGGTTCACCTTCTGGCCATCTAATAAGGATTGAAAACAGATCTTTGTTCGTGATAATCGCCTGTTTAGTTGATAATTGATCATAGCAGAATAGTTTAATTCGAATTAATGTTTTCCATTTAATATCGCGACTTGAAAATAAAAATATGTGTTGGGGTGTGTCACACCCCACCTCACCTCTAACGTTACAATGCGTCACCTCACCTCCAACGGGTTAATTGAAAGGCTTGAAATACGAGCAATAGGATATCAAGCCATACGGACACATTGTCAAAACGTATACATTTGCATTTGGCCCTTATGTGCTGCGGAAGCATAGAGCAAAAATGTAAAAGCTCATGCTACTACCACGGATATATATACATATATATATATATATACAGGTGGCGCATCATGATCCTTGTAAGAATTGGGTTGCAGCAGTATAGCATGCCTAATTGCTAATTAGCTATCTCTTCAACTGACATCATGAGACATTGCTTAGATCCTTCTCGAAAAACAAGTTTTCGAGACATACCTTATTAAAGTCATATATGCATCTGCTACATATACAATATATACATATTAGGGCCTACATAGCCTAACGACTGTTTATGCATTACATACATACTACATAGCCTAGGGCCTATATTATAAATATGTGTAATTTTGTGTAGGCTATATAACTTAATAATGACGTCCGCATTTCTGTAGAACCATCGCACATGAAATGAAGTGTCAATGTCAGATCCTCCTCCACCGCTGCAGGGTAGGCTTATATCAGCGAGGAGGAGTGAGGAGGAGCGAAGAGGAATGAGGAGGAGCGAAGAGGAATGAGGAGGAGCGAAGAGGAATGAGGAGGAGCGAAGAGGAATGAGGAGGAGCGAAGAGGAATGAGGAGGAGCGAAGAGGAATGAGGAGGAGCGAAGAGGAATGAGGAGGAGCGAGGAGGAGCGAGGAGAAGCGAGGAGGAGGAAGACAAACGACTTGTTGCTGTAGGCAGTGTAGATAGAGTGTAGACAGGAGAGGAGTATAGAAAAGGTTTCGTGCGAGTGCTAATCAACCGGAGAAAGCCTTCATATTTCGGTCGTATATATATATATATAGGCCTACATGTGCTGCGGAAGTGTGGAAAGGAGATTGTCTGGAGATGGGGAAAGGGGATTACCCGAGGTACCCCCAATCCCCCCATGCAGTTTCTGCAAGAAAAGCTTAAGGAAGACTTAAGATGTCGTGGAATGATGGCTTAAGACCGTCGTCGACTGGATTACCGTTACATCGGTCACTGAAACAGATAATTCACTGATCCAGTTGTCGGTTGATACAATACCAATTGAATTTTGACAATACCTTTTTAATATGATGCTCAAAATAATGTGCGTCAGCTCAAGGCCGTAGCCAGGATTTTATTTCGTAGGGTCAGGGCTTAAAGTGTGGCAGGAGGTCATGGACGGTGTCCTGGCACTTATTTTAAAATCTCTCTGCCGTCCTTCCACTTAATTGGCCAGCACACCTGAAAATGTAAGGGGCGTCCTGGCACTTCTTTTTTTTACACTTTTAGCACAGCGGAGGGTGTTTACTCGACATTGAGCAAGCGACAAGACACCGAATAATATATTGTGTTTGTAAATACATTATTTCATGGTAGCATTATTTCATTTAGGGAGGTCTTCAAGCATCTAAAACATCCCTCGATGCGGTCTTGGGTCAGCTTCGTTATGTTGACTGTTGTTACAAACAGAATATCTAGAGTCTTTTCTAGACTATTGTTATTAGATCGATGGACCGTTTCCAGTGACTTTGTGAGCTTAGGGTGACTTTTAGAGCGCCGCCAAAAAATCGTGAGTGCCGTGACTGGATACCCAAAAGCTCACTGTTTTTGAGGAGCAGCTCAGAAATTTTGTGGCCGCGCAATGTCTGCCCAAAATTCCCATGAGAATACTGCAATTCTGCCTGATTTCAATGCTGTGTAATTCGAACGATAGACCGTTTCCAGTTACTTTGGTCAAAAAACGGTTGGTGGCCTCCCTAAAAGTGGCATAACTTTTGTTGCGTTTGAAATATTTTGATGAAATCTGGCCATCCTGTGGAAATATGAATTGCCTTTAAGACTGTAAAATTTCATTTCCAAATTCTTACTTTTGGCCAAGATATTGGCAAAATCATAGGGGCGGGGGTCTTTTTTGCGCACCCTGTACATGTAATTTACAGGCCTACTTATCAACGTCAACGCACTGCTATGCGTAGTGAACTTCCAAGTCGAGACTTCGTTATTCAATTTAGGTGTCAGAGGAATGATCCTTCACCTTCACAGAACATTGGAATTAAGTCAATAAAAAGAAACTTAGTTAACGTAGGTCGTAGACCAATCGTAGTGTAATTTGATTTGGCGATACGATATCCTATCCCATTATGCCTTCGGGATTTTCATTTCGTCGCGCAGTTTATGGCGCTGGATGCGCTCCATACAGATTGGTAATGAAATTACATTTGGACAGATCCACATGCAATCCCAGCAAGCTATTATTAATTATCCGAGCCTTCTTTTCGTCACACATCGTGGGGCGCGGTAGTGTAGTGGGTATTTTCGTTGCCTTGCAGCCGGACGGTTGCAGGTTCGAATCCACTTCAAGCCGTCGCGTATGGACCTTGGGGAAGAGCTTCCCTCGTAATTGCTCAGCGCTTCGGCGTGAGACTCCGATTTAGTGTCCGCGCTGTGGTCGGCAGCTCTTCTGAGTAGCTTTCTTGAAGGGTGCCATAACATGACCTCTTTAATATGTTTAATGTTACGAATCTTCTCCATGTGACAGTCTGTCGATAGGCGAATTACTGCAAACACTCCCCTTATCGAATAATAGGCCTAGGCCTATAGGCCTACCGGATTAAAATCTAGAGTAGACTATCTTGAGACTAGGCCTGTTTGTTTCGGAACATTTTCAGTTAAATAGGCGACAGTGTGACGTGATGGATACGCAAGTGCACCGTCACTTTGAAACATGTAATCAAAGCCAGAACGACGATGCACGTCAGGTGATAATCTATTCTTAAGAACTTCCTGGCAATAGTAAACACTGTTCACTTCAGCTCGTGGTGTCACAAAAAATGCGGTCGTTCTGCCAAATTCGAAACCGCAGAAGAGACCATGACACTTTGCAAGAAATGTTTTTCTTCCTGTCGTCGGCAGCAACCGTTCAGGTGTCGTATCTCGTTTTTTACTGACACGAGCAAAGTAGAGCATATATATACATGTATATATATTATATAATTAGGCTATACATTATATATATAAACGATCATTTCCAGGGTTTGTATCCGGGTTTTTTTTACCGTGCAGTTCTTGACAAAAATGTGCGGTTCTAACAATGGATTTGTGCAGAGTTGTAGAAGCACTTTTTATGCAGCTATAAATTGTGAAAAACAGGTCATTGTCATCCGATCGGGATTAATTTTACAACCGAGGTTAGGAAGGGAAAGGAGTTGTGCAGTTATAAAATTCTTTAAAAAAACTCTGGTTAGTCTGTTCCGTGAGTATAAAAGGCCTATTAATATAGGCCTATATATATATATACAGACAGGTGTGTTTGTCATTAAGTGCTAAACACACAAATTATTTTTGAAAACTGTTTTTACGATGCTTGCCGTGTCATATAAAGAAAAGAGCGGCTTTCTGCATGTGCGACCCAGGCTTAATAAATCTGCACAACAAAATAATGCGATTATTATAAAACCGACATGCCAGGCACGAGATTCATCATCATGCTAAACGCGTTGCACGTTTATTGAAATACAAATAAATAATAACGACAATTTAAATGGCGCCGTAGCGCAGCCATATCGCTACAAGGGCGCCTAAATAATAACAAATCACAAGATTGTTTGACAATGATAACAACGAAATTTCACGGTCAATGGCGGTAGTGATAACTGAGAATAAGAATGAAAACAGTTGTCAATGTTAAAATTGTTGTTGGTACGAACAACTGTCGATCAAATTCTTTATATTCATTTTATGAGCATCCGAAAGTGTAATAATTTTTGTGACGACTGTAGGTCTAGATCTACCATCGGGCATTTAGAGTGTAGAATTGTTGACGTATGTAGGCCTATATGTTGGGCCTACACGTAGGCCCTAATGATAGTATTATTAGGACTGGTAAATTTCTACAAATTTCTACATTAATGTCTTTAGAGTCACGAATAGACTCTTTAAGTGCGGGGCACGGTGGTATAGTGGTGGGTTCGGTGCCTTGGAGTCAGAAGCTTCCAGGTTCGAATCTGCCTCAAGCGGCCACGCAGGACCTTGAGCAAGTCCTTCACTCACCATTGCTCTTGTGCTTCGGCGTGAAACTCTCATGTCCGCGATGTAGTCGGGAGCGCCTGTGAGCAAAGAGCTTGAAGGAGCGCTATAGCAGGGGTTCTCAAACTGTGGTACGCGTACCCCTAGGGGTACGACTGGTTTTATATAAATATCTTAAATGAACGAACGAACAAGGATTAGGTGCACAATTCGGGGTTTGAACGTAATAACAAGCAATACCCACGTAGTACTTGGATTCTAAACAATTATAAATTGATGCATAAATATAATTGAAAAGTAACCTATCAAAAGAACCCCTAATATTTCTTTGCTTCTTTTGCGTAAGTGCTCGAAAACGATTATGTTTCTTTCTCGGCGTCAGATCGAAAGCACCTCTGATGGGTCTCTCTATGTAAGAGGCGTTATATCGTTCTTTTATTGCGTTTACAATACCAGCTCACGTGATTTAACTCCAGACTTCCAGCTGTTAAGGTTGGTAAACAAGTATGGAATGTAAGACCTTAACGACGAGCGTGTAGTAAAAGTGACAGGGAACCAGCGCAGTTCATCGTTAAAGTGCTCCAAATAAAGATGTTCTATTGTTGCGGTGTTTTTATTGTATACAGCCTTTGTTGCTGTCGTATCACCATAGTCGTGTTTGCGTCTCATCTGTAATGGCCTCCGACCACGAACTAAGATTCGGTAAGGATTACATATATACAGGGTGGTTCAAAATATCTCCCAACGGACAAAACGCGATTTACCCGCAACCAGTCGAGGTTTTTTGAAACCAAGATTTAAGGATCTACATGTATGATGTAGTAAAGATGATTCAACAATTCCCTGTCTGTCTTTGGCCTCAGAAGGTTTATACAGGTTGTCTCAAACATGTCTCCCTGAACAAAATACAATTTTTCCGCAATCGAGATCACTCCATGAAAATATAAGGATTTCAAGAAAGGATTTTTCAACAATTATATACCTGAAAAATTTCCCGAGCGCTTTAATCTCTGCAGAAATTACTACTCTTTTGACATCAAAATTACGCAGAAAAACAGGCAGGTATGCAGCCGCTTGTAATAATTTTCAATAAACATTTTTCTCAAAGGCATACTCGAAGTGTCCACCTCGAATTTTCAAGCAACCTATAAAGTCTTTTTCTGAAGCCCAGCGTTGCCTTATTGGTTGAATCCTATGACAGTTGGTCTCTCACAGTGCTTCAACTGCAACAAAACAATGACGTGCCTGGACGCCACTGTTTCCACTGTTTCCACTGTTTCCACTGTTTCCACTGTTTCCACAGTTTCAACGTTTCCAGGCTGCTCTGGCCTAATAAGTGGTATACGACGGCATTCAGATTTGAAAATAAGCCCATGGACGACGTTCATGACCGTCCATGCAGTCATACTCTAATCCCTGGTCCCATATTAATTGGTGGCTGAGAAAGTGAAGAGTGCAAAGTAAGTCTTGGCTTCTGCTGGCACTTGTTGTATACGACACTAAAGAAGACTGCATCTCAGACATGGATAAAAAAACCGCTAACTTGACGCTAAAACTCTGCTATCTAAACTCATTGAAGACCTTAAGTTGAATTTAGGCCTAAGTTAATTCTACCATCTGGTTTCATTTTCCGGCATGACTACGCCGAGTACGCGTTTGGAAGAGTTGTAATTAGAGTGAATTCATTGGCCACTAAACTGGTCAAGCCAGACAAGCCTTAGGCCTAACCGTCTTGATCGTCACGTCTGGTAAACTACTCTGCAGTGTGAAGGCTACAAGACATGCAATTCCAGGTAGAAGAAATGTAACACGCTTAAGAAAGCTTTTCAGTTAATTCTGGGCTATAGCTGCCGCACGATTCTATCCCTCGATGTCAGTCAGCGCTTCATAGAAAAGACTTAAGAGCCAGTGGAAGGCTGGGATAGACACTGAGCATGCTTCTGAATCAACTGTGTAGCAGGTTTCTGAATTCGTTGTGAAGGGTGCGATGCTACTTGACATAGAAAAACTACAAGATAAATATTATTTTCAATTTGTGCGTAATAATTTGTTAATTAGGCCGTATAGAACACGCTAAAAATAGCTGCAATTTCTGAATCGATGAGAATCTTAATTGAATTTTTTTACTAGACTGTTGAGCTATATCCCATGAGGGCTTAAATCCTGAAATTGAAGTAGAAAAAATTTGGTAGGTTGCAGACAAATTGCAATTTGTCGGGTGAGACTTTTTGAGCCACCCTCTAAGGAAGACATGAGAATATGCAGACTGTATAGTGTTTTATGTCGTCCCCTCTGACATTCATAGACTTAGCTTTTGTCGATGGAGTTGGCGTCAAAGTGATGACGACGACGACGCTAGAAAGAGACAGAGAGAGAGAGAGAGAGAGAGAGAGAGAGAGAGAGAGAGAGAGAGAGAGAGAGAGAGAGAGAGAGAGAGAGAGAGAGAGAGAGAGAGACAGACAGACAGACAGACAGACAGACAGACAGACAGGCAGGCAGGCAGGCAGGCAGACAGACAGACATAGGCAGAGACAGAGACAGAGGCAGAGACAGAGACATAGAGACAGACAGAAAGAGAGACACAGAGATACAGAGAGACACAGAGAGACAAAGAGATGCACAGAGAGACACAGAGAGACACAGAGAGACAGAAAGACAGACACAGAGACATAGACAAAGATAGAGAAAGAGACAGACAGACAGATAGATAGAGAGAGAGACAAACGGCGATATAGATAAGGATAGAGGCAGCGACAGAGAGAGAAATAGACAAAGAGAGATAGAGAGGGGCAGAGAGATACAGCGACAGAGACAAAGAAAGAGGATCGATCTTCATCTCTCGACTATTTTACCTATCGCTTTAACATCTATTCCATTCACACACGCAGCAACAAGGAGCAACAAAGTCGTTAAAAAAATCACGACTTAAAGATTTTCAGCTATGAATGCATTCGCGATGTCGGAATTCGTATTGTCAAGTCTGCAAGAGCGTCAGGAAATCAAGACACATAGTTGGTTTTCAAGATATCCACAGGTATCCTACGAGGCTACGAGAAAGTAGATTTCAAAATTGACGAACACAACTTTTTCGGTACTTAACATTGGAATTCTCTGATGCAAATGACGTAATTGTGACGTAAACATTCATGCCAGAAACTTCATTTTTGAATCAGTGTAAGATAATAATTATCTCAGGAAAAAAACAGTTTTAAAATTTTGAAAATCGATTAGGTTATTTTGCCTGTTTAATTCACATTATAAAAAGGGGTCTCGATTTATTGGGACACAGTATATATATATTTCCACTCTTTATAATCTGCTGTAAAACTGTATAACCGAAGCCTTATAATACACTTTGCTTTCATCTATTCATGGCTCGCACGCAATTAAAAAGTACACGCCTATAATTATAGCCATCATTCACGGCAGTCAAGCAAAAATTCGATAAGACATCGCATTGGTGTAAGCTATACAAGAAGGCCGCATTTGCAACAGTAGCAGCAGCGCTGCAGCAGCAGCAGCAGCAGCAGCAGCAGCAAGCATAATTTACTTTCAATAGAAAGCATTTTTCGGTTCATTTTTCCCCCGATAGTTCGCATGCAGCTATTAGGTCTTTAATTGAATTCGTGATAGCTATGACCGGAAACATTTCGGTCAATCAGTCGTCAGCTGCTGCTGCAGTGTATATATGGACGTGGAAACTAAAGCCACGGTGGATAATGAGACCAGGAAATCTGCTCCATTCACGGAGCGGCATCGGTTCACACATTGTGCAGTCAAAGAACACGACCACGCTTTCATGTTGTGTATGGTGTATGCATGCATGTATGTGGGGCGCGGTGGTGTAGTGGTGGCGTCGTTGCTTTGGAGCCGGAAGGTTCGAGGTTCGAATCCACCTCGCCGCGTAAGAACCTTGGGCAAGTTCTTCAATGATATTCCAGGCATTCAATCAATCAATCATTCAATCAATCAATCAATCAATCAATCAATCAATCAATCAATCAATTTTATTAAACGTACATGTAGTTCCACAGGGAGACCATTGCATACATATATACATACGCATACTCATGCATACACAAATTACACACTTACTGTATAAAATGCATTGACCGCTCATGCATATACAAAGCTTTCCATTTCACATAGTCATCGCACCCGGTATACAAAAAAACCGGCATGCATAAATAGAATGAATTATACAGAGATTCGTGAGAGCGAATTAACTGAATGCGTCGTCAAACGAACTAATGAGCAACGATTTCATGCATGCACATCATGTGACATGTGACATGTGACATGCTGCTGCAGTGTGTCTATCTGCAGTGTGTCTATCTGCAGTGTGTCTATCTGCAGTGTGTCTATCTGCAGTGTGTCTATCTGCAGTGTGTCTATCTGCAGTGTGTCTATCTGCAGTGTGTCTATCTGCGGTGTGTCTATCTGCGGTGTGTCTATCTGCGGTGTGTCTATCTGCGGTGTGTCTATCTGCGGTGTGTCTATCTGCGGTGGTGTACG
This sequence comes from Lumbricus rubellus, assembly GCA_945859605.1. Classification (NCBI taxonomy): domain Eukaryota; kingdom Metazoa; phylum Annelida; class Clitellata; order Crassiclitellata; family Lumbricidae; genus Lumbricus; species Lumbricus rubellus. The sequence continues at coordinate 30,260,649 of OX243814.1, forward strand.
ATCCCACACTCTGAGATAAAAAGCTAAATCAATTGATGCATTAAATAATAAAAATTATAAAATACGGCGAGCTAAATAATGTATGTGAATATATTGGATCAAATAATTATCTGATGAACCAATGACGGATGCTGCATGAGCATATAATGTGTGCGCGTGTGTGTGCGTTTGTGTGTCCAAATGTGCGCGCGCTTGTGTCTGGGTGTCTGTGTATGTGAGCGCGTGTGCGGGCATGTGCGTGCGAATTTGTGCGCGCGTATATGTGCGCGCGTGTGGGTGTGTACTTGTGTGTGTGTGTGTGTGTGTGTGTGCGTGCGTGTGCTTGTGCATGTGGTTGTGGGTTGTGTGAGTGCTTTGCAAATCAATCATTCATTCACATGTACTGTAATCTTCACGTATCTCCTTTCTTCGCTATACATAGTATACAATCATATACATGCAGTTAAGCCTCACCCCAAATCCACGGTGCGTATAGAGCATAGACTACATGCATTAGTCCTATGTACTGCATACACCAGGACCCAACAACAACAGCAGCAACAGCACAATGTCGTTGTATTAGAAGCTTTAATAAGCGAAGCATGACGCAGGCAGGATGATGCTTCCATGGTCTGAATAATTAACGGCGGGTTTGTTATGGTCGTGTGCGAAGGTTTAGTCGTACCGTTGGGGTTCATAGCATGTAGACCTATAGGAGGGACACTGTATAGAACGTTGTTTAGAAATTTCTGCTCCACTTCAATTCGTGTCGGACTCGGTCATTATACAATGACAGTCGTGTATACAATCACATGTGCGCTGTGTGTGTATACGTGCGTGAGTGTGTGTGTGCGTGAGTGTGTGTGCGTGCGTGTGTGTGTGTGTGTGTCATGGTGTGTGTGTCGAAAGATAAAGCGACAATGGGAAGACAAGTCAATCAGCCCAGTACGCCAAGAGCAAGAGACATGGAAGAGAAATGGGAAGAGAAATGGAAAGAGAAATGGAAAGAGAAATGGAAGGAGAAATGGAAGGAGAAATGGAAAGAGAAATGGAAGGAGAAATTGAAAGAGAAATGGAAAGAGAAATGGAAGGAGAAATGGAAGAGAAATGGAAGAGAAATATATGAGAAATTGAAGAAAAATGAAAGGAAGAGAAATGGAAAGAGAAATGGAAAGAGAAATGGAAGAGAAATGGAAGAGAAATGGAAGAGAAATGGAAGAGAAATGGAAAGAGAAATGGAAAGAGAAATGGAAAGAGAAATGGAAGAGAAATGGTAGAAAAATGGAGTCCATAGCAGTGTGTACAGATATCTGCAGCATGCTTCATGGGAATAGTTTAAGAGAGCGGTCCTGCTGTTATTTCTGGCGGCTGTCATTCTCTACGCCGGCTCCTTCTTCGTCATCATTATCATCATCAGCGTTATCCTCTTCTTCTCCTCTTCCTCCTCCTCCTCTTTCTGCTCCTTCTCCTCCTCCCACTCCAACTCTTCCTCCTCCTCCTCCTCCTCCTCCTCCTCCTCCTGCTCATCCTCTTCCGCCTTCTCTTCCTACCCCTCTCTCCTGCTCCTCCTCCTCTTCTTCTTCTTCTTCTTCTTCTTCTCTTCCTCTTACACCTACTCCTTTTTATTCTCCTTATATTCCATTTTCTTCTTCTCACTTCTTCTCCTCCCTTTCCTCCCTTTTATTTCTCCTCTATACCTTCCTTTCAATCTACTATATAATGCATATCTTTATATACTCGCAGGCTCAGAAGGTGGCAGCGTTAAAACGATGGCGGGGACCTGGGTATATATTATACATAGATGCCTCGAGTCTTAGATTGCTAAAGCCGAGACCTTTGCACTCTGTCGCGCGCTCACGGTCGTGCTAAGACAATTTACTAGCGTGGAAAAAAGTCGTCGCTTATTAATTGTTAACTATATTCTGTGCTGTTTATTCTGCGCCTTTTCATCGCCAATGCACATTGTGCTGCAAAAAATATTAGGTCGCCGGTGATTTCTCGACCCTGACCTAGTCTCCTCGAAATGAATTCATGGCCTCTCTATACGTATACGATGCATGGAAATCTGTATCAATCTCAACAATGCTGAATATTTTATTCGAACAGTATATTAAGTTGATTATTATTATAATAGGCTTAGAGAAGGCAATGGCTAGAGGTAGAAAAAAGAATACAATCGGAGACCTATGCTGTACACAGACTAACGCAGGAAAGCTCCTATATAGTATATACATGTCTGTTCCTTCATCATAATTTAGACATTGGAAAGTTACTTTTCTCACGGACTGCTGTACATACCCGTTACGCTAGAATATTCTATTTCGGTATTACAATAATTATTATATATAATTTATCCTATATATATTCTTTTTTGCGAGCTTGCACTGAGTTTGTGTCACCGATGTGGCACAAAAACTAGCATGAATTATTCTGCGTAAAATGTTCTGGCCGTCTGGTATGGAATACTCTTTCAAAAGTATGTTAGCATATATACTCAGTCACCCACCATACATTAAACTATTCAAGAAAAATTAAAAGATTGCTTAATTTATTTCTATTAGACTTAAGCCATTGAACATGCTTAGCTCGTTTCAGTTGCGCTTGGTTTCATCATTCATGCAGTAGCCTACCTGTGTTTTTTGCACTGTTTGCTACTGTCAGATGTTATCAAAGAAGCTGAAGATCAGTCCATGCAACCTCAACGGGTTCAGGACTGTGATCCTATGGAATGATCCTTGGACGTTTGCATACATCACTGACAATTTGTTATAGTTTGTAGTGACTGCTGTTTTTTTGTGATTTTCTGGTCCTCATGCGTTGCCAATAAAAAAGACTGCACTACTAAAAAATGCGCTTGGACCTTTCGCAACGTTATATTTACACTGCTACTAAGGGACAGAATAAGTATCAGCCTTAGTCGTCCGTCCTTAATTGCGTGCTAGTGTATAGTGGCCAATCAGCCAGAATTCTCGCGTGTCTAAAAAAAACCACATGCGACAGATACAGCTTGGCCTCCGGCTGTGTTTTCAATCACATTCTAGAGCCTTCTCCTCCTTCTCCTCTTCCATCTTCTCTCCCTCCTTTCCTCCTCCTCCTCCTCCTTTTCCTCCTCCTTATTCTTTTTTTCCATCTTCTCTCCCTCCCTCCCTCCTCCTCCTCCTCCTGCTCCTCCTCCTTCTTTTCCTCTTCCTCCTCCTCCTTTTCCTCTTCCATCTTCTCTCCCTCCCTCCCTCCCTCCCTCCCTCCCTCCCTCCCTCCCTCCCTCCCTCCGTCCTCCTCTTCCTTTTCCTCCTCCACCTTTTCCTTTTCCATCTTCTGTCCCTCCTTTCCTCCCTCCTCCTCCTCCTCCTCCTCCTTTTCCTCCTTTTCCCTTCCTCCTCCTTCTCTCTTCCATCTTCTCTCCCTCCCTCCTCCTCCTTTTCCTCCTTCTCCTTCTCCTCCTCCTCCTCTTCTATCTTCTCTTTCTCCTCTTCCTTCCCCTCCTCCTTCTCCACCTCCATGTTGCTCCTTCTCTTGCATTGAAGCGTTTTCATGGGACAGTGTTTCACTCTTTCATTCGGCCACACATTGAACTATATCAAAGGACACATGGACCATATATCAAAAGACACCCCCAACTAATGCTCACAGTGAGTAAGTAAGAAAACTCTTTATCATACAACCAGCAAACGCAGAGTATATTTTACAGAAGAAATAAATAATAGAAACATCTACGCACAGCCATAGCCTACAATATTCTCATAATAAAACTTTCTTTGGTAAAAGAATAAGTTCTAGGTACGCTTAGAAACAGACACTACAGGGTCACCCTACAACATATTCGCCCATTCCAAACGAGGCCCCATCCATTGTCTATAGGTTAAAGCAAGCAGGGCTTTTTTAACGTGCAGTTGTACACAAAATGTGCAGTTCTAAATGGATTTGCGCAGTTGTAGAAGCACTTCTGTACAGTCAAAACTAGCCAAAAAATGGTAATTTTCCTCCGATTGGAAGTAATTTACCATGGGAGATGGGAAGGAAAGGAAGGGGTTGTGCAATTCTAAACATTTCTTTAAAACAGCAAGCAGCAACCTTAGCGACCGGGTTGCGCAGTGTAGCGTCGCTAAAGTCATTGGTTGCCAAGGGATCGTCATTCGAAAAAGCGACATTTTGTAGGCGACCGGAAACAGGAGAGACGTGCGCCACCGGAAAGTCGACGAGGCAGCTAATGTCTGTAGCAGAATGATCATCGCAGAAGATGCGTTCATTAGGGCATAAAAACACACAGACTGTTGCGCACATGCCTCATCACACACACGCACACACACACACACGCACACACACACGCACACACACACACACACACATACACACGTAGACACGTACACGCACTCACGCACACGTACATAAACACACACTCACGCACACACCCACGCACTCAAGCACAGGCATGCACACGCACCCACCCACCCACCCACACATTCACCTACACACACACGCGCGCATAGGCCTACACCTACACACAAATACACACAAACACCCATGCACACACACATACACATACACCTACGCACACGCACACCTACGCACACGCACACACGCACACACATGCAAACAAACACGTACACACTCACACTCACTCACAATGTAAAAATACACACGTTCACACACACACACACACACACACACACACACACACAACTCACACATGCACACACGCAACCTATCGCTTGAGGCAAATAAACTTCCGACATCGGGTCCGTCCTTTATATCGCTGAGGTGACATCAGCTTCGCCCAGATTTGCACCATGTCTTAAACACGGAACACCACGGTGATCGTCGGGGTCGGTGTAAACACAGTATGGCACACCGTTGCTACTAAAACGTGCGAATTTATTGCCAAAGAACATGCATAGATCCCATTGCCAGGCAAAGCATTTAGTGCCATGGGTTTTTTTACAGTAAACGACCTCAGAACCCCCTTCGCTTTTCTACGAACCGTTCGGATTATATCTTTAGCCATGCAGAGGATCCCATGCCACGTTCAATGCATGTATGTATACTTGGTACAGCGCCCCCTCAAGGTTTCTACTCAGAAGCGCTCCCGACTACAGCGCGGACACTGAATAGGAGTTTCATGCCGAAGCGTTGAGTAATTGCGAGTGAAGGACTTGCCCAAGGTCCCTACGCGGCGACTTGAGGTGGATTCGAATATGCAACCCTCCGACTGCAAGGCAACGAACATATCCACTACACTACCGCGCCCCACACTGAATGTGATGATGATGATGGTTCTCTGCCCGAAGGCAGGTCCTAGGCTTGCGTCACCTGGGGATGAGATGAGTGAGGTGGTTTCCCGTTGCCTTCCCCACAGATAATGATGGGTATCCAACTTGCCCAAGGTCGCTCCGCGCAGCTTGCGCCACCGCGTCCCACACGTGCTAGCCCAAGATATCTAAATCTCTGAATGTCAACTCCCAGCCCGGGGCTTGAACCGCGGTCCGTTGCAACCAACAGACGTACGCCGCTCTCGCTTACCGGTGTAGCTAACTAGGCCATTCATTTTGAATGTGGTCTAATTGCACATGGCTTATAATTTATTATAACTTACGTTTCGAAATTATGCATTAATTCTGTCATTTTGCCAAACACCTGTAGCTCTCAATCTAATCTATATTTTTTATGGCCGGACTTGATAACTGATGTCTTTCCAGATACGAAAGCATTTTTCACGTGCAATAATTATTGGACCATATTCAAAATGAATATTCATAGAACATATGAATATTCATATTAGACCACATTCAAAATGAATATTCATAGATTAGACCACATTCAAAATGAATATTCATAGATTAGATGACATTCAAAATGAATATTCATAGATTTTGTTTGTATGTGCACTTGTTATAGCGCCCCTTCAAGCGCCCCTTCAAGTTCTCCCTACTCAGAGGCGCTCCCGATGCAGAGCGGACACTGCATCGGAGTTTCACGCCGAAGCGCTGAGCAATTGCGAGTGAAGGACTTGCCCAAGGTCCTTACGCGGCGAGGTGGATTCGAACCCCGAACCTTCCGGCTTCAAGGCAACGACGTCACCACTAGACCACCGCGCTCCACATATAGGCTAAAACAAATTAGGTCGTTGCTCCTGTAATTCTGCCTTTCGTGTCAGTGCGACTGATAAGATTTATTGGAATATGGCAATAACATGGAGCAGCAATAATAACAACCTGCTGAAAGCAAGAGAAAGCGATTTAAAATTTTAAAAATTCAAACATATGGAGCATGCTTATTGCTCAATAAGAGCAATGATGATGATGACGATGACGATGACGATGATGATGATGATGATGATGATGATGATGATGATGACGACGACGACGATGATGATGAATCGTCACCTCTGTGAGTTCTGTAGGGGTTCTAGGACAATTACCCCCGGACATTTATCCCACCCCATGCCAACTAACCCCGGACAATTACCTCCGGACAAGTCTAGGCACTCTAGGGCTGTACTCAGAAGTTTTGAGGTGAGTAGCCTACACGCTGCCGCAGAAAAAATCGCCTTTTTGGGCCGAAAATTTCTGACGACCTTTAATTTTTCTAGTCGCCGGAAGCTTTTTCGGGATTTTTTGCTCTGGAAACCTTCAAAACTGCGTAACACGCTCTAATTTCATGATTGTTGGCCTTCGTAAATCGCGATTTTTCCCTGCGTATACCATGGGCGCCCGCATAAATTTTTGTAGGAGGGGCAAAACACGATGGTCAACGTTAAAATTTTGTTAGCAGGAGTTCAAAAAATGCAAAGCGGGGAGTTAAGAACATGCATGGGTATATTTCACAGATATAAATTTGTCAGTCTCCCTTTTTAAAATTTCTAATATGAATTGTTTCTTTTTGCAAGGAAATTTGTTTAAAAAATCGAAAAGTATTAGGCCTAGTTGAAAGTAGGTTTTTTTATTCACTAATGTGAAGAAATTTGTTATAAACCCACAAAGTGGTAGTGAGAAAATTAGGTTTCAATTTTCCAGGGATTTTTCCCTGCGTATACTCCCTTGGTCTTACAGAGCTGAGTATAATACAGTATACACTAATCAGCATTTTCCTTGACACATTAATTCATTCCACATTGTGATATTGCATGGTTCCCTAATAATATTGTAGGCCTATGTCTACTAAACTACTATATAACCTGAAATATATTCGCCTATGCATTATTATCGTAATAATTACTATGTAATTAATATAATTATCGTACATGGGTTTCGTGTCAAAGACTTATAGTTGCTATTTGGTCATTCTTTCAGCATGGGACGTTATTGTCCAGGGGTTATTATTGTCCTGTTACCTTCTGTAGGTTATTGCGTTCAAGCGACAATGCAATTTGCAATTATTAATTTATGTCGTCTAAAAGTCGTCTAATGCATAGAGTCAGAGTAGAGGGCTTGCCAAAGAAACTTACAGTCATAATCAGGTGACAGAAGATTGGCGAACTTAGAGAGAGAAAGAGAGAGACAGACAGACAGACAGACAGTCAGACAGACAGACAGACGGAGACAAAGACAAAGACAAAGACAGAGACAGAGACAGAGACAGAGACAGAGAGACAGAGACACAGACAGACAAAGACAGAGACAGGCAGACAAAGACAGACAGACAAAGACAGACAGACAAAGACAGACAGACAAAGACAGACAGACATAGACAGCGACAGAGACAGAGAGCAATTTGAAAAGGATTAGTCCATAGAATAATAGAACTTAAAGAAGGAAAGGTGAGAACTCCATGATATAATTGTCTGAGCAGAGCGACAAAATAATAATAATAACAATTTCCTTTCTTGAACAATTATACGGTTGACAGACAGCATCCGGTTTCAACATAGGTTCTTATGAAAATTATTATATTGCTTTCATTTTCGGACGACAGTCTTCTTTTAGATTTCAGTTTTCTTTTCTTTTCTGCCATTATTTTCAATACTTTCTCGCCCTGTTTTGCCGGTTTTTCTGTCAATCTTATTTTAAATTTGGGATGATAAAATCCGTCCAATCGCGTTAAGCTTAACCAAGGCTTCTCAGGATTATGTGTTATCTGCTGTCGCTTAAGAAGTAAGATGTCTAATCTTAAACCCGCGACTCGGCTAAGCCCCGGCAAAGGTAGGTCGATAAAAACAATGCTGGATCTCAGATCCGGACAGACTGGACTCACTTTCAGTACAGTAACTGCATGCTGACTTTGCGTTACTAACAAGAAGCGAGTTGCAGCAATCAAACTTTCCTACAATTTCCCCCATTTTAGGTTTATTCCTGCATTTTTCGACCCCCTATTTGCTGACTGCACGTCAATGTTCTTTAGGCCTACCCTTTAGGTAACCCACTTAAATTACGACGCTGACACGCAGCCATAATTTCCATAAGACCTATAGGCGGACTCCCTATTAAGTAAATCATTATGACAATAATATTGAAGATCTCCAAGGAAAGCCGGATTCGAGCCACTGATTCGGCTACAGAAGACAAATCGCTAACACTTAGATTTTATGTCCTCGCCCGCTTATAGACGTGCATAAAAACGCCACAGGCAGCGGCAATGCAAGCGATATATGCAATAATAATTTGCCTTTTAGGCTACGAATGTGATAGCTGCTTATCGCTCATCCATAATTGCTGAAGCGCTTGGAACGAGATCGCTGGCGACGATAATTGCGAGCATACATTCTTGCTAAGATATATTATATGACGGTGAAAATCCGACACACATGCGAAGGCTTAGGGCTGCTATTTTTCATGCAGCGATCAACTGGCAGATAATTCCACGAACGATGGGGCTTACAGCCTTACATGTATGTAGAGGAATGTTAGGCTATATATATATATATTTATACATGTATATATATATATGCTGATATATAAGGATATTACATATTCATACAGGCAATTACGTGTCAGATCTTCGTGTATTAGCTGCAGATTTTGACGTTATATATATTATATGCACGCTCTTTATCAAGACGAGAACGAAAACGTGGACGATGCCCAATTAACATTGAAATTACGGATTTGCTTACATTTAAACCACCATGAGAAAAGTATGGGCCTGCATGCACGCTCACACATGATAGACTACACACAACCACATGCACGCCAAAGCAGTACATAGGTCCTATACACTTTTGGAATGTGGACACCAACACACACGCACTTGCATGTAGACCTAAATGTACAACAACACCTACAAAATTACATTGGTAGACCTATAATTTTAAAGCCTCCAAAGTTTTCCTATATATGCGGCATACTACTAACAGCGTAGACTATAGCATTTTAAAAGATCCTTTAATAAAATTTAGGTTATAAGAAACTTTAAGCTTAGTAGAAATAGGCCTAACAATAGCATGCGTTTTGAGTTTTAAAAGCATAATGTGCACAATGCACATGGAAGATGGACATTTGCATCGTTTAGGTCTCAATCGTTATCTGGATTTCAGGGCTAGAATCACCAATATAATCATATAGGTTCATAAACCGATATTTTTATTACAATTATATTGTTTTCGTGATCTTTCATCTTGTAGCAGCCATCTGCAGAGATGACGTCACGAAACATCGCCATCTTTGATGACGTCAACGAGACGACGGTCAACAGCAGCGCCCCCATGAGACGATTGGTACTCTTCTCGAAATGGTACGAGCAGTACCACGGGTACGCGTGCGTCGTCGTCTGCCTCATCGGCATCGTGTCCAGTCTATTCGTCGTCGCAGTACTGACCAGACGACACATGGTCAACCCGACAAACCTCATGCTGACCGCGTTGGCCATTTTCGACCTCATGACGATGGCATCCTACATCCCTTTCGCCTTGCACTACTACTGTCTATACGGGATCGAACTTTCGCCGACTCGCGACACACTTCGCTGGGCCTACTTCTGTCTGTTCCACGCCAACTTTTCCGTTACGACGCACACAGCCTCCATCTGGTTGGCCGTGGTCCTCTCCACCTACCGCTACGTCTACATTCGCAGCTGCACCTCGGAGAACGGCCCCAACGGGGCGGTCGACTGCACGCGGCCGGCGACCGCAGCGTACGCCGTTGCGGGGGTCCTTGTCGCCACCCTACTCATCCTCGTCCCCAACTTTACATCGCTGACGGTGGCGGAGATTCCGTATCGATCGACGAATCAGACGATCTACGTGGTCGCCAATCGTAACTGGAGCAGAGCTATCGACCGTGACACGATCAACTCTGTTAACTTCTGGGTTCACGCTCTCGTGATCAAGCTCGTCCCTTGCGCTCTCATGTCCGTTTTCGGGTATCTGCTGCTCGTTCAGGTGCATCGTATCCACCGAAGGGGAGCGGACCTGCGCAACAGAACCACCCTGATCCAGGACGGACCGAACCACCGCGCCCGCAACCAGGAACACAACCGTACGACGGCAATGTTGATTGCCGTCATCGTGCTGTTTCAGTTGACTGAACTTCCGCAAGGTCTGCTCGCTCTGTGCAGCGGACTAAAACCGGATTTCTTCGAGTCGTACTACTCGCCTCTCGGTGACGTCATGGACATCATGGCGCTTGTCAACAATAGCATCAACTTCACGCTCTACTGCACGATGAGTCGGCAGTTTCGGGCGACGTTCCTGCAGCTTTTCTTTGGTCGTCCTGGCTCGAAAACTATTTAGACTGGAAGTCATTGGTAGATAAAAAAAAAATAAGTGGCAGGACTGTGTTAATAAAAAGTAAGTGGCAGGACTGTGTTAATAAAAAATAAGTGGCAGGACTGTGTTAATAAAAAATAAGTGGCAGGACTGTGTTAATAAAAAGTAAGTGGCAGGACTGTGTTAATAAAAAGTAAGTGGCAGGACTGTGTTAATAAAAAGTAAGTGGCAGGACTGTGCTAATAAAAAGTAAGTGGCAGGACTGTGTTAATAAAAAGTAAGTGGCAGGACTGTGCTAATAAAAAGTAAGTGGCAGGACTGTGCTAATAAAAAGTAAGTGGCAGGACTGTGTTAATAAAAAGTAAGTGGCAGGACTGTGTTAATAAAAAGTAAGTGGCAGGACTGTGTTAATTTATGCTACAGTTAAAGTTATGTTGTGCCATGCGATCGCTGTATTAACACAATGCATTAATTTTTTGAACACATTTCGGAGTTTATTTCTTGTAGAAAATGAAGAAAACTTTTGAACATTTTAGACTGTTATTGCCATGTAAACAACCAAAACAAGTTGTAGGATAATATTACATCGACTGAAGAGATTTAAAGAAATACGCTGAACTGCAGCCAATGTAAGATTTTATTTTATTTAAACAAATTCTATAGGGCCTACAAGCGCATAGGCGTACGGAAGATTTCAGCAGTGGGGAGAAATTTTACTTCTGCCAGAAAAATAAAACTCGGGGTGGGATTTTCGCCCAGACAAAAAAATTTGACGACCTTTTTGTAGTCATCGGGTTGAAATGTCGTGAAAATATTATTTTTTTCTTATTTTCCCGGGTCTGTCTGCTTGGCCGAAAAAACAGACTTGCCCGAAATTTGGAGACATTTGCCCCCCCCCCTTCTGGACCCCCGACTCATACGCCTATATACAAGCGTCATAATAATTTATTATGGCAAAAATTTGAACATGAAGGCGAATGTTGGAGCCACTTCATTCATTGATTCATTAATCTGAACTTCGTCTCCTTCTTCTATCTCTCTGTCTCTTTCCAATTCTATATCTCCATCGATCAAGTCGTTGTTTTCCGATGCATGTTGAGAGATGAAAATAAATTTAAACTTGCCTTCTGAAGGCTTTCTCACACCAGGAAAGAAACAGACTAGTAAATAAAATGGCATAACATTTAATTCTTTATATCTATAGCCACATTATCACCTACGCGCTGCCTTCAATCAATCAATCGGAATTAAAAAGCGCATACACCTTCAAGAGATTTCTACTCAGAGGCGCTCCCGCCTCCCGGCCAGCCCAAGCGAAAAAAAATGTAAGCTTATTCAACAGTTTGTAAAACTGGGAACAGTTGTTTTGGAAGTGTCGTATAGTCGAGGGAAGTCCATTCGAGGTTTTTGGACCAGCGACAGAGAAGGCACGATTTTGCATTATCGCAGAGCTGGCGAAGTCACCATGAACATAGGTTCGCACGGCGGTCTTGTATAGGCTACTGTCATGCATTATAAACATTTAATCGCTATAGATTCTGTCATTGCTCTTAGATTACCACACAACCAGAATTCCTTTTCATCGCATGCTTGAACACAATTTAATTTTATCGGTCAGCTATTCAACGTGGTTTAGATTTCTTCTTTCTCCTTCTATACCACAGTTACTACAGTATGACAACTGACATTTACACTATCACGCAGCTTTTCTTTCCGCGCGATTACCTCCGTCCAGTTCTTTGCTACATGCAACTTCCATCTCATTCTTTCAGTTAATCAAGACATTTTATGCGACGGTAAGTCTCTTTATCTCCACCATCAACCGATAATGTCCACTGTTGTTGACGGCTTTCTCCTTCTCCTCTCACCCTAAAACCCTTTTTGTCTGCTGTACCGATAAGCCGTCTTTAGATAATCTTACTTAACGTTGAGTAGCCTACCGGGTTTAATGCAGTCCGCGCTCATGACGAGTTTCGAACAGCGTCGATAAGACTCATATAGGCCCATACATACATATCTAATATATATATTAAATGCACATATACATATATATATATACATAATATACATGTGCATATACAATTAGTCTATACATAATACATATACATACACAATACAGTTGAATACACATACACATACTCATACAACCAGGTTCTTTGAATATAACATGTGTGGATTGATCTTGCTCATACACAATGACAAATGCACATATACATAATTTTATACACATGCATATACATATGCATATGCCTATTCATATACATTATGCATTACAGAGCCTTCTATTACTATAATAGAAGACTCTGATACATTATACGTAAACCTATACATTCTCACAATGTACTTTGCTAGATCATTAGGCCGTCGTCGCTTTGTATCGTAAACAAAGCTTGCGAAACGCCATCGGGCACACACACACACACACACACACACACACACACACACACACACACACACACACACACACACACACACACACACACACACACACACACACACACACACACACACACACACACACACACACACATATATATATATATATATATATATATATATATATATATATATATATACCGTCTAACCCTCTCCTCTGTTCGTCGTATAGACGAAGAATAGAATACAATATATACATATATATACACACACACAATTATACATATATATACACTGTGTCCCAATAAATCGGGCACCCTTTTTATAAAGTGAATAAAACAGGTAAATCTTAATCGATTTTCAAAATTTCAGAACTGTTATTATCCTGAGATAATTATCTTACACTGATTCAAATATGAAGTTTCTGGCATGAATTTTGACGTCACAATAACATTATTTGCACCAGAGAATTCATATGAACGCCATTCTCTAACGATTTTTGTTGACATTATTTTGGTTTCGATATGTAAATTAACGACGTCATTACGACGTAATTTTTTGTTGAGTGCCGTTCATAAATTACCAATTTGTAGATAATTATCTCAGGATTAAAACAGTTTTGAAATTTTGACAATCGATGAATATTTACCAGTTTTATTCACATTATAAAAAGGGTGCCCGATTTATTGGGACACAGTGTACATATAAATATATATATATACATGTACGATTACATTTACATATAGTCTGAGTTTATAATCTGTTTATTACCAGGTTCAGAATTTCAGATGCGTCGCTCCCTGCTTTCATTATTTTATTGACGATATCGTATTCACAGTTAGAACAATATTATTGGCCTGTAATAAAGCCCTGTATTAATTAATAATTATACGAAAACATCACAAATAACCTATAAATGTAGATCTGCATGGCGGTTGTGTAACGTTCTCACAATACGCTTCTGTAATCACACTATTGAGACTTCGTCACGTCCCTCGGGAACTTCAACACTCTCGATAAAAGCAGATTTGTCTGGAATGAACTCCTCCAGCTGTCTCATTTAAGGAAACCAAAACGGAAGTGAAGCGTAACTGGTTGCACTCTCCCATGCAGTGCCAGTCCCAAGCCTGGAGGAGGAGGACAGTCGCAACACTAGTCCATAAAGTATGTCACGCTCGAGGGGGGGGGGGTCAGGCCATGTGTGACAATTTGTGACAGGAGGGTCAGGCCATGTGTGACGTCACACATTTATTTATTTATTTATAATTCTTTTTTATAAATTTTTTGTAGAGTTTAATAGCTTTACAAAAAATTTCACACATTTTGTGAAACATTTGAATTAGTTTTATGTCAAAATAGCATGAAATGCGTATCCCTGAATGGCTAGGAGCGCTAGTAATGCTGCTGCGAAGCCTTGTTTTAGGCCCTAATAATGTATAGCCTTTCGGTGTTAATGTTTAAAAAATTTCGAAAGTGTGACGTACTTTAGGGGGGGGGTCAGGCCATGTGTGACAGTTTGTGACAGGGGTGGGGGGTCAAAAATGGTCAAAAATAGCGTGACGTACTTTATGGACGGCCCCTAATATTCTTTGAAATGGCAGTGTCGTCGTTAAACAGCAATAAGCTAGCGAAGTGAAGCGTTTTCTGTTGACTTCTGCGATCAAGCATTGCATACAAAGAAGGGTATTAAAAACGCTGCAGTTGTTCTGTGAGTAGAACAGGAATAAGGCTTTTGACTCATTTGACCAGTACAGCCTTGACCTTCGCTCATTTGACCAGTACAGCCTTCACCTTTGACCCATTTGACCAGTACAGCCTTGACCTTCGCCCATTTGACCAATATAGCCTTCAGTTTCGTCCATTTGACCAATACAGCCTTAAAAATTGAGTGCCCGCACAGTTTGACCAATACTAGCCTTACTTTTTCAAATTCGATGTCTGGCGTAAAAAAAGTAAAAAAAAGTTTTAAAAAAAAGTAAAAAAATTTTCTCCGGCGTATACAAAATGGACTACTCGAAAAAAGTTACTGAATTACGAAAAATCGCCGAGCCGAGCGGCCGGGATGGATATTTTACAAGACGGTGGAAAGCGGCGTTCATTGCTAAAATTGACGCCCACATCCGCGAATGCTGCGACGATGAATGCCCATGCAAGAATCCACGGCCGGATCGTCAACAAGGGCCACGCGAGACCATCGTCGTTCGTCGTCGGCGCAATGGCAACTCACCCCCGCGTGAAGCAAGGGCATGAGCGGACTACGACGTAGATACGGGATTACAATATCGCAAACGATTTTACACCGTTGGTTTATAATCGTCTTTGGATCAATCGAATTATTGCAGCTATAGTAGAGGTTCAGTTTTTAGGAACACCGCGTAAAAAGTGTGACATGCTACAAATTTAATTCGTTGGAACGTTTTTGATTCGACTTCTCGTGATGGAAATTTCCCGCAGTATTGACGATGCGCTATTAGGCCTACAGTCTTTTCATTCACTTTCGTTATCGATATCAAACACGACATAGGCTATTTTTCATAGTCGTCTCTTCATCATCGTAGTCATCATCATCATCATCATCAACCCGATTTGTCGTCGTCATCTTCAACATCATCACCGCCGCCACCACCACCACCATCGTCATCATCATCATAGTCGTCATCATCATCATCATCATCATCATCATCATCATAGTCGTCTCTTCATCATCGTAGTCATCATCATCATCATCATCAACCCGATTTGTCGTCGTCATCTCTTCATCATCGTCGCCACCACCACCACCATCATCATCAACAACATCATCGTCGTTCTCGTTGGTAGGAGAGAGAGACGGTCAAGCTCTGTACAAAATTTCGCAGATCGGCATTCAGTAGAAAATGTTTCGTGTCACGCCTCAGCCGAATAGATTTCAAAAACGTCCCTGTCACGTTTTATCGAAAAGTGTGACGGGGTCCCTGGTCACACCACATTATTATATACCCCCGAGTCATCGAAACTTAGAATTTCCCCGCAAGATTTACGTCGTTACCCGCCAACGCAGTGGACACTCATCCCTGCGTGCGTGGATTACGACGTAGATATTGAAATTCCGACTTTCGAAACCTGGTCTACTCATCCTCATGTGATAGAAGAACGTGGGCGTACTACGACGTAGATATGGGATTTACCAGTTTCGATATTAATTATCGCAAGTAGTAGGGAATGTTGGCGTCTGGCGTATTTTGTCAAAATCGTCTCACAATGTTACCAAGTCTTCATTTTCGATCCACGAGTTGAACGAGTCTGGGTAGCCCAACCACTTCACGAGACATTTCTTCCCGCGTTTCCTAATCACTTTTTCGATTCTAAATATTTCTTGAGTCGTTTTCTGCAGCTCCTGTTCATAGAATGAGCCTTGTATTTCCTCAGAATTAGAATCAGTAATCTTGTAAGTTGGTGGATCTGTATATTGAACCTGGGATACTACAAAAACCTCCTCCGTCCATCTAGGTATATATCCTTTGTCAAAAATGTTCTTCTTCTTAGTTATTCTGACTCGATCGCCGATTGAAAACTTTGGTATAATAGGCTCTGAAATCTCGTCGCCGTATAAATTCAAAAATACTGTCTTTTCGTTCACTTTCAAACTAGCCTTGGCGGGAGTCATTTTGATCGAAGAATGTCTCGTGTCATTATAATTACTAACCATCTCATCTAATACATCGATATATCTTCTAGTTGAATTAGCTGTGAAGTACTTGAACATTTTATCTTTCATCGAACGCACCCATCTTTCTACGATACAACTTTTGCCCTCGTTCTCGGTAGAATACAACTCGACTAAATTCTTTACATTTTTGTTATAAAATTCTTTCCCTTTGTCGCACCAAACTTTGACTGGCTGTCGACCACCCCCGAGTATCTTCACGAACCCATCAGCTGTAGACTTCCCACTCTTGTCATGTAATGGAACGATCCATCCATACTTGGAAAACACATCTATGACGGTCAATAGAAATTTCACGCCATCATTATCTCTAGCGAAAGCCTGCATGTCGATTAGATCAGCCGCCCAAATCTGGTCAATCCCGCCAACACGGACCCGCCTCGTCCTAAAATTTCTCACTACTGGTTTGTGTAATTCATTCGCTAATTGATTAGTCCATTTCAGGTCCTGCTGTAATTCTAGGCTTTTTTTAAACCTAGCCCGAGACTCGTTTTAGCAGACAAAATAGGTTTGACTATCGCCCTCTCTACGCGTTCCCGCAGACTTGGGTTAGGTATATTGTTCAACTGGTTTATCATTACTCTATCAGCGACATTCCTAGAAGCCGTATCAGTGTGTTGATTGTATGCCAGGTCGTGAATATATGCCGCACTATCTACCCTGTTTATAGGTTTGCTCCAATCTTTGGGCGTTTCGTTGGGATTCAGACGCAAATCTAGTCTAGTACCGGGTCCAGTAAACTGATGGCCCGGCAGATGTAATTCGCCCGGGAATTTAGCCCAAGGTAATTTAATGTTGCTAGTGGCAGCGTTCAGCGAACTAACTAGATCCCCACCTTGCGCAACAGCGGGCGCCTTCACGAATTGAGTTTTTGTTTTCCCGCATACGACGCAAACACCTCTGAGCATCGATCTCCCATTATTAGACACGACGTTCTGTACATCTCTCGTCTGGGTCTGTTGTTTACATTTTACGCAATACATTTCGTTTTTAATAATATATATTTTAAAAAATGGAGATTAGAGATATGAGTTGGGGCACAGCGCTCTCGAAAAGATTCAACAATCCGTTGTTACCCAGAAGCATACGCGGTTTGATAGTTGGGAAATCGGCGTGTGGAAAAATGACGCTTCTTCTCAATCTTTTACTCAGGCCGGACTGGTTGGATTATAATAACTTGCAGGTATTCGGTACTTCTCTGTTTCAACCGGAATATCGCATTATTAAAAAAGCATACGAAGAAAAATTGCCGAAAGAAGCGATCGTTTGGTTGTTCGAGCACCGAGATGAAATCGTGGGTCTAAATGCGTCGCCAGACCTTGTAATGGAAGAACTAGCAAAAAACTCGGAAGCTAAATCCGATATAATTGCCAAGTTCTTTGAGAGCGCCGATGATGTACCAGACCCGAGAGATTTGAGCGCTGAAAAGAAGAACCTGATGATTTTTGATGATCTTCAATTGAAAAAACAAAACAAATGCGAAACGTATTACAATCGGGGGAGGCATAGTAATGTAGATTGTTTTTACCTCGCCCAGAATTATTTCAAATTACCGCGCCAAACAATCAGAGAAAACGCGAACTTTATTTGCCTGTTCAAACAAGACCTGAAAAATTGTAATCATATTTACAACGATCACGTGAGTACAGACATGTCGAAAGATGAATTTCGAAAACTATGCAAAACAGTATGGGAGCAACCAGTAGAAGGGAATTGGATATACGGGGACAAAACACCATAATCAACCAATAAAAATCAGTAATCAAGCTAATCCCCGCTTCAAAAAATCAGCTCAACCAATACCAACCAATAACAAATTCATCGAAACTGTGGGAATTTCCAATATTTTCGATTCGTCATGCACAAACCTATAGCCAAGGATAAAACCACATACCCCTATCACGGGAGGCCAAACCACCTCAAGCGCGCCAATGACTCATCATCGATACCGCGGTGATTTCCAGTAGTATCGATGATGAGTCATGACGCAGTACAAAAAAAAACTTTTTCTTGTGTATACAAAATGGACACAAATATTTTATCTTCACGCAGTACAAAAAAAACAAACTTTTTCTTGTGTATACAAAATGGACACAAATATTTTATCATCACGCAGTACAAAAAAAACACAACTTTTTCTTGTGTATATAAAATGGACACAAATATTTTATCATCACGGCCTAAAGGAACGCCGTCTCATTATAAAATGAACTACTCAAAGAAAACTGTGAAAGAATTACGAAAAATCGCCAAGCAGAGCGGCTTGGTTGGATATACTAGACTGCGGAAAGCGGAGTTGATTGCTAAAATTGACGCCCACAACACACCTTCAATTTCACAACACGTCAGTTTGCTCGACGCTCCTGTTCCCGTCCACGAATTCCCAATACTCCAACCCGTGCCAGCTGCGGTAGTACCAGCCACGATAGTACGAAAAGTATTCGATGATACAAAATCAGCGATTAATACATTCGCACAGTGGATCGAAGGGTATATCCCAGAAGAACCGAAGAGAAAAGTGAATGAAAAGTTAGAAGCGTTGAAATCCAAAGTGAATTCCATATTCGCTAAAATTCGTACGAAGACGCGCAAAATTAGAGAGACGGCTTCAGCTATCAAGGGCTTTACGAAACAATACACGGTAGAGGGGGCTAGCGGTATTGATGCAACATCTTTTCTCGACATCGTTCAAGCACAGGTGATAGACTTGTTGTCAAAAAATCGTCAGACTAAAACCAACTTTGTCCTTACATGCACAATGGAGCGCGTTGACATGAAGACTGGAGAAGTAGATTCCCAAGATTTTCCATTCGTTTCAAGGACTGAGGTGATTCTAGACTCCACCGATGTAGGTGAAATTTATAACAACGCGAAAGATAAAATTATGGAGTCGATGGCAGCCTTCCAGATGCGGGGTAGTAACTGGAGACTCCGTGCAGTTCAAAAATTAGAAATCAACACGGTTGTTTATAAACCGCTGAAAGGTAGTTCTTACATTCCACTACCGAAATATTTAGCGAGGAAAGAGGGGATTATTAATATGAAGAACAAAGATGAAGAATGCTTCAAGTGGTGTGTAACGCGAGCTGTAAACCCCGTTGAAGAACACCCGGAGAGAATTACGAAAGAATTAATTAGACAGTCTGAGGAACTTAATTGGTCCGGTATCGAGTTCCCAGTAGCAGCGGATGCTAATGTGATGAGTAAGTTTGAGAGAAATAATAATATTAGCATTAATGTTTTTGGTTACGAGTTCGGTCTATTCCCACTATATATATCGAAGCATGAGAACGATAGGTGCGTAGATCTATTACTCATTTCTGATGGAGAAAAGAAGCATTATTGCTGGATCAAGAATTTCAACAGACTGATGGCGGTGAAAACAGACAAGTCCATTCATTCGATGCACTATTGTAAAAGATGTTTACAGGGATATAGAGATCTAGGTTCGCTTTACAAACATAGTGAGTACTGCTCCCAACACGCCACCCAACGAATAGAACTCCCAGACCCAGGAACCATGTTGAGCTTTAAAAATTATTACAGAAAAATGCGTGTCCCGTGGGCTATTACGGCTGACTTCGAGAGCCTAATTAAACCTATAGACACATGCCAACCCAATCCTGACATGTCCTACACCAACAAATATCAAAAACACATTCCGAGTTCTTTCTGTTATTATATAAAATGTTTTGATGATGACCTGTATTCGCAAGCCCCAGTAGCGTTCACAGCGGAGAGCGAAGACGATGATGTAGCGCAGATATTTATTGACACTCTGATAGAGAATATCAAAGTAATTTACAATCAATTCAAATTCCCAAAGAAAATGATATTCGGAAAGAAAGACCAGGAGCTCTTCGACTCGGCTACTGTTTGCCATATATGCGAAGGAGAGTTCATAGACGATGAAAAACGAGTACGAGATCACTGTCATTTGACTGGAAAATTCCGAGGTGCCGCTCATAACGACTGCAATTTGAACTATCAAGTTCCCAAGTTTTTCCCAGTGATACTTCACAATTTATCTAATTATGACAGCCATCTATTCGTAAAGAAATTACGAGGTGGTGATAATGAAAATATTAAATGTATTCCGTGCAACGAGGAAAAGTACATCTCGTTTAGCAGAGAGGTCGTTGTCGATACGTTTGTAAACAAAGAAAATAAGGTAGTTGAGGTCAAACGAGAATTACGATTCATCGATAGTTTTAGATTCATGCCAGCGAGTCTCGATGCGTTATCGAAAAATCTTCAGAAAGATCAGTGCAAGAATATGAGCAAATACTATTCCGGTAATCAGCTCGATCTCTTGCTTAGAAAAGGGGTATATCCTTACGATTATGTTGATTCCATCGATCGATTGAATGAAACAGAACTACCACCAAAGTCAGCCTTCTATTCGAAACTTTACGACTCGGACATTAGCGATGAAGACTACAGCCACGCACAGGTGGTCTGGAAAGAATTCGGATTCAAAACATTCAGAGAATATCACGATTTATACAACATGAGCGATGTTCTCCTGCTCGTCGATGTCTTTGAGAATTTTAGAGACGTCTGTATGAAGAACTACAACCTAGATCCCGCATGGTATTATACTTCTCCGGGTCTCGCTTGGGACGCTGCATTAAAGTTGACTGGAGTAAAGTTGGAATTATTGAGCGACTACGATATGATACTAATGGTAAAACACGGAATAAGAGGAGGCGTTAGCACCATTTCACACCGTTTTGGGCAGGCGAACAATAAATACATGCCATCTTTTGACAAAAGCAAGCCCTCATCATTTATAACCTATCTAGACGCCAACAACTTGTACGGATGGGCGATGAGCAAGCCTTTGCCAACTCATGGGTTTGAATGGATGAGCGATGATGAAATGAATAATTGGAAAAGCGTTACCGAACGACACGGGACGGGATGTATATTAGAAGTGGACTTGGAATATCACAGAGAGTTACACGATCTTCACAACGACTACCCTCTCGCTCCAGAGAGTATTACACCTGAATCTTCAACTGTACCTAAACTCATCCCAACCTTGAATGACAAAGTAAAGTACATAGTTCATTACGAAAATTTAAAACTGTACGAAAGCCTTGGTTTGAAGATTACCAAAATTCATCGCGGAATTAAATTTGAAGAAAGTGCCTGGTTGAAAAAATATATCGACCTGAATACCAACCTGAGAACGAAAGCTACGAACGATTTTGAGAAGGATTTTTTCAAGTTGATGAACAATAGTGTGTTTGGTAAGACTTGTGAAAATATAGAGTCTCGTGTAGACATAAAACTAGTTTCAAGCGAGAAGCAAGCCATAAAACTAGCAGCGAGAACGAGTTACGACACTCGTACTATTTTTGGTGAAAACCTAATTGCTATTCATATGAAACGAACGAAGCTATACTACAACAAGCCAATATATCTCGGAATGTGTATTTTAGACTTGAGTAAAACAATAATGTTTGACTTTCATTATAATTACATCAAGAAAATGTACGGAGATAGGGCCAAGCTATTATTCACCGATACAGATTCGCTAGCGTATGAAATTAAGACCGAAGATTTCTACGCCGATATAGCTCCCGATATTAGAAATAGGTTCGACACGAGCGACTATCCAAAAGATCATCCCTCTGGTATAGAAACCGGAATCAACAAGAAAGTGATCGGAATGTTCAAAGACGAGGCCGCGGGCAAGCAGATCGAACAGTTTGTCGGTTTGAGGGCGAAACTGTATTCCTATAAAATGTCGGGAGAAGATCACAAGAAATGCAAAGGCGTGAAGAAGAACGTCGTCAAGAAAACAATTACACACGAAGATTACAAAGAGTGTCTATTCACCAAGAAAGAACAATCTAGAAGAATGAATGTTATTAGATCTCACCAACACGATATATACACCGAAGAGGTCAACAAGATCGCTCTCTCAGCAAACGACGACAAAAGAGTAATAATGGACGACGGGGTCCATACCCTAGCCTATGGGCACTACGCGCTGAAAACTGAATATTCGTAATTTTAGAGGCATGTTCTTACGACCTTAGCGGTAACACCTCCTAAATTTCATATCAAAATCAATATGAAATTATAACGATGAGTCGTCGTAAATTTTAATTTCGAATCTGTTTCGCCATACCTTTCCATTATACGCCGAGATTAATTGTGCGCTTTGCCCGTGAGCTTTTCCAGCTTTGTACATCGATGAGTACACGACGGTATCACCTGTATCTTTGTCTAAAATCTCTACACGTCTCGGGTTGTTTCGAATAGTTCTCAATCTATCGCATCTGCCATCATCGACGACTTTACCTTCTGTTCGACGATCTTTCCAATATTCTTTTTGGTAGATTTTTTGGTAGTTTTTTCGGTATTCTTGAGCTGACAATCCTTGAAAGTTCATTTTTCCCGAGTGGGTGTCGCTAGGAATCAATCCTTTCTCAATCAGCAGCTCTACCAATTCTGGTTTGTTGAGACGAGCGAAGCCTCTAATCTTATTCTCTTTCGCTAAATTTTGCAACTCTGGCAGCTTCATTTTACATAGTACAAGATTTTATTTCAACATGAAATGTATTTTCGTTTAGTACACAACGCTCATTTTCCGACCGTCGGAGTAACGGCGCTATAGTCGTCGATTGATAAAATCACGTTTTGATAGATAGGTTACTTTTTAGAACGAAAAGTTGTGAGAACTTGCGAGAAAAGTTGCGAAAAGTTGAGGAAAGTTGAGAAAAGTTGTGAGAATTGCGAGAACTTGTGAGAATTGTGAAAAGTTGCGAAAAGTTGCGAGAATTGTGAAAAGTTGTGAGAACTTGCGAGAAAAGTTGCGAAAAGTTGAGGAAAGTTGAGAAAAGTTGTGAGAATTGCGAGAATTGTGAAACGTTGAGGAAAGTTGTGAGAACTTGTGAGAATTGTGAAAAGTTGTGAAAAGTTGTGAGAATTGCGAGAATTGTGAAAAGTTGTGAAAAGTTGTGAGAATTGTGAGAACTTGCGAGAATTGTGAGAACTTGCGAAAAGTGGCGAGAATTGTGAGAATTGTGAAAAGTTGTGAAAAGTTGAGGAAAGTTGCGAGAATTGTGAGAATTGTGAAAACTTGCGAAAAGTGGCGAGAATTGTGAGAATTGTGAAAAGTTGTGAAAAGTTGAGGAAAGTTGCGAGAATTGTGAGAATTGTGAAAACTTGCGAAAAGTTGTGAGAACTTGCGAGAATTGCGAAAAGTTGCGAGAATTGTGAGAACTTGCGAAAAGTGGCGAGAATTGTGAGCATTGTGAAAAGTTGTGAAAAGTGGCGAGAACTGTGAGCATTGTGAAAAGTTGCGAGAATTGTGAGAACTTGCGAAAAGTGGCGAGAATTGTGAGCATTGTGAAAAGTTGTGAAAAGTGGCGAGAATTGTGAGCATTGTGAAAAGTTGTGAAAAGTGGCGAGAATTGTGAGCATTGTGAAAAGTTGTGAGAATTCCGATCATCTCGAAAAGTTGCGAAAAGTTGCGAGAATTGTGAAAACTTGCGAAAAGTTGTGAGAATTCCGATCATCTCGAAAAGTTGCGAAAAGTTGCGGGAAAACTTGCGAAAAGTTGCGAGAATTCCGATCATCTTGAAAAGTTGCGGGAAAACTTGCGAAAAGTTGCGAGAATTCCGATCATCTTGAAAAGTTGCGAAAAGTTGTGAGAACTTGCGAGAATTCCGATCTCCTAATAATGAAAAATATAATGTTTTTGGACGTGTTTTTGGACGTGTTTTTCGACCTGTTTTTCGACCTGTTTTTGGACGTGTTTTTGGACGTGTTTTTTGGACGTATTTTTGGACGTGTTTTTCGACCTGTTTTTCGACGTGTTTAAAAACATGAGTTAGACGTATTTTCAGATGTAACGACATAGGTCTACATGATTTCATACATGTTCGCGTTAGTCGTCTGGCATGAAAGAAGAAATAAAAAGTAAGTCGAAAGTTGTGAAAAGTTGTGAAAAGTTGTGAAAAGTTAAGGAAAGTTGCGAGAAAAGTTGCGAGAAAAGTTGCGAGAAAAGTTGTGAAAAGTTGTGAAAAGTTGCGAGAATTGTGGAACTTGCGAGAATTGTGAGAATTGTGGAACTTGCGAGAAAAGTTGCGATGTCTTTCTACATGTAACAGATTCGGTATTTTTCTCAAACATGCTTTGAAAGGACTGCCTGACTTCTACTCTTCCCCGATCGATGAGTGTTTGTTTCGTTTCCTCGTCCATTGCGTCTATCGTAACTTTTCGCAACTTTTCACAATTCTCACAAGTTCTCGCAACTTTTCACAATTATCGCAACATTTCACAATTCTTACAACTTTTCACAACTTTTCGCAACTTTTCAAGATGATCGGAATTCTCGCAAGTTCTCACAACTTTTCGCAACTTTTCAAGATGATCGGAATTCTCGCAACTTTTCGCAAGTTTTCCCGCAACTTTTCAAGATGATCGGAATTCTCGCAACTTTTCGCAACTTTTCCCGCAACTTTTCGCAACTTTTCGAGATGATCGGAATTCTCACAACTTTTCGCAAGTTTTCACAATTCTCGCAACTTTTCGCAACTTTTCGAGATGATCGGAATTCTCACAACTTTTCACAATGCTCACAATTCTCGCCACTTTTCACAACTTTTCACAATGCTCACAATTCTCGCCACTTTTCACAACTTTTCACAATGCTCACAATTCTCGCCACTTTTCGCAAGTTCTCACAATTCTCGCAACTTTTCACAATGCTCACAGTTCTCGCCACTTTTCACAACTTTTCACAATGCTCACAATTCTCGCCACTTTTCGCAAGTTCTTACAATTCTCGCAACTTTTCGCAATTCTCGCAAGTTCTCACAACTTTTCGCAAGTTTTCACAATTCTCACAATTCTCGCAACTTTCCTCAACTTTTCACAACTTATCACAATTCTCACAATTCTCGCCACTTTTCGCAAGTTTTCACAATTCTCACAATTCTCGCAACTTTCCTCAACTTTTCACAACTTTTCACAATTCTCACAATTCTCGCCACTTTTCGCAAGTTCTCACAATTCTCGCAAGTTCTCACAATTCTCACAACTTTTCACAACTTTTCACAATTCTCGCAATTCTCACAACTTTTCACAACTTTTCACAATTCTCACAAGTTCTCACAACTTTCCTCAACGTTTCACAATTCTCGCAATTCTCACAACTTTTCTCAACTTTCCTCAACTTTTCGCAACTTTTCTCGCAAGTTCTCACAACTTTTCACAATTCTCGCAACTTTTCGCAACTTTTCACAATTCTCACAAGTTCTCGCAATTCTCACAACTTTTCTCAACTTTCCTCAACTTTTCGCAACTTTTCTCGCAAGTTCTCACAACTTTTCGTTCTAAAAAGTAACCTATCTATCAAAACGTGATTTTATCAATCGACGACTATAGCGCCGTTACTCCGACGGTCGGAAAATGAGCGTTGTGTACTAAACGAAAATACATTTCATGTTGAAATAAAATCTTGTACTATGTAAAATGAAGCTGCCAGAGTTGCAAAATTTAGCGAAAGAGAATAAGATTAGAGGCTTCGCTCGTCTCAACAAACCAGAATTGGTAGAGCTGCTGATTGAGAAAGGATTGATTCCTAGCGACACCCACTCGGGAAAAATGAACTTTCAAGGATTGTCAGCTCAAGAATACCGAAAAAACTACCAAAAAATCTACCAAAAAGAATATTGGAAAGATCGTCGAACAGAAGGTAAAGTCGTCGATGATGGCAGATGCGATAGATTGAGAACTATTCGAAACAACCCGAGACGTGTA
Organism: Lumbricus rubellus; assembly: GCA_945859605.1. NCBI lineage: Eukaryota > Metazoa > Annelida > Clitellata > Crassiclitellata > Lumbricidae > Lumbricus > Lumbricus rubellus. The sequence continues at coordinate 30,287,129 of OX243814.1, forward strand.
GAGATTTTAGACAAAGATACAGGTGATACCGTCGTGTACTCATCGATGTACAAAGCTGGAAAAGCTCACGGGCAAAGCGCACAATTAATCTCGGCGTATAATGGAAAGGTATGGCGAAACAGATTCGAAATTAAAATTTACGACGACTCATCGTTATAATTTCATATTGATTTTGATATGAAATTTAGGAGGTGTTACCGCTAAGGTCGTAAGAACATGCCTCTAAAATTACGAATATTCAGTTTTCAGCGCGTAGTGCCCATAGGCTAGGGTATGGACCCCGTCGTCCATTATTACTCTTTTGTCGTCGTTTGCTGAGAGAGCGATCTTGTTGACCTCTTCGGTGTATATATCGTGTTGGTGAGATCTAATAACATTCATTCTTCTAGATTGTTCTTTCTTGGTGAATAGACACTCTTTGTAATCTTCGTGTGTAATTGTTTTCTTGACGACGTTCTTCTTCACGCCTTTGCATTTCTTGTGATCTTCTCCCGACATTTTATAGGAATACAGTTTCGCCCTCAAACCGACAAACTGTTCGATCTGCTTGCCCGCGGCCTCGTCTTTGAACATTCCGATCACTTTCTTGTTGATTCCGGTTTCTATACCAGAGGGATGATCTTTTGGATAGTCGCTCGTGTCGAACCTATTTCTAATATCGGGAGCTATATCGGCGTAGAAATCTTCGGTCTTAATTTCATACGCTAGCGAATCTGTATCGGTGAATAATAGCTTGGCCCTATCTCCGTACATTTTCTTGATGTAATTATAATGAAAGTCAAACATTATTGTTTTACTCAAGTCTAAAATACACATTCCGAGATATATTGGCTTGTTGTAGTATAGCTTCGTTCGTTTCATATGAATAGCAATTAGGTTTTCACCAAAAATAGTACGAGTGTCGTAACTCGTTCTCGCTGCTAGTTTTATGGCTTGCTTCTCGCTTGAAACTAGTTTTATGTCTACACGAGACTCTATATTTTCACAAGTCTTACCAAACACACTATTGTTCATCAACTTGAAAAAATCCTTCTCAAAATCGTTCGTAGCTTTCGTTCTCAGGTTGGTATTCAGGTCGATATATTTTTTCAACCAGGCACTTTCTTCAAATTTAATTCCGCGATGAATTTTGGTAATCTTCAAACCAAGGCTTTCGTACAGTTTTAAATTTTCGTAATGAACTATGTACTTTACTTTGTCATTCAAGGTTGGGATGAGTTTAGGTACAGTTGAAGATTCAGGTGTAATACTCTCTGGAGCGAGAGGGTAGTCGTTGTGAAGATCGTGTAACTCTCTGTGATATTCCAAGTCCACTTCTAATATACATCCCGTCCCGTGTCGTTCGGTAACGCTTTTCCAATTATTCATTTCATCATCGCTCATCCATTCAAACCCATGAGTTGGCAAAGGCTTGCTCATCGCCCATCCGTACAAGTTGTTGGCGTCTAGATAGGTTATAAATGATGAGGGCTTGCTTTTGTCAAAAGATGGCATGTATTTATTGTTCGCCTGCCCAAAACGGTGTGAAATGGTGCTAACGCCTCCTCTTATTCCGTGTTTTACCATTAGTATCATATCGTAGTCGCTCAATAATTCCAACTTTACTCCAGTCAACTTTAATGCAGCGTCCCAAGCGAGACCCGGAGAAGTATAATACCATGCGGGATCTAGGTTGTAGTTCTTCATACAGACGTCTCTAAAATTCTCAAAGACATCGACGAGCAGGAGAACATCGCTCATGTTGTATAAATCGTGATATTCTCTGAATGTTTTGAATCCGAATTCTTTCCAGACCACCTGTGCGTGGCTGTAGTCTTCATCGCTAATGTCCGAGTCGTAAAGTTTCGAATAGAAGGCTGACTTTGGTGGTAGTTCTGTTTCATTCAATCGATCGATGGAATCAACATAATCGTAAGGATATACCCCTTTTCTAAGCAAGAGATCGAGCTGATTACCGGAATAGTATTTGCTCATATTCTTGCACTGATCTTTCTGAAGATTTTTCGATAACGCATCGAGACTCGCTGGCATGAATCTAAAACTATCGATGAATCGTAATTCTCGTTTGACCTCAACTACCTTATTTTCTTTGTTTACAAACGTATCGACAACGACCTCTCTGCTAAACGAGATGTACTTTTCCTCGTTGCACGGAATACATTTAATATTTTCATTATCACCACCTCGTAATTTCTTTACGAATAGATGGCTGTCATAATTAGATAAATTGTGAAGTATCACTGGGAAAAACTTGGGAACTTGATAGTTCAAATTGCAGTCGTTATGAGCGGCACCTCGGAATTTTCCAGTCAAATGACAGTGATCTCGTACTCGTTTTTCATCGTCTATGAACTCTCCTTCGCATATATGGCAAACAGTAGCCGAGTCGAAGAGCTCCTGGTCTTTCTTTCCGAATATCATTTTCTTTGGGAATTTGAATTGATTGTAAATTACTTTGATATTCTCTATCAGAGTGTCAATAAATATCTGCGCTACATCATCGTCTTCGCTCTCCGCTGTGAACGCTACTGGGGCTTGCGAATACAGGTCATCATCAAAACATTTTATATAATAACAGAAAGAACTCGGAATGTGTTTTTGATATTTGTTGGTGTAGGACATGTCAGGATTGGGTTGGCATGTGTCTATAGGTTTAATTAGGCTCTCGAAGTCAGCCGTAATAGCCCACGGGACACGCATTTTTCTGTAATAATTTTTAAAGCTCAACATGGTTCCTGGGTCTGGGAGTTCTATTCGTTGGGTGGCGTGTTGGGAGCAGTACTCACTATGTTTGTAAAGCGAACCTAGATCTCTATATCCCTGTAAACATCTTTTACAATAGTGCATCGAATGAATGGACTTGTCTGTTTTCACCGCCATCAGTCTGTTGAAATTCTTGATCCAGCAATAATGCTTCTTTTCTCCATCAGAAATGAGTAATAGATCTACGCACCTATCGTTCTCATGCTTCGATATATATAGTGGGAATAGACCGAACTCGTAACCAAAAACATTAATGCTAATATTATTATTTCTCTCAAACTTACTCATCATATTAGCATCCGCTGCTACTGGGAACTCGATACCGGACCAATTAAGTTCCTCAGACTGTCTAATTAATTCTTTCGTAATTCTCTCCGGGTGTTCTTCAACGGGGTTTACAGCTCGCGTTACACACCACTTGAAGCATTCTTCATCTTTGTTCTTCATATTAATAATCCCCTCTTTCCTCGCTAAATATTTCGGTAGTGGAATGTAAGAACTACCTTTCAGCGGTTTATAAACAACCGTGTTGATTTCTAATTTTTGAACTGCACGGAGTCTCCAGTTACTACCCCGCATCTGGAAGGCTGCCATCGACTCCATAATTTTATCTTTCGCGTTGTTATAAATTTCACCTACATCGGTGGAGTCTAGAATCACCTCAGTCCTTGAAACGAATGGAAAATCTTGGGAATCTACTTCTCCAGTCTTCATGTCAACGCGCTCCATTGTGCATGTAAGGACAAAGTTGGTTTTAGTCTGACGATTTTTTGACAACAAGTCTATCACCTGTGCTTGAACGATGTCGAGAAAAGATGTTGCATCAATACCGCTAGCCCCCTCTACCGTGTATTGTTTCGTAAAGCCCTTGATAGCTGAAGCCGTCTCTCTAATTTTGCGCGTCTTCGTACGAATTTTAGCGAATATGGAATTCACTTTGGATTTCAACGCTTCTAACTTTTCATTCACTTTTCTCTTCGGTTCTTCTGGGATATACCCTTCGATCCACTGTGCGAATGTATTAATCGCTGATTTTGTATCATCGAATACTTTTCGTACTATCGTGGCTGGTACTACCGCAGCTGGCACGGGTTGGAGTATTGGGAATTCGTGGACGGGAACAGGAGCGTCGAGCAAACTGACGTGTTGTGAAATTGAAGGTGTGTTGTGGGCGTCAATTTTAGCAATCAACTCCGCTTTCCGCAGTCTAGTATATCCAACCAAGCCGCTCTGCTTGGCGATTTTTCGTAATTCTTTCACAGTTTTCTTTGAGTAGTTCATTTTATAATGAGACGGCGTTCCTTTAGGCCGTGATGATAAAATATTTGTGTCCATTTTATATACACAAGAAAAAGTTTTTTTTTGTTTTGTACTGCGTGATGATAAAATATTTGTGTCCATTTTGTATACACAAGAAAAAGTTTGTTTTTTTTTGTACTGCGTGAAGATAAAATATTTGTGTCCATTTTGTATACACAAGAAAAAGTTTTTTTTTGTACTGCGTCATGACTCATCATCGATACTACTGGAAATCACCGCGGTATCGATGATGAGTCATTGGCGCGCTTGAGGTGGTTTGGCCTCCCGTGATAGGGGTATGTGGTTTTATCCTTGGCTATAGGTTTGTGCATGACGAATCGAAAATATTGGAAATTCCCACAGTTTCGATGAATTTGTTATTGGTTGGTATTGGTTGAGCTGATTTTTTGAAGCGGGGATTAGCTTGATTACTGATTTTTATTGGTTGATTATGGTGTTTTGTCCCCGTATATCCAATTCCCTTCTACTGCAACCTCATGGATTCGTGGTTTTAGACCTGACTAGCGACAAGTACAATGGTAAATACCGATGCGGACTCGACGAATTTTATATAATCGAGGATCCGCCATTGTAAAATTGTATTGTATAGTAAAAATGGAATCATCGCTTCTCAAACAGATATCGGAAAACACGGAAAAGACGGCCCGCAACACGGAACCAAAAACATCATTTTCCATTTTTCTCAGCGAAAAGAGCACGCGAATCAGAACGAAGTTTACTCCACTACTCGAACTGGAGAAGAATAAGAAATATGAAATGGCCTTAGTTGCCCTCGAGACGTACTATTCTTTTCCAAATATCGATGCGACAAACAACGTCTTTCGGTATTCACCAAATCGCGACTCACAGTGGGTAAACATTGCAGTTCCAGAGGGTTGCTATGAAATAACGGATATCAACGAATATATACAGAGAGTCATGAAGGGGAATGGACATTTCGACGGAGTAAATGGAAATTACTGTATCTCAATAGCGCCAAACACCAATACTCTGAGGTCTGTGGTGAATATAGAAGCAGATTATATGGTTGACTTTACGCCAAAGAATTCGATCGGAAAGGTTCTAGGGTTTGACAAATGGATCTATTCGGCGGGATACAACGAATCGGAGGACTTGGTGAATATAATGAGTGTAAGCAGCCTTAGAGTGACCAGCGACATTATCGGGTCTTCGTACACTAACGGAACATCGGAAAACGTGATATATTCTTTTTTCCCAAACGTAGGTCCGGGTTACAAGATTATCGAAGTGCCGCATAATTTGATATATCTCCCGATTTTGCTGTCTACAATTTCAACGATGGAAACGAGGCTCACAGACCAACATGGGAACCTACTAAATCTTCGAGGCGAAGAATTGGCGATTCGATTTCACATCAGGGAAGTTTGAAAGTTTTTGTAATTTATTAATAAAATGAATCGTTACACGGGCGTAAAAGTTAATATTTCAGAAGCGCAACAAGACAAAATTAAAAGATCACTTCAAGCGGGGAGCGGCGTGAGTATCAAACTATCACACGATGATTTGAATGGCGAACACGTTTTGGCTCTCACCCAGGCGCAAATCAATAAAATGGCAGCAGCCTACCAAAAAGGAACTGGCATGATTATTAAAATGAGTAAAACGCAATTGGAGCACAACAAGAAAGTCGAAGGTGGATTCATAGGCGCTATACTTCCGTTTCTAGCGACAGCGGGACGGTTCCTTCTGTCTAATGCACTGCCAAGTTTGGCGATGGGAGCACTAAGTGGTCTCGGCTCCGCGGCAACTACTAAGATTGTAGACAAAATCAGCGGTTCGGGTGTAATGTATGTCAAGAGAGGCGACATGGCGTGCAAAATAAGAGCAGCCGGATCTGGTTTGTACTTGTCTCCGTGGCAAAAAGGTAGCTCAATAACGGCATCCGGGCTGTACATGAAAACAGGGTCGGGGTATGCTAGGGGCGACGGACTTCTGTTGGGCCCCAACTCTCCGTTTCAAAACATTCCGATTCTCGGCATGATATTATAATCTATTCTATTATAAAATGTCGAGGCCAATACACAAATTTGGAACTAAACCAACTAGACCGGTAGAGGTTAGAACGCAGCCCGTTTCAGTCTTTTGGAAGATTACGAGCGGTGTTACTCGCGCCCCAGTAAGACAACTAGGAGGTCTGCGATGGGAGATTTTTGCGCAAAATGATATCACGATACAACCAAAGACAGCAAATACGCTAAGGCTTGGACTAGGTGTAGAAATGGCGGCAGGACTTTGCCTCGTTTCCCTCAGACAGGCTATCAAGGAACGACGATGTAGCTTACTAGACGGAGTGATTTCAGAAGATGTGATTGATGATATCATAGTTTCCATTCAAAACAACTCCGATTCAGCAGTAACTATAAACGAAGGAGATTCGCTATGCTGTGTAAATTATCAGCGGTAAAAAAAATATATTTTGCTAATAAATAAAAGAATGGAATAGGAAGGCATCAAACTCTATCCAAACCTAACAAATATAACGCCCTCTGCGCCAGAAGGTGAAATACAAATAGCCGCAGGGTCCGCACAAACGTATCGACTTCAGAAGATTAGCGAAATCAAAAAGGAGATCGAGCAAGAACGCGACAAAAGAGCAACGTTGAGTAAAAAGTACCATAGAAGTGTGAGCGTAATCGGCGTAGTAGACAGCTTCTTCATGGTGGTCACGATGGGGCTCGGAATTTCGGGAATCGGCGTACTAGCTACCATAATTGCGGCTCCCATCGCTATTGCTATGGAAGGGACAGCGCTAGGTGCGGGGCTATTGAGTATAATCGGCAGCCGAATCTGTAAAAAGCTCGCCCTGAAGGCGGAGAAGCACGAAAAGATCAAAACGCTAGCTGATGCGAAGCTCAACACGATCAGCGACCATATTTCAAAAGCTCTCGTGGATGATCATATTTCAGACGAGGAATATTCTCTGATTCTAAGCGAGATTGAAAAATTCAATGGCATGAAAGAAGAAATTAAAAGTAAGTCGAAAGTTGCGGCAGCCGCGATGGACGAGGAAATGAAACAATCTCTCATCGACCGAGGAAGAGAAGAAGTCAGGCAGTCCTTTCAAAGCATGTTTGAGAAAAATACCGAATCTGTGAAAAAGACGACTAACGTGAACATGTACGAAATCATGTAGACTTGTAGAGTTTTGTAGACCTATGTAGACCTATGTCGCTATGTCTGAAAATACGTCTAACTTGTGTTTTTACACATGTCGAAAAACATGTCGAAAAACACGTCGAAAAACACGCCGGAAAACATGTCGAAAAACATTAAATTTTTTATTAAAAATGTCGTTTCTAAAGATAGATGACCCGGCGAAAAGAAATTTCATAGTCGAAGAGTTTCTGAAATCCAAGAAGAATATTCAACAAAACTTTTTATCGGAGAGATTGGGAGATTCGGGGCTGCAACAAGAACTAACCAAGCTGTACAAGCCTATCGTCGATTCGCAATCCGCAATTTCCAAAGAGCAGAATGTCTTACTATCCGCCATCAAAGAAAACTCGATAGCTACTACAAACGCACTACAGACGCTACCCGCTTCGTTGAAGATTCAATTTCCTCAGTATCCCTCGATAGAAGCGTATAGCGACGATCCGACTGAGGATATTAGAACTTTAGAATTAGGGGATGTAGCCACCAAGTACCTTCATCAATACGCCTCCGATAGAAAAATCGTAGACACGACGTTCGGAATACGATCAAAAAATAGTCAATTCTACATCGGCGACACTCCGATTTTTATTCAAGGAGACGATGTGACGGTTGGAAATAAGACGTATAGCGGAACACCGGGGCTTTGGGAGTTGTTGACGATGAAACAGCCGAACACGTCGATATACGATAATAATGATAGAGACGATTACGCCGAGATTCTACTCGCGTCGGATGCTATCAGACAGCCAAAAAATCCCAACAAACCGAAAGCATCTTCGAGCGTCAAATATAGAGAAATTATCAAGCCGATATGGGAAAAGAGGACTCGTAATGCGGTGGGTAAAGGCGTGGGTGGTGTAATCGTTATTTCCGAAGATCCAAACGTGTTGGCGAAACAGCTAGAACTACGATTTCAAAGCTTCAAAGCAGGCAATACCGGCGTGAGAAACGAGATCGTGGCGATGTGCGACGCGTTATTGAGGCAGGAAGTGCTGAGTAAAGATGCTTACAAAAATATAATGATGACATTGTAAAATGCAGAAAAAATGCAAGTCATTAATAGAAGGAGGTATAGAAAACAATACGTTATCGGAGGATCGGGAATATTCGATACAATTTCGGGATTTTTCAAACGACTAGTAACGTCGAACACCGCCAAACAATTAGCAACGACCGCTCTCAACGCGAGTAAAGACGTGGCGAAAGAAATTGGGAAAAAGGCCATCGATGTTGGGAAAACAACCGCAATCGACGCTGGTAAACGATTAGTAGACAAAGCAGTGGCCAAACTGTTTACTCCTGCCCCTACTCCTACTCCCACCTCCAAGAAAATTACGCCAGAAACTATACAAATTTTAGAGCGGCTGAGCGGCGTCGGGTCGAGCCCAAATATCTCGAATATTAATAATCTGATGATGGGGGACGGCCTGACGAAGAACGGCGCCATATCGATACAAGATTTAGTACGCTCGCTAAACGGCGGCGGAATGAAGGTCGCGTAAAAAATATTTTATCGCGTAGTAGTAAAAATGCAATCATCCGATATTCTGAGATTTACCGAACAACCATTGAGCGATGAAAGCGTCGAACGTTACGAATGGTACGAGTATGAGCCGATATCGGGGGCGAATCTAAACACCTCCGGCGAGATTAGAATAAATATCGAACTTCAAGATCTATTTTGTCATCCAGCAGAATCTTACCTGCTGTTCGAGGGTAGATTGACGAAGGCGGTCAACAACAACACCTTCTACGCCGATGTCGATGAAGCAACCCTTACGAATAATGGGCTCATGCATCTTTTCAGTCAAATTTCGTATTCACTGTCGAATCAGGAAATTGAATCGTTATTTCACCCGGGTCAAGCAACGACGATGCTCGGATTACTCAAATACCCGAATGATTTTCAACTAGCTCAAGGATTGAATCAGTTGTGGTACAAGGACAGCGGAGCGACGGCTGCTATCGCGGATAATCAGGGTTTCGCCGTGAGACAGGCGTATATAATTCAAAAACCAAATGCCAAAGGTACTTTTAGCTTTGTTGTTCCATTGAAGCATATTTTCGGATTTTGCGATGATTACGACAAGGTTGTTTTTGGTGTGAAACATACGCTAACTCTGGTTCGTAAAGCCGATGATGACGCAATTTTTAGACTCGCCGGCGCGGGCGCAGCGGATGCAGGGAAAGTTAGGCTGGATAAAATCTCATGGTTCATGCCGCACGTTATTCCCGCGGATATGGAGAAGATGCAATTGTACAAAACTATCGAATCGAAAGCGTCGCTGCCAGTTGCGTACAGAGCCCGTCAATGCGATACCACCTCCGTCGCACAGTCGACTAATTTTAGCTGGAGACTTAGCGTCAAGACATTACCTGAGAAGCCTAGGTACATCATCTTGGGTTTTCAAACCGACAAAAGCGGCGATCAACTACACAATCCATCCGTTTTCAATCATTGCGATCTGAAGAACATGTTCGTGATGATGAACCAGGACCGATATCCAGTTGTCGACTATAATCTATCATTTCCGAATCAACAATTCTCGCGGGCGTACCGAGCAGCAGCCGCGTTCAGTGAAAAATACTATGGAATGGACGAACTAATGACGCAATGCAATATCACGCCTTCGGACTTCAAAGATCTGTTTCCGATTATGGTGTTTGACGTGAGCAAGCAATCCGAGCGTCTGAAGTCATCGGTCGTCGATATCCAGATCAAAGGCACGTTCAATACAGCGCCGCCAGCTAATACGGAAGCATACGCAGTGGTGATTTCAGACAAGTTACTGAGGTTTCAATCGGATGGGCAGAAAATGAGCGTGGTATATTGAAGAAAGATAACGTTGAAGAATAATGAGACTTACAGATACCTATCGCGCGTATATGAACGATAGGTATCTACGGTTACCTAGTACAAAAACTCGACCTGCAATCCGGCTCCGGCCCTGAGAAGAAGGCGACCGGCTGTTGGAGTGTTTCCGGATATGACAGAATATACCCTCATACCGAGCTTATCGTTGACGTTGAAAAATATGGCGACGGTTGGTAATACGAGCGATATTCTGCTGCCAACCGTTGATCCGCCAGCCATGCATTCAAAAAGTTCGTTACTTTGTATCCCGTCTTGGACATACGAAATTCTGATTATTTTTTCGCCCGGACTGTCATTTCCTATCAAGAAATTCGCGAATCCGCCAAGTCGATATACGCCCGTACGAGGAATAGTTATTAAGCCCAAGGACGTCGTATACGCTGAATCCGTATTGATAGCAACGACCGTTAATTGATGGTGCATTACATATACGCCACCAAATGCTCCACCATGCGTTGCATATGTGCCCGAGAATGCGCCACCACTTACCATTGCGGTTGCTCCCCCGTCACCCTCTCTCAACACACAAATAGCCGGTCCGGTTGTAGGTCTCCAATTCGCGGATAATGCCGGCGCCGCTGTTATAGCTCCAGCCGTTCCTTCGAACCTATATATAATACCGCTCGTCGTATTTCTCACTAGATTACCCGGAGATACCCTCATACCCGAAACGTAATCTCTAATACCGGCAGGCTCGTCGCTATTAGTGATTTTATCGGCGACTAGGGCGATAGCCTGGGCTGAACTAATAGCGTCACCCCCGTTACCCGTAAAAGGGTAATCAGTCGGTAACCCTACGAGATGATGGCCATTCATATTTAGATTCCCAGTCGCCGGATTTGCTCCATCTAACCTTAGAAAAGTACTGTTTACTTGGGACAGCGTAACGCCTCCTGCAATTACTCTCTGCGTAGATCCTGAATCTGTATGTCCAAATTTATCCACAGGCATTTTGAATATAATAATTTTTATTAATTAGGGCCGTAAGAACGCCGCAGAAAAGTCCCTACACAAAATGTTCGTAGCGATGGATGAAAAAGCGTGTATGCTGAGGTAATCGAACTCGTCTAGAAAAACTATGTTACTACCGATTGAATGGTTTTGCGAACCTTTCGTACTCCCTCCGCCCGCAATTTGCATGTACGAAGCCCCATTTTTATGCAGGTGGACGGTGCCATACGCGGTATTACTATTGTTACAAAATTCTATGTACGCCGAAACGATATAGTACCCGGCTTTACTGGGGAAGAAAGAAGTCGTTCCGATACCCTGTTCAATACCGTGTCTTGCAGTACCGCATCTGATTACGTCAAAAGTAACTGCAGTGTGAGTTCTAGCGAGTATAGCCTGCTGAGTTGAACTGCAAGCGCTAACCGCGGGTCCTACCACTGTCGCCACTTTCGAAGTAAGTTGTTCATCGACGTATTTCTTATTCGTCAAATGATTATTGTCGGTCGGGACGTCGTCGTGATTCTGCAGTAAATCTATTACTTGCCCCCGACTCACAGCCTCATCTATTCCCGCTTCCGGAGTATTCGCTGTATTCGCTGTATTCGCTGTATTCGTTGTAGGCAGACCTCTAATAGTATGGCCACTCATATTTAGATCTCCAGTCGCGGGGTTTGCTCCATCCAGCCTTAGAAAAGTACTATTTACTTGACTTTCAGTAAATCCTCCAGCAATTACTCTTTGCGTAGATCCTGAATCTGTATGTCCAAATTTATCAACAGGCATTTTTTACATCTGAATATAATTTTCAGTGCAGGCTGTTTATAACTTCTTGAAAACTCACTCCATCTTTACATGTTTTTTTCAGGACGTGCAGGCATAAATGACCGCAAAACACTTCGTTGTCGGGCTGTACGCGTTCGCTATTGTAGTACACGGGACTCTGTAAATACTTTACCAGTTCTGTAGGAGGGGGCAGGCCATAGCTGTCGAAATATATTTTATCCCTGCCGTTCTTTGAAAAAGCGACCCAGTGCGAGCCGGTTCCATTAGAATCGTCTAGATTCAATATCCCACATTCAGTCCGTCCAGGTTTCTTCGGCAGCTCGTCTCTGAGAAATACTCCCCGGAAATTAGGGATATTGAGCTTTTTCGCAGCATCTAGTAGCTCAAAATTCGTCAACGGATGATTCGGGAGGACTACGCCTTCGACATTTATATTTTTCACAGTTGTATAGCTCATTTTAATATTTCATCTAGATGTTTCACAAACTAATGAGCTTTCGGGCTTCTACACAGGCGAGATAATAATTATGTCTACAATTTTTGCATTCATTCGCCTTTCCATCTTTTTGAAATCGATTGTTGACGTATTCCGATATGTTCTGACTTACCTTACACCGGCTGCAAACTTTTGTGTCTTTTGTCTCCCTAATTTCCTGTCTTGCGTATTTGTGCGCAAGCTCCTTTACTTTGGCATTTTTACAAATTTTACAGCTCGGATAATACCCGCTCTTCTGTGAGTTATCTTTGTGAAATTCGTCCAAGCTTTTTTCTATTTTGCATTTAGAACACACTTTTTTTGCCGCATCCATTTTATATTAGTGTAAATTATTCTTTATTTTGTTTAGTTTTCAGCGTGTAGTGCCCATAGGCTAGGGTGTGGATTCCGTCGTCCATTATTACTCTTTTGTCGTCGTCGGCGGACAGAGCTATTTTATTTACTTCTTCGGTGTAAATTTCATGACGATAGGATCGAATGACGTTCATCGCTCTCGACTGTTGTCTTTTCGTAAACACGCAGTCTTTGTAATCTGCGTGAGTGATTGATTTCTTGACGACGTTCTTTTTCACACCTTTACATTTCTTGTAGTCTTCACCCGCCATTTTGTAAGAGTACAACTTGGATCGCAGCCCGACAAATTCTTCAATCTGTTTTCCCGCGGCCTCGTCTTTGAACATACCAACCACTTTTTTATTTACACCCGTTTCTATGCCGGATGGGTGATCGCTCGGATAGTCTGAAGTATCGAACATACTTTGGACGTCGCGGGAAATATCTTTGTAGAAGTCTTCCGTTTTAATTTCATACGCCAAAGAATCGGTATCGGTGAATAATAGCTTGGCCCTATCTCCGTACTTGGCCTTGATGTAATTATAATGAAAATCATACATGAGCGTCTTACTGACGTCTAATATACACATCCCTAGATATATCGGCTTGTTGTAAAACAACTTGGTCTTTTTCATGTGAACGGCGATGAGGTTTTCATCGAAAATCGTTCGTCTGTCGTAATTAGTTTTCGCGACTAGCTTGATAGCTTCCTTCTCATCACTCACCAATCGTATGTCAACTCGATTCTCGATAGCTTCCATTGTTTTACCGAAAACGCTATTGTTCATCAGTTTGAAAAAGTCTTTCTCAAAATCGTTCGTAGCTTTCGTTCTCAGGTTGGTATTCAGATCGATATACTTTTTCAGCCAGGCACTTTCCACGAATTTTATTCCTCGATGTATTTTTACGATTTTCAATCCGAGACTTTCGTACAATTTTAAATTTTCGTAATGAACTACATACTTTACTTTGTCATTCAAGTTTGGAATGAGTTTCGCTACATCTGATCCCGTGGGTTTTACACTCTCTGGAGCGAGAGGATAATCATTATGCAGGTCGTGCAATTCCTCTGGATATTCTAAGTCGACTTCTAACACACATCCCACTCCATCTCGTTCGGTAATGTTTTTCCAATCATTCAATTCGTCATCGTTCATCCATTCAAACCCGTGAGTCGGTAGCGGCTTGCTCATCGCCCATCCGTACAAGTTGTTCGCGTCCAAGTATGGAATGAATACTGAATGCTGGGTGGGATTGAAAGCTTCCCCCATGTACTCGTTGTTCGCCTTCGCGTATCGATGTGAAATCGTGCTGACGCCTCCTCGTATTCCCTGCTTGATCATCAGCAACATATCGCAGTCACTCAACAACTCCAACTCTACACCAGTCGTCTTCAACGCCGCGTCCCAAGAAAGTCCGGGCGAAGTATAATACCACGCAGGATCTAGGTTGTAGTTCTTCATACAGACGTCTCTAAAGTTTTCAAAGACATCCGCTAATAATAGAACATCCGATAAATTGTACAAGTCATGATATTGTCGTAATGTCTTGCATTCAAATTTGTCCCATACCGTTTTCGCATGCTCGTAATCTTTTTCGCTGATGCCCGAATCGATTAGTTTTGAATAGAAGGCATGCTTCGATGGTAATTCGGTTTCGTTTAATCTTTCAACACCGTCGACGTAATCATATGGGTAAACGCCTTTTCTAAGTAAAAGATCCAACTTCTCACCCTCAAAAAATTTCCCTAAATTCTTGCACTGATCTTTCTGAAGATTTTTCGATAACACGTCGAGACTCTGGGGCATGAATCTAAAACTATCGATAAAACGTAATTCGCGTTTGACTTCTCTCTCTTTTCCATCTGCGTCTACAAATTTATCGACGACGACCTCTCTGCTGAATGAGATATACTTTTCTTCGTTACAGGGAATGCATTTGATTTTCTCGCCGTGTTCACCTCGTAATTTCTTGATAAATAAATGGCTGTCATAACCTGTCAAATTGTGAAATACAACAGGGAAGAACTTGGGGACTTTGAATTTCAGATTACAAAGGTTGTGAGCGGCACCTCTAAATTTTCCAGTCAAATGACAGTGATCTCGTACTCGTTTTTCATCGTCTATAAATTCTCCCCCGCATATATGGCAAACAGTAGCCGAGTCGAAAAGCTCCTGCTCTTTCTTTCCGAATATCATTTTCTTTGGGAATTTGAACTGGTTATATATTCGTTTCACATTTTCTTCGAGACTGTCTATGAATTTCTGAGCGACATCATCGTCTTCGTTTTCAGCTGTAAACCTCACAGGCTCTTGAGAATAAACATCATCGTCGAAGCATTTCAAATGATAACAAAACGAACTGGGCGTATGTTTTTGAAACTTGTTGGTGTAAGACGTGCTAGGAACGGGTTGGCATGTACCGATAGGTTTGATGAACGACTCAAAATCGGCAAAGTACACAAACGGTACGCGCATCTTTCTATAGTGATGTGTAAAACTTAGCATAGTCCCAGGTTCCGGAAGTTCTATTCGTTGGGCGTCCTGCTGCGAACAGTACTCAGTATGTTTGCGAAGCGATTCTACCTTTCTAAAACCGATTAAACATCTTCTGCAATAGTGCATTGAATTATGGGATTTTTCTGTTCGTAGTGCCAGCAATCTGTTAAAATTCTTGATCCAGCAATAATGCTTCTTTTCCCCATCAGAAAGGAGTAATAGATCCACGCACCTATCATTCTCATGCTTTGATATATATAGTGGGAATACATTCACTTCTTTCTCGTAACCAAAAACATTAACACTAATATTATTATTTCGCTCAAACTTACTCAGCACATTAGCATCCGCCGCTACTGGGAATTCGATACCAGACCAATTGAGTTCCTCAGACTGTCTAATTAATTCTTTCGTAATTCTTTCTGTATTTTTGTCGACTGGGTTTACAGCTCTCGTTACACACCACTTGAAGCATTCATCGTCTTCGTTCTTCATATTAATAATAGCCTTTTTATTCGCTAAATAATCTGGAAGTGGAATATAAGAACTACCTTTCAATGGTTTATATGTCACTGTATCGATATCCAACTTCAAAACGGTTTTGAATCTCCAATTACTCCCCCGCATCTGAAAACTTGCCATGCTCTCCTTAATTTTATCCGCTGCGTTGGTATATATTTCCCTCACATCGGTTGCTTCTAAAATAATATCACTCTTTGATTTGAAATTAGGCTCAGCCGTTACTACTTCGCCGGTTTTCATATCTACTTTCTCCATTACGCACATGAGATCGAGTTGAACTTTTACTCCTCGATTTTTCCCTAGCAGCCTAACTACCTGCGGTCTTACAGCCTTGAGAAAAGTTGCAACATCGATCCCGCTGTCGCCATCGATCGTGTATCTTTTTGTAAACCCTTTGATAGCCGTCGCAGTCTCTCGAAGTTTGAACCTATGAATGGGCGGTTTTATTTGAGGGGGTAACTCACTAATCTCGCGAGTCAGCCAATCCGAAAAAACTTTTTTATTTTTCCCCGTGTTCAAAAATTTCCAAGTAGAAGTCAAGAATGCCGTAAGTTCCGCTTTTGCTAATCTCGAGTATCCTCTTTGTCCTCTCTTTTTTGCAATTTCTCGCAATTCTCGCACAGTGGCGGGAGTATGCGCCGGTGCTTTGTTGACCGGAGCCCGAGCGCCTAGCCGATCTCCCTGCGATATGAACGCTATGAGTTCCGCTTTTCGCAAACTCGAGTATCCTCTTTGTCCTCTCTGTTTAGGAATTTGTCGTAATTCTTTCAGATTATACGATGAGTAGTCCATTTTATATTGGAATATCTTGTCTTTAGGCCGAGCTGTATATTCCATTTTTCAGTTATTTTACATACACAAGAGAAAAAAATAATAATATTCGATTGATCCAAAGACGATTATAAACCAACGGTGTAAAATCGTTTGCGATATTGTAATCCCGTATCTACGTCGTAGTCCGCTCATGCCCTTGCTTCACGCGGGGGTGAGTTGCCATTGCGCCGACGACGAACGACGATGGTCTCGCGTGGCCCTTGTTGACGATCCGGCCGTGGATTCTTGCATGGGCATTCATCGTCGCAGCATTCGCGGATGTGGGCGTCAATTTTAGCAATGAACGCCGCTTTCCACCGTCTTGTAAAATATCCATCCCGGCCGCTCGGCTCGGCGATTTTTCGTAATTCAGTAACTTTTTTCGAGTAGTCCATTTTGTATACGCCGGAGAAAATTTTTTTACTTTTTTACTTTTTTTACGCCAGACATCGAATTTGAAAAAGTAAGGCTAGTATTGGTCAAACTGTGCGGGCACTCAATTTTTAAGGCTGTATTGGTCAAATGGACGAAACTGAAGGCTATATTGGTCAAATGGGCGAAGGTCAAGGCTGTACTGGTCAAATGGGTCAAAGGTGAAGGCTGTACTGGTCAAATGAGCGAAGGTCAAGGCTGTACTGGTCAAATGAGTCAAAAGCCTTATTCCTGTTCTACTTCTGTGAACTCACAGTTGCCAGTGAAGTATTTTTTTATTGTCTTCCGTGATTTATTATAATTATCATGTGATAAGCGATTCAAGTAAACAAGAATTTTCAAGCAGGGCCTTTATTTTAGCGTGCAGTTGTACACAAAATGTGCAGTTCAAAATGGATTTGTGCAGTTGTAGAAGCACTTCTGTACAGTTAAAACTAACAAAAAGTCATTGTCCTCCGATTGGAAGTAATATACCACGAAAAATGGGAAAGAAAAGAAGGGGCCGTGCAGTTCTAAAATTCCTTAAAAGCAGCCCTGTTTTCAAGCCATCTGAAACAATAATTTCATATAGTGACAGAACCTAAATTGCGCCTCTACAGCTGGGAGGTTCTATTGAGTTTAAGGGAAAACTTTTGCAAATCGTATAATTAACCTATTTCATTCGTTAAATGAATTTATATAGCGCCTCTTCAATGAGGCTACTCTGCAGATACTCTCTCAATCCCAGCGCTGCCAAATTTAACTGGACGAGAGAAGAATGCCTGAGAAATCGTCATATATCTAGAATGTTTCTACCTCTCTTTTGTTAAGGAACCAATAAACGCCTTCAATCACTCAATACACTCCCATCAGCCACATTTTATTCTTCCAGTTTATGGTATAACCAATTTTTCATATTTATCGCCATTTTGTGACGTTCGTTATCATAACAATAACCATGACCATAACCATAACAATAACAATAACCATGACCGTGACCATTATCGTTATATATATAATATATTATAATAGCCGTGCTTGATCCAGCTAGAGCGTAAAGTGCTAGCAAATGCATTATTTTCTTTTTGAATTTTTTCATTTGCGGTGGGGGGGGGTGTGTTGAAACACCCAAAACACCCCCTAGCTACGGCCGTGGTCACGTATATTATATATATATATATATATATACATTATATATATACCCATGACCACCCTTTTATGTATATGTGCATTGTGCACCACCAAACTGTGTCTTTTATATTCCCAATAATAATTGTTTTCCTTTTCGGACGCCAGTCTTCTTTTTGTAGGGCCTATTATACGCAGCGATGATTTTCAATTCTTTCTCGCCTCGCCGCTTTTTCCTTCACTGCTTCAGTCTTATTATAAGTTTGTGATGATAAAATCTGTCTCGATATCGCGTCTTAACCAAGGTTTCTCATGACGAGGATAACGTTATCTGGTGTCGTTTAAGAAGTAAGATGTATAGATGCCCATTGCCCAGGCAGGATGGGTTGAAAAGAAGCATAGGCGGAAACCTGGGCGGAGACTTGGGGGGTGGGGGGGGGGGGGACGAACGAGCGGCTGAAGGAAAGACGCGCGGGATCTTTTGACGGACGAAAATTTTGAACGAGTCCGAAAGTCAAGGAAAATTTCAATTTTCGCCGCCAAAAAAGTTGATGACCTTTTTTTTAGTCATTCGGCCAAAAACTTTAAAAAAGACCTATACAAATTTTTTTTCGTCCGCCGTGAGAGTCTTCGCGCTCAACTTTGGGGGGGGGAGCAATGCTTGGGCCGTCCCCAACACCTTTTTGGGGAGGACCGTCCCCCCTGTCCCCCCTAGGTTTCCGCCCATGAGAAGAAGGTTGCAGGACAGCGGAAAAGATCGTCGGAAATTGAAGACAGTCCGCATCCGACTAAAGGCGAGGCAGCAGACGGTGGAAGGTTCAGTCGGCTGGACGGTAACTAGAGCGGCGGTCACCAAGGTAACCGAAGCTGCTGCAGCAGCCATGGCAGGACAGTATTCGTCATTTTAGCGGAAGGTTATTGGTCGGAAAGTCTGTGGTCTGTCTGAGTGAAGAAGATAAATAAGTGGAGCTCTGAGACATGTATGCAGACTGATAGGCCTATGCAGACTGATAGGCCTATAATGTCTAAATACAGAAGGGTGAACTATATATATATATATATATATATATATATATATATATATATATATAGTTTGCATGTGCATGTCACTCCGACCGTCCGACGTGGCTTGTTTGAACGCATGAGATATTTTCAGCGACCCATTGTTCTTGTAGACACTGGAGGCATTTTATGAATGAATGAATGAATTATGAATGAATTTGTTTAGTGCACAAAAGTCAAAACAGTACGGACGTGAATCAATAAATACAGTGCAATAGGAATCATGAAAAGCTAATAGCTATAGTTATAGGCTACCCTGACCCCTCTTCTTTGACTATTTTTCATGCATAATATTATTAACACCTAACTAGAACATAACTGATTAAAGTAACAGACGAAAGAACACAAAATAATTACAAAGCGGTGGCGGTGCCCAAAGAGAGTGTGAACAACCAAAAATAAATTAGCAACTTAATGACCGTCGCTTCAAATTCCGCTTAATAGTTGCCCCAAAATATGTTTAGCCAAGAAATTTAATTTAAACCAATGTCGAAATACATTACAAGGATCCTTAGACGATATATGACTAAATGAGGAGCCAAAAATGTTTGGCTTGAAAAACTTTTTGGAAAGGACCTTAGCCTTCAGGTGTTAATGTTTTTATTGGATTTTAAGCTTCCTTGCTTAATCATTTAATATCAGCGAATTCAGATCTTGACTATTTAAGACTGAAAATGCAAATCCAGGGTGAGAATTGCCAGAGGGTTGTGGGGGGTTCAACCCCTAGTCTTTTTCCTAGGGCCCATTGTATAAAGTCCTCATTGCACACCCCAAGTCAACACAGATAAATCAGCGTTTGATCCCCCACCTTCTCTATTTCACTTTTCTACAATTCTCATACTGCGCAAATCCGAACTCTGATCTGCACACTGGTAAGACATTGTAGACGTTTACATTGTAAACTTTTACATTGTGAACTTTTAACAATCATATACAGAGTCTGTAGACCCCTATGTCTGAGTAAACTTTTACGAAAACTTTAAATTGATGCCAGAAAACAGTGCCAACTCATTTAAAGACAGGACCACCGTAGAGGAAGCAGAAATTCCGAAAATACGCCATTATGATACATCGATCCATCATGTGACGTTTTTACATGTATACCGTCTCAAAAAACGCACGCATGCAGTCCTGACAAATCTATGTCCTATTAATATAGTCATTAATAACCATTATTATTGCGTCAAGGATAGTTAAATACTTAATCAATGCGACCACAGCCTAAGAATAGCTTATAACTTAGAAGTGATAGACATGTTGCTGACAATGTAATTATCAGTGAAAAGAATAAGTAATGCATTGGACATTGCGACGCGTTATTCACAAAGCTTTCATGCATCCGTCAGAAATCAGCTGAAAAGACAGAACAAAATTATTATTATTCAGCTTCTTTCATATCTGAGAATATAGCTACGCACACTCGCATACATCCATCACTCAATCTGTGCCTATTTATCGCCCTGCTATGTAGCACAGCGGCCACTGCAGTTCTGTAGGCGTTTCACTATAGATGATAAATGGGGAAATGGACAGCCAAAGATACATATAATTAATCTATATATTTGTTCATAAATTCTTATATAATAATAACCTTATTTATGTCTATTATAATCAGGGCTGAAAGTGAGCCGGGTCTATCCGGGTCTCAGACCCGGCATTCATTCTTTGGCACTTGAATAAATACTGATAAAAAGTAGCTTTTGGCCTAAAGAGACCCGGCAATTCTTTCAAACCACTTTCAGCCCTGATTATAATAGGCAAAGAGATGATTCGTGTGGGTCTGTTGGTCCAGAAAGCACGCCCACACCATCCCAGCTATTGACCGAAAACCATGCACAGTGGGAAAAAGGAAGCCAATGCAAGACCTGCTGCATGTGACATGGCCGAATCTTTCGATGCGACCATTGAGGCGTGCTTTTTCGCGCGCAAGACCAGATCCAAATACCCAACACAAATCACCGAAAGACCGACATAGATGGCGCTGCAGTAGCCAAGACGAGAAACTGCAAAAGAGCGGACAAGCATTAAGGCAACATCAGGGGCGGATCCAGGAGAGCAATCCGGCCATGCCCCCATTTAGACATGCCCATGCATCGCGGCCCCCTCCCATTCGGTTTGAGCAAAAAGGTCGTCAGATTTTTAGGATGGAAAATTGGTATGTTTTCTGACTTTTCGATCGGATGACTAAAAAAAAGGTCGTCAGATTTTTTCTGGCCAGGATCAGAAAAAATTTTCCGGACCCAAGGTAAAAAAATTGTCCCCCATTGGAAAATTTCTGTATCCACCCCTGGGCAGCATTGGAGGTTGTAGAAGACTTCCACAGATGTTGTGCCATCTAAAGACATAGAAACCTCATGGAAGTCAATTATGATGTATGGACGGAGCTTCGAAATGATGCGAACGAAGACACGTACTTACAATAATTCATCGTTTATTGTCTCATCTTTCTCAATCAGACTTCTAAAGAACACGCAAACTTTATCGTCTGTAAGGCAGAACTACGAAGCACTGCACGCCCCTCAAGGGCATGCATATTATAATACAGCACCTTATAGAATATTGACCCAGGGTTCCAGTGCTGAAAGACCTTTATCAATTTATTTAGCCACGACCTGCAAGCGCTGGTATCCCGGTCACCTTTGGTTTACACGCTCGTCGTGAAAGCGTTGAAAGGTTGCATGAAATCGAAATAAAAACACGCATTTAGACACGTCCATTTCTGCGTGTATATTACATATATACACATGTATTCTGACTTTCTGACCCATAATAACATATATATATATATATATATATATATATCTTCGGGAAGCAAGAATGGATTTGATGGTCGGCCATGATGTTTGCACTGGATTCAACAGCCGTTTCAAGAGACAGGTTTTCATCGACCATGCAGTCCCTTCTGTCCTGAGACGCATACAGATGATGGATGATGGAGACAGAGACAGAGACAGACAGAAAGACAGACAGACAGACAGAGACAGACAGACAGACAGACAGAGACAGAGACAGACAGACAGACAGACAGACAGACAGAGACAGACAGACAGACAGACAGATAGACAGACAGAGACAGAAACAGAGACAGAGACAGAGAGACAGAGTGACAGAGAGACAGAGACAGACAGACAGACACACGCACTATGCATAGCTATACCATCATCTATAGCAGCTTGTGTCGTGATGCTGTGCTGTAAACTGCACATAACATTACTGATGGACCACCCTGCAGGGCGTATCAACATTGTTTTATTTCGCTTTACTTTACCCGTCCTTGTATCTCGGAGTCTTATATTGCGTGGGGCGATGTGATGGTGTAGGGGTATGTTTGGTAACTAATTGGAGTCGGAAGGTTGCGTGTTCTAATCCACCTCAAGCAGCCGCGTAGGGATCTTGAGCAAGTCCTTCATTCATACATGCACACATCGAATTGGCAAATATTAATATAGACTATGTATAATTATATAAAGTATATACTGTATAATCAACTTACAGGTTAGCAGGTGCACTTTATGTACATGTATATTTCTGTGCTTCTTTGTCTTAAAAAGACTGTTGGTCTTCGAGATGTGTATACTATGGCGACCGGTGGGGAGGGGAGACAGACAGACAGGCAGGCAGACAGACAGACAGAAAGGCAGACAGACAGACATACAATACATACATACACACATACATACATACATACATACATACATACATACATACATACATACATACATACATGCATACATACATACATACATACATACATACATACATACATACACACATACATACATACATTCAGACAGACAGACAGACAGACAGACAGACAGACAGACACACAGATACAGACAGAGATACTGAGAAACATACAGATAGACAGACGATGGACAGAGACAGACAGAGACAGACAGAGACAGAAAGAGACAGAAAGAGACAGACAGAGACAGATAGACAGGGACAGCGTGAAAGAGAAACAGAGAGAAAAACAGAAAGAGACAAAGAATGCGTTAGACGGATGGAGCGATAGACAACAGTACTGAAGAGAGAGAGAGAGAGATAGATAGAGAGAGAGAGAGAGAGAGAGAGAGAGAGACAGACAGACAGACAGACAGACAGACAGACAGACAGACAGACAGACAGACACAGACACAGACACAGAGAGACAGAGAGACAGATACAGAGACAGAGACACAGAGACAGAGACAGAGACAGAGACAGACAGACAGAAAGAGATATAATGCAGATGGTAGACATGAAAAGCGATCTTTGGTCGAAACAATCTGCAGAAGACAGCAGAGAAAATGGCCGCAGGGTCAGTTAATGAGAGAGGACATCACCATCTTCTCCTATATGGACAGGAACTATTATCGAGGGAAAAATGGAGAGGAAGAGTCAAGAGGAAGAGCAGCAATGATGCTAATGGACTGGGTGATGAAAGCTGGCTACCGTATGCCAAAGGACAGCAATGGGTAACGAGACCACTGGTGACATTAAGTGCGAAGCTGCCTAGAGAAAGAGAAACAAAACATGGAGAAGAGGAAAGTATGTCTAGATTCTATACAGAGCGATGTCTTCAATGTATCATTTATAGTTATATACATAATAGGCTATATCATAATATGCTTTCATATAATATATAGATGGCACAGCTAGCTCTGTCTCTTTCTCTCTTTATTTCTCTGTCTCTGTCTCTGTCTTTCTTTGTCTGTCTATAATGTCTCTGTCTGTCTGTCTGTCTGTCTGTCTGTCTGTCTGTCTGTCTGTCTGTCTGTCTGTCTGTCTGTCTGTCTGTCTGTCTGTCTGTCTCTCTGTCTGTCTGTCTCTCTCTCTGGTGATGCGCGGAGGTGTAGTGGTGAGTTCGGTGCCTTCGAACCGGAGGGTTTCTTTAGGTTCGAATCCACATCAAGCCACCTTGTATGGACCCTGGACAAGTCCTTCACTCACAATTGCTCAGCGCTTCGGCGTGAAACTCCGATTCAGTGTCCGCGCTGTAGTCGGGACTCGGGAGGGCCTCTGTGTAGGGGCTTGAGGGAAGCTAGAGCAAATGCGAGAAATAAAACCAAATAAAAATATAATTAAAATTGTACTACTTAGGCCTATGCACTGTATGCAGTAAGCTTATGCATGCAATAGTTGCAATACGCATGACTATATTGCATATGTACAGGGTGGGCCAATAGGAATGCAACAACTTTGACGCCTTATAACTTGAACAATTTTTAACCGAACACCTCGATCCATATACTAAATTGAAGGTCATTATCCAGTCTACTACTGTGTAAAATCGTGCGCTGATATACGGCACTGTTTAATAACACTTTTGGTGCGGCGCACACCTCTCAATTTTGAATGTAAATAATGAACATCATGGCGCAGCTCACGGAAGAGGATAGAATTTTAATCAGAATCTTAAGAGTAGAAAAAAATACAATGCACATCAGATGTTGATAGAATTCCCTTCTAGAAAATGGAATAAATATGCTCTACATCGATTGATTAAACAAATTGATGCCACGGGAACGTCTAACAGCAACTGTGGTCGCGAACGTTCTCCCGCCGGCGCATCGTTACGTCATACTGTTGCCTATCTGAACGCTAACGTACCAGAGTTTATTGAACCGGAGAACTGGCCAGTGGCCACCGAACAATCCGGATTTAAACCCGGTTGACTATTCGATCTGGGGTTGTCTTCAGCAACTGGTCTATCGTGAACCGATACGTGACGTTGAACATTTTAAAACATTGAATGTTTACTGCTGGGCTAAAATAACCCGAGCACTGGGGCCTCAGCCATTGATCAGTGGTCGTCTCGTGTCCATGCTTTCATTAAAGCACGTGGTGGATATATTGAATATTTGTTTGACTTATGATAAATTCACTCAAGATATGAATTGTTATTAATTGTTAGAACTAGTGATTGTTTAGAATTGAGTCATTGACATTATTCAGTTGAAGACTGTTGGTTTTTTCTTGCAGTTTCATGGCAAAAAAGGGACATCGAACATTAATAGCATTATCTCAAAAAGTCGTAATAGTATCTCTTAGATATTTTGCAGAATGATACAATGGATAATTATGTTCAATCTGATATATATGCCAAGACGTTCGGATAAAAATTGTTCAAGTTATAAGGCGTCAAAGTTGTTGCATTCCTATTGGCCCACCCTGTATATAGAATAGATATTAGATACAATGTTGTACATGTATGTGCACTTGTCATAGCGGCCATTCAAGAGAATCTACTCAGAAGCGCTCCCGATTACAGCACGGACACTGAATTTCACGCCGAAGCGCCGAGCAGTTGCGAGTGAAGGATTTACCCATGCATGGTTCCTACGAGGTGGCTTGAGGTAGATTCGAACCTGCAACCCTCCTGCTGCATGAAAACGAACATAGCAACTACACCACCGTGCCCCACAACATAACGCTGGTTTTGTCGGAAGATGTGTTGTGAAATGTGCATGCAAGTGGAAGCTGGAGTAGCGTGTCCTGTCGAATATCAATAATATCAGATCGAAATGATAGAGGAATGCTTTTATGGGACAAAATAATTACTGTGCGGTGGAGCCGAACATGACGACGACCATCTCTATTCCTCTTCGTCTTCCTCTTCTTCTTCTTCTTCTTCTTCTTCTTCTTCTTCTTCTTCTTCTTCTTCTTCTTCTTCTTCTTCTTCCTCCTCCTCCTCCTCTTCCTCCTCCTCGTCCTCCTTCTTCTCTTCCTCTTCCTGATATTATTAAATTAGTTTAAGATGCGTGAGAAGAGTAAGAAAAAATAAGAAATGACTTTGAGTGGACTGCGAAATGACGGCTATGTGAGCAAGAGAGAAATTGGCGTACAATGTAGATAGATAGATGGATGGATGGATGGATGGATAGATGGATGAATGGATGGATGGATGAATAAATGGATAGATAGATGGATAGATAGATGGATGGATGGATGGATGGATGGATGGATGAATGAATGGATGGATGGATAGATGGATGGATGGATGGATAGATGAATGGATAGATGGATAGATAGATGGATGGATGGATGGATAGATGGATGGATGGATAGATGGATGGATAGATGGATGGATGGATGGATGGATGGATAGATGGATGGATGGACGTATGGATACATAGATGGACGTATGGATAGATGGAGAGAGAGACAGAGGCAGAGACCGAGAAACAGACAGAGACAGAGAGAGAGGCAGAGATAGACAGAGATAGACAGAGGAGAGAGAAAGAGACGGAGAGAGAAAGAGAGGGAAGGACAGACACAGGCAGAGAGACACACAGAGATTGTCATGGTTTCTAAGATTAAATCCATTGATTAGATCTTTTCCTTACAAAGCACGTGTCTCTATTTACAAGCTGCTGTCGCAGCTGTTGTCCCCGCCATTAAGCACGAATTGGTGTAAGTTCAATGGTGTATATCGAATGTATACACAGACTGCCATGCATAGTCAGTCTCAGTGTTCATGATCCGTGTCTTACTCTGTCTCTATCTCTGTCTCTCATTCTGCCTCTGTCTACAATCAGCCCTGAGTCTACACTATTTAAGCTATTTAATTAGCTGTCTGTTTCTATAGCGCCGCTTTAAGCTCACTACTCAGATTCCGAATTCTTGGTCACGCATGTCGCTTATTCTTTTCCCTCAATTTCTAAATCCCTCCCGCTTTCTAAGTGCAGATTCGTGTTCCATCTGTACAGTCTATATTTCTGTTTGTACATCTGCCTTTCCCATATGCGTACGGGAGACTTCAGCAGTGTGTGTGTGTGTGGGGGGGGGGGTTGAACTTCTGCCCGAAAATAAATCCGGAATAAAATTTCTTTCGTGGGTTGAAATCTCGGGGTGGGAAAAATTTTACGAGGCAAAAAGTTGACGACTCTTTTTTAAAATTTTATTTAAAATTTGTTTTATTTTAGTCCCCCGGGCCTGCGTTTGCCCGAAAAACCACACTTGCTCGCAATTTGGGGGGAGTTGCCTTTTTGAACTCCCCCGCCTCGTAAGCCTATGTCCTTCCCTCTGTCCTTCTCCATTTCTGCGTAATTACGCCTGCATGCAGTCTCGTGATTCGCACGATTCGGCGTCTTTCTCTCGCTAAGTGGAGCGAAAAGACGGAGTAATAAGGAGAAGATTGAAACCAGATTTGACGCAAACTATTAGACAGAGCAAGGAGACACGCTATCGCGTATACGTTTTTTATGATATCAGACATCCTGTCACATCTTGTTACATCCTGTCACATCTTGTCACGTCCTGTCACTTCTAGTTCTCTGCCGTCCACGTTTGATGACATATACATGTAGACTCTGCTAATGCTAGACGTCTAATCACGAAATATTGAATTCTGAATGCAAAGACCAGATCTTTTCTTGTTTGATATTATTAAGAATGGTCATCCAGCCTGCATCGACTAGACCAGTCACTCGCAAGAACCCAGACAGACAGGCAGATAGACAGATAGACAGTCAGACGAACAGACAGTCAGACAGACAGACGGACGAACAGACAGACAGATAGACAGACAGACGGACAGACGGACAGGCAGACAGGCAGATAGGCAGACAGGCAGACAAAATCAAAATCAAAACTTGTTTATTCAGAGATATCAACAAATAAAAAACAGCAAGAAAACAAAATTTATAAAATAAAAGTGTGCAAAGAGATGAAAATCTAATAATTGTCATCTAACCGGTAAGAGATCCCTATAAGAAAGTATAGACCTGAAAGGGAATGATCAGGGCTGTGCTCAAGGGTATACGCGGGTATACGGCTTATATATTATATGCTCACCTCCGGCCCTCCGGGGGAAAATGGCATCGTATACTCACCTCCCGAAAACCAGAGTACATGTACGTGGGTAAAAATCAGCTAGGGTACACGGGTAAACGCGAGTAAACCATGGCACACACAGCTACATGTATTATGGTGTAGTTCGGGTGAAATTCTGAGTGAATGACTAAACAAAAAGTCGTCAGCTTTTTCTGACGGAAAAATGGCGACGTTTTACGGAAATTTCGGCCGAATGACTAAGAAAAAGGTCATCAGTTTGTTTGGACGGAAAATTTTTAACATTTTTCCGGCGGTAGCGTATACTCACCCCAAACGTTCTGAATAGGCCTACAGCCCTGGGAATGATCCCATAAACCTGGACAGACAGGCAGACAGACAGACAGACAGACAGACAGGCAGACAGACAGACAGACAGACAGACACCACAGACAGGCAGACACACAGGCACACAGACACACAGACATACACACAGACAGACAGAACAGACAGACACAGACACAAACAGACAGGCAGACAGACATGCAGACAGACAGACAGACAGACATACACAGACAGACAGGCAGCAAAACAAACATATAGGCCATAGATATACAGTAACTCTCATAACGATGCAACGAGAACTAGAATTACACGCTAATGGGGAAGAACGTGATCTACGAGCTTATACGACTAATGGATTCCGTCATTTTGACCTATTAGCACACACACACGCACACGCACGCACGCACGCACACGCACATGCTCATATATATATATATATATATATATATTATATATATATACACATAGACACGCACACAACAGTCACAACTACCCATCATAGCGTGTACACCTTGAGGGAAACTCCTGAAAATGCTTTCCAGAGTTGATGACTTTTACCTGGTCCAATATTATATAATTACGGAGTCTGTCCGTAACTATGTATTATAATGATTTTAGACTATATAGTATACAACTATACATATATACATACACTGTATATATCTTGACCCCTCATTCTCGAACTGCTATAATGCAGCGGCGCTATTTCTCAGTGGCTGGCCCTAGAACCTGAAATTGGGCTCCCTGTTGCACTCCGCCTAGTGCCTATAGAGGTCACACCACTATGTTTCTTTCTCACTTGAAAACTGTTTTATTTAGCCGTTGGTGTACTGGGAGCGCTTCTGAGTAGATTACCTCGAAGGTGCGCTATATAAAAAGTCAGTAATTATAATAATATGTAGTCAGATCATATTTACACATATAATGTTCAAATGCATGCATGACTTCAATATAATTATAGGTTACATAATATACATGTGTATATATATACATTATTTAGATCGATAATAATTAATTTTGTGGTTCTGCAATCTACATCCAGGAGAACTAATATAATTAAAGTTGCACTGTAATCATAATTACCGCTTTAATGCCGATATCACCTGGTGTTGGGCAATGGCGCATAAAATCGAGTCCCAATCGGGTCCATATAGCCTACGTAGTAGGACGAAAATCCGACTCAGGCAGCTAGTATGACAGTCGTGGCATTAGGTTCAAGATCATCAATAGGACATATATCTAGACGGAGAACATCATGGACATATCCATGTTGTGGGGCGCGGTGGTGTATAGTGGGTATGTTTGTCGCCTTGCAGCCGGAGTGTTGCAGGTTCGAATCCACCTCAGGCGGCCGCGTATGGACCTTGGGAAGTCCTTCACTCGCAATTGCTCAGCGCTCTGCCTGAAACTTCGATGCAGTGTCCGCTCTGTAGTCGGGATCGCCTCTGAGTATGGAACCTGAAGTGGCGCTATAAACAAGTGCACATACAAGCAAAATGTCATTCAGGCGATGAGATACTTATGAGGGGCGCTATAGAAATGAAGAAAATAAATAAACAAATATGCTACTGCTGGTAAGGACGCTATACCTACATGTGCAGTTGTGCAAGGGCGGATACAGAAACTTTGGACGGGAGGGGGTCCAAAATTCTTGGCCTTGGGTCTGGAATTTTTTTTCTTCATATCCGTCAAAAAATATGACGATTTTTTAGTCATAGGCCTACCATTTTATCCCCCAGAAAGTTGATGACCTTTTTTAGTAATTGAGTCCATGGAAATCCATTAAAATATACCGAATTATAAGCTTCTTGAAACCAAATGGGGGGCCACGATACATGGGCATTTCAAAATGGGGGGGACATGGCCGGATTGGTTCCCCCTGCCATGGATCCGCCCCTGCAGTTGTGCACCATCTTGCGTTCCACCCACGACTGAAAACCGAACTCTTTATAAGCTATATATCTTATATACCGATTCTAATCGTGTTCTACCGCACGACCACCATCATCACCGACTACCACCGTAACATCACGCTGTCTCCTCGACATGACCCCCACGGATTTTGACCTGGCACCGGAATGAAACTAGCAGCTCTGGCCATAGCGGACTTGATTTAATATAGCGCCGGTGAATAAGCTGGTCTCCCTTATGTAGCTTTAAGCTTTTGTGGGCACTGAGAAATTCTCGGAGATTTAGGCTACGTCACATTGCATTACACCATTAGGACCCGATACCGGGATCCGGTTGACCGTGGAAGCCAGTGGTTGATGTACATTATTTTTGAAAGCGAATCCCAATTGGAAACAATTTTTTTTGCTGAATAGAATGTGAATGCAAAACATCAAGCATTGTGTTGATGAATTGTTGATGTTCTTCATCTAATTATAGTTAGAAGCTCTGGAGCCTCAGCATGTTTGACTTGGTGGTAGCCTAGCAACAATATGCAAATTAAATAAATCAAGGGATCTTGATCGAAATGCGTTTATAAAGATACCGTTGAAGGTGTGGATGTAAAGTAATGTATGCATGACGACTTGTAAATAGCAGGAATTTAGTCTCCGATAGATTAATGTGTGGAATTATTTATTGGCCACCGTTTTTACTTCAATTTCTCAACTGACACGAACACGCGGCGAGGTGGATTCGAACCTCGAACCTTCCGGTTCCAAGGCAACGATGCCACCACTACACCACCGCGCCCCACACAAGGACACTTCTAGGGACAGTGCAACGAAATGTCTTTTCCTTTCTCTGTGTTCAGTTTTGACATTCAACGAAATTCTACGACATTAAACGTAGCCTAAACAAGAACATTCAAAGACACGAATAATCAGAATATTATTACAGAGTTTGGGTCGTTATGTCCAAATAATTATAGTACGGCCCTATAAAATGGTTTGCTCAGATGCGTTTTATTGTTGCCTTAAAACCGTCCTTTTTCAGTCGTGGTTGGGGCGGGAACGATATTGAGTAATAGGCCTAGTAACAGTGCATAATGAATGAATAGAGAATGCAATCATATTTGTGATACTGAGACGGCACTGATATT
Organism: Lumbricus rubellus; assembly: GCA_945859605.1. Taxonomy (NCBI): domain Eukaryota; kingdom Metazoa; phylum Annelida; class Clitellata; order Crassiclitellata; family Lumbricidae; genus Lumbricus; species Lumbricus rubellus. The sequence continues at coordinate 30,318,409 of OX243814.1, forward strand.
GAGGACATATACATGTATAGTTTGAATCGCCGATATATACAGTGTATATATAGCTTTGTGCATGAGGGTATAATTTATAGGCTACACATTTATAAAGCTCTCAAAAGCAGTTTCACAGGAACACAATGGGGTTCCCTCCCTGGACGCTGACGATCGAATTCGAGGAACGCTTCTGATTCGTATGCCATAACAATAGAGACTCTATGATAATAATAATATTCTGATTATTCTTGTCTTTCAATGTTCCTGTTTACGTTTAATGTCGTTTTTAAACTCTGAGTAGGCTACGGTCTGCAACAGTACTGAGGATTAATGTTGATACATGCTTAGTCTACTTATACAAATGCTATCGATAGACATTAGACAACTCATATGAACTAGAATCAAAATGACTCACAGCAAACAACTCACGAAAACCGAAAGATAAATGACATTATAAGCCCAAACGACAGCACAAAACCCGCACACACTCGTCGCATCTATAATAACTACGTGCCGCTGAGTAAGGTTTTACGATTGAGGCGCAATATAAATTCTTGGAATTAATGAATAAACGACGCTGTAGACTCCGCCATGACAACCGAACTACTTCTTCTCATATCCATCCGCCTAGACCTCATCGTGTCAACTCAAAAGCCAATTTCTCAGGTGTCATCCGTCATAATATATTACATACTTTTTCTTTATAATAATACCAGGAAGAACTGAGTCTGCATGGCCGAGCTGTCATGAAGGCATAATGAACTTGTCACAGGTCTCAACTTTGGAGACGACTACCGAACGTCGACTGTTGCACTTCCTTTATCATCGTCGTCGTCGTTGTCGTCGTCGTTGTCGTCGTCGTCGTCGTATAGTTGTCGTCGTCATCGTGTCAAGACTTTATGATTCATCGGTTCTATGGTATCATCATATTACGCAGCGCTTCACCGACAGTCGCACACGATGGATTTATGAGTCTTCGCAGAAACACGGATGGCGTTACGAATGCGAGTGTCATAGGCCGATCCATCCGTTGTACACCGTGATTCAAAAAAAACTAAGCCAAATTGTTTTTCTTATATCTGTAATGCCGGATAACATATCACGATAAAAATTTCCAAATATTTAGAGAATTGGACGAAGAATATGATTCCCAAATTTCATGAGATAAAGTTGAACGAATAAAAAGATATGAATATTTAAACTTCATATGCCAAAATTGCTGTTTACAAGCAATTTCCTGTCAGATTCCATAAAAAGTAAGCCAAACTGTTTTTCTGATATCTCTAATGCCTGATAATTGATCATGCTGAAATTTTCCAGATATGTAGAGAATTGAACCAAGAATAGAATTCCAAGATATCATGTCATAACGTTGAACGGATAGAAAGGTATGAATATTTAAAGTTCATCTCCAGAAATGTCAGTTTTCAGCATGTCTGTTATGGTGTTCGTTGCGGTTTCGATGCTTGATAGTTCCCAATTTTGGTCTTCAGGGATCCTGGAGTAAAATTAACGGACTATATTATCGCAATGTTCTGCTGTCACAACATCCTCCACCTGTTATCAGAAATTTATAGCCCCAGAAGGCTGTTTTCTTTTTTAACAGAACAGCGCCAGCCCACAGAGCCAAGGAAACCATGCATCGAAATGCTGACAAGAGAGACGCCAGACTTCGTTTCTCCCACATTATGGCCTCCGAACAACCCAGATTTGAATCATGTCGACTATAAAATGTGGAGCATGCATGATGCAAGGCCGAGTCTAGCAGACAACAATCCATGATATAAATGTTCTGAAGCAACCCTTGTTGGAAGTGTGGGATGGCCTGGACAAGAATAATCGACGATACTGTTGCCCAATGCATGGCGCCAGCGCCTCCAGGTTTGCGTGCACGCAGGAGGAGGACATTTTGAGCATGTTGTTTAATTAAAAAATCAAACCATACTGTTGGGTCATATTTTCAGTTCAATTATCTACATATCTGGAAAATTTTAGAATGATTAATCATTAGGCATTAGAGATAATAAGGAAACATTTGATTGAATCTGACAGAAAATTGCTTGTAAACTGCAATTTCGGCATATAAAGTTTAAATATTCATATCTTTTTATCCATTCAACTTTATCTCATGAAATTTTGGAATCATATTCTTGGTCCAATTCTCTAAATATTTGGAAAATTGTAGCATGATATGTTATCAGGTATTAGAGATATATGAAAAACAGTTTGGCTTAGTTTTTTTTTGAATCACGGTGTATATATATATATCATATAGGTTCCATATATATATGTATATATAGATTCCATATATATATATAAATATATATATGGTTCTCTCTCTCTATATATATATATATATCTCAGTTCCATATATATATATATATAGGTTCCACATATATATATAATATATATATATATATGGTTCTCTCTCTCTCTATATATATATATAATTATGTATAGTGGCAGTTGCTCGTTCAATCTTCAGGTCTTCATCCTTTCCACCTTGCGATTTGTCCAGCTGTGCATCAGTTGCCGTAAACACAGGTTTATTTTAAATAGCCGACTCATGTTAGAGACATCAGAGACCTGGGCAAGAACTGCCGGAGGCTTTGGGGGAGGGGGTTCAACCTCCAGTCTTTCTTAGAATCCCAAAGCAAAGTCTGTTTTTCACACCACAATTCCAGGTGAATTATACCTCAACCCCTCAGTTATTTTTCCACATATTTCACACTGTTAGAGACATTAATAACGACGAATTATAGAGCAGTGACTGAATGACGACGGCGTAAACCTAAGGCTGATGATGATGCACCATGTTCTGAAGGAAGAGAGCTTAGGTCCTGTTGCTGAGCCACACCCACGCTCATGCACACTAACCAACGCCCATACACACAGACACACACATGCGGACACACAGACACAAAAACGAACGCACACACACCCACCACCCCACACGCGCACACGAGCGCGCCTCTTTCATCATTAATGGTTATCGTAATAGAAGAAAAATGTCTTTGTATTTGCACTTGTTTTAGCGCCCCTTCAAGTTATACTCAGAGGCGCTCCCGAATGCTGAGCGGACACTGCATCGAAGTTTCACGCCGAAGCGCTGAGCAATTGCGAGTGAAGGACTTGCCCAAGGTCCTTACGCGGCGAAGTGTATTCGAACCTCGGACCTTCCGGCTCCAAGGCAACTACGCCACCACTACACCACCGCGACCCACGTCTATACGTCGTGAGTTCAACATTCGACCTGTTATATTACGGGAGTTCGTCGTCGTCGTATATATATATATATATATATATATATATATATATATATATATATATGCGGATGAGTGTAAATAACTTCACTGTAAACTCCGCCACTGGTTGTTCTCTGCCAGTGCCAGTCCCAAGCCAGGATAAAGGAGGAGAGTGACACTAGTCATCTTTGATATGGCAATGTCGTTAAATAGGTAACAAGCAAGTCAATTTGCTTAGCCTACTGTAACGTATCATGCAGACGCGAACAACCGGTTTCACCAGCAACAGACACATGGCAACCCGACGATAGGGGAGGATCAGTCAAGCGAATGGTTGATTGTATCATTTACTTAATTACAATGATCAGAATTAATTTTGTTTCATTCTATACGAAGACAGTCCTGCTGTAATAGATCACTGTTTCTCTTGATATTCGCCAGGGTCTACACTGCATACACGCTGCACGCAGTCTGCAACCGGCTGTGGTCGCAGCCGTTACAGTGTAAGTTTACATGTACAGTTATGCAATTGAAACAATTCACAACGACATAAATATTGTATTGTATTGTATATTGTATTGTATTTAAACATTTATAAAGCGCCTCTAGTAGGGTGAACCGTTCAGAGGCGCTCCCAGTGCGCAAAGCCCCGTGAGAAGAAACAGGTTTTGAGAAGAGACAAAGCAGAGGAGAGACTACCAGAAAGAAGTGTAGAGCGAACAGAAGGAGAAAGGGCATTCCAAAGAGAAGGGCCAATTAAATAAATAGCATATCTTAACTATTGACATGATGGAGAACAGACAATACAAGGGCGCTTATAGCAGTCTACAAAGAATGTGTATCCTATATACGGGAGCTTCGGGAATCAAACTCGAGTCCGCTTATCTCCATGCCAATGTATCATCCATTGCTCCACCCACCCACCAATAGTCCATACTTATTAAAGCAATTGTTTTCTTGTGTTAAAATGATAGAGGGGCAGTCTTAAATACTCTCAAATCAAATGGAGCACTGCACCTCTTTCAATTCAATTCAATTCAATTAGCTTTATTGCAACCAGAAAACAAGAAAACAACAAAAGTACAAAACATGCATTGGCTGCAAATGCTGTTAGGCTTTAAAGGTCACAACGGTCTTCAGAAACACAAACGGAGCAACAAGGGGACCTTGCATTTGTAGTTATTTCATAATATAATCGTCTTGGGAAATTTATAGAACACACTATAGTGCTTCATTTGGAACTTTCAACACTAGTTCCGACAATAATTTCAAGCTATTATTCCCGTTGCAAATTAGCAAAATCCGTTAAAAAAGGCATTTTTGTCCCTCTCCCCTACTAATCCTAATACTATGTCAAACAGGTATGGAACTAAGATCACCCTAAAGCGGTCTGCAACACTAAACTTAACAGGCTATATACATGATTGTATCAGGCTTATCCTTCCAATGAACAAAGGCAGTTCTGATGTAAAACTGCGCCTTCTAATGCCAGAGATGAATATTCTCCAACACGTTACACGTACATGACATCTAGGACTATCGAGCCAAAGATTCTCTTGAATTGTCATAGTTAGTATACAGTTTATGCCAACTCAAAAGAGACGTGAGTGGTGCGCATGGAACACGTCGACTCGGGGTTGACCTCATTCCAAGTCACGAAGACTACAACATACCATGGCAGGTGATGAAGGCATCTAGTGATGAAGATGGCAAGTATATCTTACAGCACTTGCGATGCACTTGCACCTGAATCTCAATCTTCAAACAGTTGTCTCTTTTGTAAAGCTAATGGAACGAGTGGCACATAATATTTCGTGTATTGCGAAACAGCTGTCACTGTTTCCTGTTAAACATCTGACCGGCAGACCTCTGTAACGAACAAAAGCAGTTAATAGATGTGAGACTGCGCCTTTTTCAATGCTAGAATACAAAATTCAAATTATGCCAATAAAACAACAATAGGCTGTAGTCCTAGACAATGTTTGCGAATTTGATGACAGTTATAATAGCACAAAACTTCTTATTTCGGCTTCTATAGCGCATTGCAATAGAACTTTGTCGTTCACTATGCTGATTTAGGCAACAGAACTGAGTGACAATAGTTGCAGTTGCCTCTCTCGTATAAATATAAATGTATATCATATATAATATGTATATATATTTATGGGCGCGGTGGTGTAGTGGTGGCGTCGTTGCCTTGAAGACGGAAGGTTTGAGGTTCGAATCCACCTCGCGGTCCTCGCCGCGTAAGGACCTTCGGCAAGTCCTTCACCCACAATTGCTCAGCGCTTCGGCATGAAACTCTGATGCAGTGTCTGCTCTGCATTCGGTAGCGCCTCTGAGTAGAGAGCTTGCAGGGGCGCTATAACAAGTGCACATACAAATACATACAAATATATGCTATAATATAATAATATTATACATAATTTATGTAATATATACAAGTCGGACAGAATGGGATGTTTGTTATCTCATTCCAGGTGAGGCGGGGTTCAGACGACACTATCCGCATAATAAATAACTTTTCGAGGAAGCTGCTCATAAGAAAGAAGTCATGTGAGCATCAAAGGGTTAAAGTGAGTTCTTTGGTAGTCCTATTTCATGCTGAAGTTGTCAGTTATCAACGCTGATATTAAGATTTTAAAAAGGAAGTGGACAGAATAAGAAACATGGATAATGGTATTCATCTCACAGTGCCGGTCCCAAGCCTCGATGAATGAGGAGGGTGACGCTAATGACTTCTATAATAACAGTTTCGTTAAACTGGAGCCACTAGAGGCTTAGGGCCTACTCGTCTACGACAATGCTGTTACATCGAATTTTCTTTCAATGCTTTTCGCAAGGTGGCAGCTGGATGCACAGTCAACTCGTGTCCACATCTAGAATGGAGTGCTGTTTTGACCGCTCAGTGAATGACAGTAATCAACTATGTGTAAATGTAATACAATATATTATGTCAGTAAGCAACCATGTGTAAAATGTAATATATGGCTCTCGTGTTAAACTAGACATTTTCCTCAGTGTAAGCATTTCGACATTAATTTTGCCGCGCAAAGTCTACCGAAACAGTCAGCGAGAATGCTGTAACGTGGCACGATTTCAATGAATTTAAAAGTCAAGTGAAACTGGTCGGGCCGTAGGTCGGTGTTTGGCCAGTTAAGGTGATTTTTAGAGCGCCTCCAGAAAATCGCGAGTAGTTGATCTGTATACCTACTATAGGAAACTCTATTTGAGGAGCAACTCATATATTTTCTGGCCTTTGTCAGCGAAAATCGCTGGTATAGTATGTTTGGACACCGAATATAAAACTCTTCTTTGGGAAGCCATTCAGACATTTTCTGGCCGCACAAAGTCAGACCCCGCTGAGGACCTTGCGACGCTCCCTCAAACCTTCAATGGGGCGCGGTGGTGTAGTGGTGGCGTCGTTGCCTTGGAGCCGGTAGGTTCGAGGTTCGAATCCACCTCGCCGCGTATACGGATCTTGGGCAAGTCCTTCACTTACAATTGCTCAGCGCTTCGGCGTGAAACTCCGATGCAATGTCCGCTCTGCATCGGGAGCGCCTCTGAGTAAAGAGAGCTTGAAGGGGCGCTATAACAAGTGCACATACAAACAAACCCTAGTAGGTATTATGGGCTTCTCGCCTTCGGTACTCGCAGTTGCACGTCTTCTGAGCTTGAATTATGAGCACTCTCAACGGAAATGTTCTAGCTGCATCCCTGTTATAGAGGAATGGCTGAAGCCCCCAGCCTGAAATCCTGGCGCCGCCACCTTGCGCACCTGTACGCTGTGTAGCCTACAATTAGAGAACGTCCACGTGGTCCAGTCGATCGCTGATTGCCGCTTATCGCTATGTTATTGACGGATAGAATGATAATTAGGCCCTATCATGTTAGGAACAACCCCCAATATTCCATTTGATAATACATGTAATATCAACTCTAAATATATCTAGCCATTATATAAAATAACGATAATATATTATATATTTACAGAGAGAGTGAGATAGAGACAGACAGAGACACAGTGACACAGAGACAGAGAGCCAGAGCCAGAGATAGACAGACAGATACATGTAGAAATCCAGCTGCTCCTTTATTACGCATCCGTACAAATCGATCATAGCAATATTCATGTCGGTCGATGCATATTCATATAATTATTATCGATGCATATTCATATATTATTATCATGATTTCGTCACCAAACAACAGTATCAGCAACGCTGACTGGCTCCTTGTTCTACCGGTCAATCGCCATGGCAACGGACCGCTACTCCATCTGGCGTCGATTAAGTCTATACTTAAGGGCGGCGGTGGCGGCGGCCATTGCTGAGGCAAGCAGCCATAAAGGCAGCAGCAGCAGAAACGGTGGCTGGTAGGTGATGGCCAAGATGGCTAATGTGGCTGTGCTGGTGCGCCGGTGACGGGCCAGCGGACCGGCGTGTGAGTGTGTGAGCGTGTGAGTGTGTGTGAGCCTGGCTTGAAAAGACGCTGCTGTCCGATTCGATTGGTTGGTGATGATTCATCAGTGCAGTGAGGGATAGAGAGAAGGATAGAGAGAGAGCGAGTGAGTGAGCCCCGAGGGACAAAGATATCGTTGTTTGCTGCTGACGATTTAAAACTGACGATTGCACGACATCGCAAAGACAGCCGTTGCTTGCTGTTATTGCTTGCTGTTGTTGTTGTTGTTGTCGTCGTTGTTGTTTTCGGAAGAGAGACTGATTAGTTGGCAGCGTCAAACTGATTTCGGATACAGAGCAAGAGAGTTGACAAACCGAAGACCAACGAGCGAAAGCAGAAGAAGATTGTCTGTACAGGTAAGTCTTAATGATGTTTGATGTCTTTTCTCTGCCTCTCCGCTGCAGGCAGGTAGTCACAGCGCGCGCAAATGATGTATTGGCGGCAAAATAGGTTAATTACTGTTTGGCTTAGATTTGGTGGAGTGTGACGGCTGGAGGCAGGTTCTGAGTATGAAAACGAGGTAACTCAATCGATACTCGTGTGTTAAGTAGATGCCCGAGGCGCTACATAAGAGTGGCTATGTTTAGAAATAGAAGTCTACAAGTGGCATGCGTGGCATTTGAGTGAATTTAACCCTTTAACGACCAGCTACATAATATGTTTCCAATGTATTTTAGTACAGTCATGTTAGTCGTTAAAGGGTCAATCATGCACAATTGCACGTTGCTTGAATTCAGTAAAATCATGCACATGGTTAATGATGTGATGGAGATTAGAGAACTAAGCATACAAGATCAGTCTTAGATAATGACGTAGCTTTTTGCTACGAAATCATGTGATGTTTACTTAGGCTAGAAGGTATCTTCAAAGAAAAAACTTCGAAGAATCATCAAATCCAGTTGAAAATGCTTCTTTAGAAGCACCTGGATCATGCTGGATGTAGGCACTTAGAGAAAAAAACCTGTGTCACTGTACGCTTGCATTTGCATGTAGAAATTTATCCTGATATTATTACATCCATATACTTGCATCTGTTTTCAGTCAAAGTTTCCACTTCATCCATTGAATCTTAGAGTTTCATACGTAATTGTTTCACAACATGCCAATGAGTTCCATGCATCTGACCCATGAAGGCCACTGTAATTGAGTCTCTATTTATTACATTTCTATTGTTGGTCTCGTGACAAAAAAGAACATCGCCCACGCACTGGTGTGCTTTGAGTCACGCGTGGATTGCCATTGCGTCGTCGGCTGATTGCCACGAATTTATGCTTCGGATCATCAGTCTTATTAATATTTAATGTTTTCAGAAACAAATTTCCTGTAAATGTCCGAAAGGTCAATTTTAATTCGTTTGTTATTTGCAAATCAGCCTACAACACCGTGAATAAAACGTAGAGTTATAGAATAAGGACAGTATGCAGATGCTGTGCTAAATTGCAGGGTCAGAATTGCTATGGGGGTTGTGGGGGTTCAACCCCAGTCTTTCTTAGGACCCATAACAATGTCTGCATTGCACGCTCCATGTCCACATAAATAAGCGTCTGACCCCCTCCCCCGAACAGTTATTTCTCCACAATTCTCATTAACTGCCGACATGACTGTTTACGAACGTGAGAAGACGATTCAGGCCCGGCCTTTGGGCAAGGCGAGCGAGGCAGCCGCCTTGGGCCCCGCGCTTCCAGGGCCCCGCGCTTCAAAGACCCCGCGCTTCCAGGGCCCCGCGCTTCGAAGACCCCGCGCTTTCAGGGCCCCGCGCTTCGAAAAAACCCCGCGCTTCCAGGGCCCTGCGCCTCTGCCTATAATTTTTTTCTTTGTTGAGATTGACTATGGTAACTTCGTATAACAATTATGCTTGCAGTCAATTTGCCATACATGTGAATGTTATTGGGTGATTTTGAAAGAACAAGACTTTGCTAAAGCGAGTCACAGCTACTGTTGAAGCCTATAGGCATAGTTAGACCTACATGTAGAATGTTCCCCAGAAAACTGTAATTAACTCATTTTGCTTCAAATGTGCACTTGGACACCGGTAGACATTAATTTTTTGGCAGGAGAGGGCAGCACACAATGGTAGCGGTGACATTTTCAGCGAGAGATTTAAAATGCAAAGCAAGAAATTTAGAACATGGATATTTTCAAACAGGTGTCTAAATGCAAATTTCTCCATTTCACTTTGTGAATAATTAGCATTATCAGTGCTTTGGCGTAAAGAAATTTGTCAAAAATCAAAACAAAGTATGTATAGACCTAGGCCTGCATTATAATTATAATCGTGGTTTATTTTTGAAATTATAGTGCTCCTAGCTAAAACGAAATTTGGTAAACAACGTTGAGTTAAGTGAATCTCTCCACCAATGTCCTATGACACGAAATCAACTGGGTCAATTTACGCTTGAGGACCCGTTGCCGCCTTGGGCCCCGCAGACCCTAGGGCCGGGCCTGAGACGATTGCATTCTGGACTTCACAATCAAGCATTCCGCCTTTCTCCTCATTTACTGCATGGAGAAAGACATACTGTAGATTCAGACTGGGGGGTTTCAACCAAAGTATGTTTTTCACACACAAATTCCAAGTGGATCATTGCCCAACCACCCCCCCCCGTTATTTTTCCACAATTCTTACACTGGATGGATCAATGGATATATATATATATAAATATATATATATATAAAAATATATATATATATATAGGGCCTATGGACAGACATTTAGATAGGGGCTTGAGAGACTTGGCGAGGCAGAGAGCGAGAGGGAGACAGAAAGAGAAAACATGCATATATATGTATATATGTATATATATTGCGATGTCAATAATGACATGAATACAATGAATGCGTGTACAACAGCCCCAAGATACATATTGACTTTATACATGCAATGGCATCTTAAATTTGTATTCCTATATATATATAGCAAGATATTTCTATAGGCTACATGTATGTTTATGATATTATATGTATGTGTGTGTGTGTGTGTGTATATGTATGCATGTATATACAGGGTGCGCCAAAAAAAAATAACCCCCCTAGGTTTTTTGCCAATATCTTGGCCAAAAGTAAACATTTTCAAATGAAATTTTACAGGCTTATAGACAATTCATATTTACATATGATGGCCAAATTTCATCAAAATATTTCAAACGGAACAAAAGTTATGCCACTTTTAGGGAGGTAACCCCCCGTTTTTTGACGTTTCAAAAACCAAATGCAATTTGTTGAAGGTTTTTGGCCAATATCTTGGGCAAAAATAAGAATATCGAAATTAAATTTCACAGTCTTATAGACAATTCATATCTACACATGGTGGCCAGATTTCATCACAATATTTCACACTGAACAAAAGTTATGCCACTCTTAGTGAGACCACCCACCGTTTTTTGACGATTCAAAGGCGAAACGCAACAAAAGTAACAAAAACAAATTTTATTAAGTCTCCTATCAAATAACTGTTGTCAAATGAACTTGGTAGTGCTTCCCAACTTGTGTTCAATGAGCCCACCACCAGTGCCAACACTTTTTTTGAGTCTCTGTGCAAAGGTCTTGATGAACCTGTTGATTAATCTGACAGATTCCTTATTTACCAATTTGATTGTCATCTTGCTAAGTGACTTCTCAGTGACGTGCAGCTATGCTGGCACCCTGTTTCTTTTTTAAATAGTAATAATAATGATCATCGGACAATGTTAAGTCTATTTGATGACAATTATTGTTTGAGATGAGAAAAAAAATCGTGTTTTTGATACCTTTTTGCTGAGTTACGTCTTTGAAACGTCAAAAAATGGGGAGTGGCCTCACTAAAAGTGGTATAACTTTTGTTCTGTTAAACATAGTTTGATGAAATTTGACCATCATATGCAGAAATGAATTGTCTTTACGCCTGTGGAATTTCATTTTGATATTCTTACTTTTGGCTAAGATATTGGCAAAAATAATGAGATTGTTTTTTCTTGACTTTTTGCTGCGTCGCGTTTTTGAATCGTCAAAAAACGGTGGGTGACCTCCTTTAAAGCGACATAACTTTTGTTGTGTTTGAAATATTTTGATGAAATCTGGCCATCATGTGTAAATATGAATTGTCTATAAGCCTGTAAAATTTCATTTGGAAATTCTTACATTTGGTCAAGATATTGGCAAAAATCTTAGGGGGGTATTTTTTTTGGGCGCACCCTGTATATTATATATATGGGTTACCATGAATGGATCCTTATTACTCATGCGTCTTCATGACCTGTGCATGCGTGTGTACACGTGTGTTCTCGAAAGTAGTGCACCATCTGGTTTCTATTACAATCGAGGAAATAGATTTTTCTCTCACTTTATATATTAAGACATTATCATCAGACATATTGTGTTCCTATGTTTCGATACAATTTCTGAACCCCGTGTGAATAGATTTTCTTCTGCATATCTTGGGACGCCATGGGTATTATAGAGTCTAGACTGTATACCCATGGCGGTCGAAGATAATATTAGTCTATGGATCTAGCCTGTAAATTACATACCAGGCGCGGATTCAGAGGGGGGCGGAGCCAGCGTACGCCCCCCCTAAACCTCAGCAAATGTTCTCAAACTAAACTGACCTAAAACTAATATAATTGCAATTTGGGAATAGGATGTTTGAAGTAGCTGGACCGGCAGAATGGAGCTCTCTTACCTACTTACCTGAGTTGCTAGCAGACGTTGCCCACGTGACCAATGACTTTTGCCGTTACGTCATTCACAAAGTTCATGTATATACACAATTTACGTAAATAGAAATTGGTCAATTAAAAAATATGTCTAGTGGTCCGCCGTCAAAACGGCTTAAACAAGCAGTTTTATCATTCGCGAATAAGCTGACTGCCGTTGGTAAGACATAAGCCTGAATCTCAAAAGATGGCATATGATTATCATTATAATTTTGGAATTCGTCGTGCTGATTATAGCCGCCGAAAGCGTTCAGCTGCCGATATTATGGACATAAGCAAATCAAGGATATAGAACTGCAATTTCAGCAGGTCGGGTCATGGAAGCTCCCCAGCAGAAATTAAATGTATCAAAGATTACTCATAATTATAATCATTATCTTAACGCTCATGCAGTGGCGTGCGGTCCATGGATGAGGCGCATCCCTTGCTTATTGAATCTATTTTATATACAAATACTAGTGTATTCAATTTCTATCATTACTATGTTAATTATCGTATGATAAATTGGCATCGACTATATTATTTTTTGATTGGCCACCGCCCTCATATGCCGAGGCCTTGAAAATGAAGTCGCTAACACTTCATCCCCTTCGGCTAGTCCTCGGGCTAGCTAGACGGGATCATCATCATCATCATCATATTATTTTCACATACATACATGTATATACATACATACATACATACATGCATACATACATACATACATACATACATACATACATACATACATACATACATACATACATACATACATACATACATACATACATACATACATACATACATACAATCATACATACATACATATATACATATATACATACATGCATACAAGCATACATACATACATACATGCATACATACATACATACATACATACATACATATACATACATACATACATACATACATACATATATACATACATACATATATACATACATGCATACTATAATAATTAGGCCTATACCCCTTCACCACTGCGCCGAACAAATGCATGTATGTGTGTGGGCCTATATGCCTATGTAATATGTATGTATTGCATGTACTTATGTTTGCTTGTATGTATGTAGGCCTATGTATGTATTGTATGTATGTATGTATGTATGTATGTATGTATGTATGTATGTATGTATGTATGTATGTATGTATGTATATATGTATGTATGTATGCATGTATGTATGTATGTAGTATTTACGCCCCCCCTAACCAGAAATCCTGGATCCGCCCCTGCATACATGTACACGTAGATCAGCGGTTTCCAACTCGCCAAAAGTGGCCCGCGAGGCCTCAACAAATGGCCCGCCAGACCTCAAAAATGACACTCATAAAAAATATATGAAAAAATGACAATTGGACAAGATAGAATATAACTATTTTCTATTACAAATTATTTTATTTTGACGTCTATAAATAACATCAAACATTCCAATTATAACAATTCATATGCTCTTTGTCAATAAAAATTTTAGAATTGTGCTCCCCCACCCTATAGAATGCCCTAATGTCCTAAAGTAAGAAAAAGTGACCCTCGTGTCCTTTAACTTAGAAAAGGTGGCCCTAAAGTCAAAAAGGTTGGAAACCACTGATGTAGATGCATAATTATGGCGCAGAGGACCTGTTCTGCTTGTGCATTACTGGTTGCAATCTCTATCACAAACTCAAAACTTACGAAGAGTTATAGACCTGCTCTAAGACAGAGTCACAGAACGCATGGTATCAGCTTATTTACGAGCGCTGCGTCTTGTTAGAAGGGTTGTCCAGATATGTAAAGTGGAGATGTGAGTTCGATTGCCTGCAGTCGATATTTTTCAGTTGATTCCGGAATAAGTTGTGCATAAATATTGATGGTGAAACCATTTTTATATAGGCCTAGCGTGTCTTAGAATTTTAGCTCACTGAGCCTCACTCTGAAACTTATCGTAGGAAATTTATTCCATTGCAGCTATAAACAGGCCTATAGGGCCTAAGTAAAACGTTGTCTAGATCAGGTGAATTTGCGTCATGTCAAGCATGACATAATTTATTATGCATAGTGATGTAGCCTAATTGCTTTCATTCATTATGGAGATTTATATAGCGCCTCTAGAAGTCACTATTCAGGAGCGTTATACCGACACAAACTTGACTGAAAAGAACCGTTTTGAGGCTGCGATGAACGCATCTGAGCAAACCGTAGCCCTTAGGCATAAATAGTACAATTGACTATAGAGAGTGGGAGCCTTTCCACACCATGGGGCAATAACGGTGATGCACTTGAATAATAGGCGGCAACAGTGCTAAAAGTGTTAAAAAAAGAGGTGTGTAGACGCCCCTTACCTTTCCAAAGGATGCCCCTTACATTTTCAGGTGTGCTGGCCAAATAAGTGGCAGGACGGCATAGAGATTTGAAAATAAGTGAAAGGATGCCGTCCATGACCGTACTGCTACACTTTAAGTTTAAGCCCTGGGCTGCAACCTGTGGTGATCATTTAATTTAATGACGTATAAAAATCTACGTTGTTGACACACAACAGGAAAGAAAGTATTTGCGTATACAGATTGATCAAACGTTTATGCTAAAATGTCTAACAACGTTTTGCCAATAGTAGGCCAATAATAAGAAATGCGGCAGGGCTGCAAGCAACGTGACTTTGTTATGTTTCTTTGGAAGGTTAATCGGTCATATTTGCTTGCACTGCATGAGCTGCAAGTGCAAGAATCTAAATGCGTCATAACAAACGAAATGCAAATGTATTGTAGGCCTACATGCAAAAATGTACCCCTACCTCCTTCTCCACCTCCTTATCTTCCTCCTCCTTCTTCACCTCCTTATCTTCCTCCTCCTCCTCCCATTCTGCTATTTCTCCTCCTCTTCCTGCTCCTCCTCGTCTTCTTCCTCTTCTTCCTCGTCCTCCTCCTCTTCCTTCTCCTCCTCCTCCTGTTCCTCCTCCTACTCCTCCTCTTCTCCTCGTCCTCCACTTTCTCCTCCTCCTCATCTTCCTCCTCCTCCACCACACAGGTGATTAGTTTCTTTGTATAGTGTATATCCCTCCCTTTGTCCATCCAGTCCTACCAATCTGCTCCTTCATGCCTCTCGTATACTCTTCCGGGCTGGCTGTAAATAGTCGCAACGTCATTAGAATTACAAATAGGACCCACTATATTTGGAAGGGTCCTGCTGTTGTGTGCTGCAAGTGTGAGGAGACCATGGCTGCAGTTGAAATAATAAATGTCATCGGAAGTGTGTCTGCATAAATCGACTGTCACTGTTTGACCATGGTGCGAAGAATCAATGATTTATATAGCGCTATAATATATATTATTAGCGACTGTGGCGACCCTCATCGGCGGTGACCTTTATTGCCGAGTTTACACGAATATGCCACGGCCATATTTTATGATCCTATTCATAGTCCTCTTTGAAGGTCTCCTGTCGTTATCCTTTCATCCGCCTACGCACACCGTATACGCGTCTGCTCTCTCCACTCCCACTTCACAGTACATTTGTCTGTCCAAAGTAGAGTGAGAATTGTGGAAAAATAACTGGAGGGCTGGATTATGGTGCAGTTGGAGTTGGGGCGTGAAAAACAGATTTTACTATGGGGCTCTAAGAAAGATTGGGGGTTGAAACGCCCCCAACCCCCGGCAATTTTCAGCCTGCATGGTCCAAAGGCCAAAGTATCGTCATTAAACATGAAGATAAAATGAATACACGCTAACAAATCTCTGTTAGTCGTTGTTTATTTCTTCGTTCACCTTCAAAGGCTACATGCACCTGTCGAGCTCGTTCTTACCGCCCCCTTCTAAATGGGTGGCTAATGCTCTTTATGTGCATGATCCCAATTGACCTGCATGCGTGATCACAGACCTAAAACTATAACAAATAGGTTTACTGCAATTCACATGTATACAGTTTGAAGAATAACATGTGGAAAGTAAAATCAAAGCACTTTAGAAAATATGTCCAATATAAACCTTATCTTACCGGTTGACGTTTCCGTTCTCATTCTCAACCGTACATATTATTTTAATAAACTCAACAGCAGTCAGGCTTATCTTCGCATGCCATTAAATTACCATGTGCACACACTGCACAGGCAGGCAGCCAGCTAAGTTGCCTGCAGACATATTTTGTTCAAGTCTGGTTCCATAGCATATATACATTGTATAATATGGCCGTGGTAAAAAAAACCTTGTGAAGTTGTTTGTGCCAAGGACCAATTCCAGACCACTTGGCCCAGCACGGAAAAGGCTCGATTCTGCATATTTTCAGTTCTTGCGGATGGAACCAAGAGCTACAATAACTATTATAGACAATTATAATTGAGATCATAACAAGACTTGTAGCATTGACATGACTGACGAAATTTAAGAAAGGAGAGAATTTATTCTTACCCATCACCACAAAGATGATGATGATGATGATGATGATGATGATGACGACGACGATAATGATGATGACGACGATGATGTTGATGACGACGACGATGATGATGCTGGCGATGGCATTTTAGGCCTACACGTGAATAGAGTGACTGAGAGCTTGAATCATGTTGAATGGGAAGGGAATGCATGCCATAATACATTTTGTATAATGGCCAGAGCATGAGAGTGATAACACCATTTACCGTAGTGCATCGAAGCTGAATTAGATAATAATTATGTATAGTTATGCTTCATAAATTTGCGCATCGTCAGAATAATTTATGGGCAATTTTCTGTTAACCTATTATGTCCACAGAGTGGCAAGATAAACGTTTATATCGCATCAATAGCGAGAATACGTCACAGAGATTTCGTCATAGAGAATACGTCACAGAGAACATGTGCACGTCACACAAAACACGTTACCTATATAAAACACGTCACTGAGAATTCGTCACAAAGAATGCGTCACAAACAGAGAACGCGTCGCATAAAACACTTCACAGTGAACATGTCACAGAGAGAACATGTCACAAAGAGAACATGTCACAGAGAGAACACGTCACAAAGAGAACATGTCACAAAGAGAACATGTCACAAAGAGAACATGTCACAGAGAGAACACGTCACAAAGAGAACATGTCACAGAGAGAACACGTCACAGAGAGAACACGTCACAGAGAGAACACGTCACAGAGAGAACACGCCACATAGAGAACACGTCACAAAGAGAACATGTCACAAAAAGAACATGTCACAAAAAGAACATGTCACAGAGAGAACATGTCACAGAAGGCATATCACAGGGAATGCGGCACAAAGAGAACAATTCACAATAATTCCGCGCGTCTTTCTGTTGCTGTCCTGACTGAAAAATTTATTTGAAATACGCAAAGTAATTTATAAATGGCGATGGCCTTTGTTGTCGTATAGCCTACGTTGTCTCAAGACCATGGATCACAGAGAATTCGTCACGTTCTTTTATTCTAACAACCTCATGAGAATTTTGCAGTAGATGAAACGAATGCGTAAAGCAGGTAAAATAGGAAAATTAATAAGCCAAACAGATGACAAATTGCAGACATGTGCACTTAATATATTGCAACGTATATATATATATATTGAATACACCACAATTAATTATAGACCTATCTTTCGTACTTCATACCATGATGTAGGCGTAAAATAATAATAGGCTCTATTATTATAGTTTTCCTACAATATTATTTTTGCAAAACTTTGTGGCCCTAATTAGGCTACGTTTGTGGCTGCACAGTCATATAGCATCAACAAAAGATACTCGTCAATGTATAGCTCAATAATAATCTTCGTTTAATTTGAAATGTCACAATCATAATTCATGGTATATGATAGCAAGTTATTACAGGAGTTAAATCCAACTGTCGGCAGCCATGCAAAGCGCCACCACGTCTTACTGCGCAGTTTACCAAGACCTCTTTTATAGAACCTTAAAGGCGCTAAAAGAATTTACAAATTTGTAGACACGTACACAGACGCAGACATTCCTAAATCACCCATGTCACTTAATTGGAGCACTGATTTTCAGATGTTCAGAGAGAGGGAGAGGGAGCATCAAAGCGAGCGAGTGTGGTATAGACAGAGACAAAGAGATAGAGACAAAGAGAAAGAAAGATAAAGACAGAGAAAGAGAAAATGAAAGGCAGAGAAAGAGAAAATCAAAGACAGAGAAAGAGATGCAGACTTAGTCTCAGATAGAAAGACAGACACACTTACAGACAGGCAGAGATACATACAGAAACAGATGGAGAGACGGAGAGAGACAGAGAAATACTGAATTCTCTTTACTCGTGGCACTAGCCATGTGGCACTCAATTACCGCCGCATTGGTGGTGAGGACCATGCGTGCATGAGGCCTGACAACAAAAGCACTATTTATCATTTCATAGGAGATAATTAACTCAACGGCGAATGGCACGCAATCATGAAATACGACCACACAGATTGTCTGATTGACAAGCTAAATAACAGACAGGCAGACAGTAAAAGACGACCACACATAGAAAGAAAGAAAAACAGTTGTGCTCACTTAGTTAGACAAGGGTTGGATTTATGTTAACACCTTTGTTGTGGGATGATAAATAGCTGCAGCAATCGTAGAAGCATATGCACCATTGTTAGACTGGCCTATAATTATATAATACAAAGGTGAGTGACGTCCAAGCCCACACACACACACACACCACACGCACGCGCACACACTTTATGCATGCATACATGTATATAGTTGCATCTATATATATAAAAATGAAACTTTCCAATAGTTTGTGTAAAGTGTTCTCGAAACGTACCGCACAGATTGTTTTGAAAATTTCACAAAACCTTCCATGCCTATCAGAGAGTTTCCAACTTTTTTTTCTCCGAATAAACGCAATATTTTCCACAAAAAGTGAACTTTGCATTCCGCTCGACCGCCATTTCCAAATTGAAAACCGCACGTTGCCAGATTCACAAACGCCTTCACAGTGACTGCGACCATGCAGACGAAACATGAATTGGAGGTTGCGTCTCGTGACGTCATAAGCGATTCGCGTAATTATTTTGCGGCCTTCTTGGTTGAAGGAGGAAAGAAGCGGAGGGGCGGGACGGAGGGGGAGGGGAGGGAGGCGGCGGGGAGGGGGAGCGGGACGGAAGGGGAGGGGAAGGGGGAGGGGGAGGGGAGAGGAGGGGGGAGGTGAGGGGAGGGGAAGGGAGGTGAGGTGAGGGGAGGGGAGGGGAGGAGAGGAGAGGGGAGGGGAGGGGAGGGGAGGGGAGGGGAGGGGAGGGGAGGGGAGGGGAGGGGAGGGGAGAAGGGGAGAGTCTTTTCTGCCACAGCAACGCGTGGCCGGGTACAGCTAGTAATTGTATATAATTATATATTTCTGTGTGTGTGCCTGCAGGTGTGTATAGATATACGTACATAAGCACATGCATGCATACATATGTTGTGTGTAGAATTAGACCCCCACACATACAAACACACACACACACACACACATACAAACACACACACATACATACAAGCACACACACATACAAACAAACACACACACATACAAACACAAACACACACACACAAATACACGCTCATAGGCATGATCGAAAACGATAAAATCATACATATACAAAACATGTGCGGTTGTGTGTATACACTGTAAGGTGGCGATCGACAGCAAACAAACAGTAAACAGAAAGACAGAGCACAAAGAGCAGGACCGACCGATACAAACGAAGAAGAAGAAGAGAGACAGAGAAACAGAGAGACAGAGCCAGGCGTACAGTAGGAAAGATGGCAACACACAGAGGCAGATGCAGAGAGACAAGCGTACTTGGTCGGTTATTGATCGGAGAGGACGGTGTGACGAATGTGCATGGCCACCAGCCGCTGCAACTACATGCTCAGTCTTCAGATAGACATTACGACCTCCTCCTTCTACTTCTCCTTCTCCTCCTTTATCTCCTCCTGTTCTTCCTCCTCTTCTTCTTGCTCCTCGTAGTCGTCCCCGTCCTTCTCCAACTCCTCCTTTTCTTCCTTTTTCTTCTCCCATTCTTTCATGCTCCTCCACTTCCTTCTTCTTCTCTCCCTC
Organism: Lumbricus rubellus; assembly: GCA_945859605.1. Lineage (NCBI taxonomy): Eukaryota > Metazoa > Annelida > Clitellata > Crassiclitellata > Lumbricidae > Lumbricus > Lumbricus rubellus. Next base: position 30,338,801 of record OX243814.1, read on the forward strand.
CTCTGCATCCACCCCTCCCCCATTCAGTTTCTCCTACTCTGACAGCCTCTTCTTTTCGTATACTTCACCGTTGGCTATTCCTTTTACTTCTCCTCCAGCTTCTATTTTTTATGCTCTTTCTTTTCTTCGTCAACTTGTCCTCGCATTGTTCTCATCATAGTCCTGCTACTCTTTCTTTCCTCCTCTTCCTCCTTTTTCTCCTTCTCCTACTCATTGCTCCTCTTTCCCCTTCTTCCTTTTCACCTCCTCCTCTCTCTCTACTAATTTCTCCTTCCACATCTCTTCCTCAATCCTCATATTTTTCATTTCTCCTCCTCCTATTCCTCATATTCTCTCCTTCCCCAAACTCTTCCTCATCTTTTCTCCTGCACTTCTGCTCGAGAAAACGCCCTTCGATAAATTGATGCCAAACTTATTTCATTACACGCCAATCAATAACACAACGCAAGCCGCCGAACAATGACGGACGGACGGCAGAAATAGGGGGGGGGAGAATCGAGAATTGTGGAGAGGGGGAGGCGACAGGAATAGCATTATATCGACTGGTACGCGAGTGTGAGGAGGGCCTTAGATTACAGGGTGTACCGTATAAAAGCCGTTGAGTGTTGGGCGTGTGTAGGCCGTGACAGCAGCTGCTGTTGACCGAACCAAGCCATCGTCGTCGTCGCCTTCCATTCGTATTAATGAGGCTGATCGGAGCCAAGCGTCGATTGATGATGATGATGACGACGATGACGATGATGATGGAATATTAGCTGCTGCTGCCGCAGAGAGATCGATACACAGCGCAACGTGTGCGCACCACCTTCTTACTTACTTACTATAATGTGATTACCACGCAGCGAGCGCGCTTGCGTATAGCACTATCATTATAGCCTACCTGTTTGGGTTCCTGTGTGTAATGTGTATGCGTATTTGCGTGTGTCCCTGCCTATTTGTGTGCGTGCGTGTAACCAATGTCACTATGTGTGTGTGTGTTTGTGTGTGTGTATATATGTTCGTATATATGTATGTGCCTACGAGTATTTGTGTGCGTTCGTGTATGTGTGTATATGTTCGTATATGTGCCTATTTATGTGCGTGCGTGTATGTGTGTGTATCTGTGCGTGCGTGTCTATTTGTGTGCGTGTTTGTTTGTGTAAGTAGAGAGGATGTGTGTGTGGCGACTCGTGCGGATTGGATATGGAATCATTTTCCAGTTTCTTTTCCGGTTGCAAAGTGAATGCCTTTCTTCGATGCACTTTGTCGTAAGAAGATGTAAGTGCGAAGTGGACCAATGCCAAGCCCATAATTATTATAAACAGCGGAAGTGGTATTAATTATAGTAGGGTTTGATCAGAAAATGAATGTTGTTCAACTAATGCACTTAAGAAGTTCAGACGACTTTGAAGGTCTTTGCTAGAGGATATAATGTGACTCCATTCCCTTAACCATCGTAATCGTAATTGTAAACTCGGAGCTCCTACAGCGCCCACAAATGCGGTTCCACGACAACTGGTCCACCGACAACTCGTCCAACGACAACTCGTCCACGGACAACTGGTCCACCGAGAACTCGTCCACCGGAATAGAAGCCGGAATAATGAGAAAACGCTTGAGAAATGGAAGCTGGATGAAGGTTTTTACAGGTGAAATAGAAGCTGGATTGATGAAAAACCGCTTAAGAAATGGAAGATGGATCAAGTTTTTTTCTATCTGAAATAGAAGCTGGATGCATGATGAGACACATGATGAAAATCGTAAATTCAGCTTCTATTTAAGGAAGAAAACCATTAGACTTTTTCATAAACCCAGCTCCTATTTCGTAAATAAAGAACTTTCATCCAGCTTCCATTTCTCAAGCGCTTTCTCGTTAATCCGGCTTCTATTTCAGTGGACCAGTTGTCGGTGGATCAGTTGTCCGTGGACGAGTTGTCATTGGACGAGTTGTCGTTGGACGAGTTGTCGTGACACCCACAAAAGCCAAGTCGCGGGAACCAGATTATTCACAGGCGCTCACTCAAAACAGGATGAAGACGCAAAGCTCAGATAAAAGAATTGTAGAATGGTCATTAGTAGATAACGCATGATAGAGTAGGTTTTGTAGCAGTTACTTTACAGTAGTTATTATAGTAGCTATTGTAGTAATTATCATTGCTGTTATTAGTTGCTATTCTAATGCCATGATTCTCGTATTGTATAAGGCATGACTTCCGGTATGTCAGCCACCATCTTGGATTCTCGAATGGATCCGATGCAGTACGATGTGAGGAGCAGACTCACCCTCGATTTGGATCTGGATGACGTCACATCCGGTGAAGGGCAAGAGAAAAGCACGACACTAAAATCAGAGGACTCTGGAATAGTGATGAGTAAGCAATTCTGATCGAGTAAAATGAAGAAATTTTTCACCCTGCAGGTGGTCCATTCCTCAACTGCTGTAGGTCTAGAACCATAGAGATGTATTATGTAATAAATATATCACTAGAGAGAGTATCACGTCTGTATACATTGAAATCGTTGTCTAAATCGACCCGGCCAATCACATAACGTCTAATTGGACCGACCAATCACAGGCGATTTCTTATACCAACCAATCACAGTCTTACAGCATCGATCTGGTCAGTACGCGGCGTAAATTTTGAATTCATATCTGATTGCAGGGCAGATACGACATACTTTCTCTCTATCGCTGATGTTATACAATGTAATACATCTCAATGTCTAGAACCCTGTGGTTTATTCAGAGTGAGACAAAAATCAATTATTCGATCATTCTGTGTCATAGGAATTATGTTAATTACATATTTTTTAAATAAAAATTACGATATGCTAACTATGCTGCAGGTTAAATTGTCATGGCTATATTAGATCATGTGCAGTAGGGTGTCACAAAGATTTTTTCCCGTCAATGATGCTTTTTGGCTGGTGAGACTTTGCATTTAAAAAAAAGCATTATTTGGGAACACCCTAATGTGCAGGCATACGAGAGACCGCATTAACAACAACAATTTTGAAAGAAGTTATAGGCCTATGTTTGAATTGTTAAAACGCCACCCATGCAGCAGTAATGAGTATTTGTTTGTATGCGTACTTGTTATAGCGCCCCTTCAAGCTCACTACTCAGAGGCGCTCCCGATGCAGAGCGGACACTGCATCGGAGTTTCACGCCGAAGCGCTGAGCAATTGTAAGTGAAGGACTTGCCCAAGGTCCTTACGCGGCTTGAGGGTGGATTCGAACCTCGGACCTTCCGGCTCCAAGGCAACGACGCCACCACTAGACCACCGCGCCTCAGTAAGGCCTACAAAAGCCATAGATATAATGCATTTAATTTAATTTGATGCTCGTAGACTACTTGGCTGTTTGTTTGACTTATGGTATGTAATCAACATTGACCTACAAGGGTTCGTATATATATATATGTATATATATATAGATAGATACGTTATCTGTGACATATCGACAGGAATCTAATTTAATGATCCACGATATTGCTGATGCATCACATAGAATCTATGTCATAGATTCTAGAATATCCAGTCCTCCATATTCCATACCCACATCCACCCATACCTACATTCGTCCATTATACCTCATCCATCCATCCACACATTCATTCTTCCACCTATACCCATCCACCCATTTCCCATCCGCCCATACCCCCATCCACTTATTCATCGATCCATTCCACCCATCTATTCACCCATTCCACATCCACTCATTCCCTATCACACCCATCCAACCGTACCCCCTTCCAACCATATTGTTGTCCACCCATTCATCAATCCATCCATCCACCCATTCCCCCATCCACTCATACCCTCATCCACCCATACCCCATCCACCCATTACCCCATCCACCCTTTCCCCATGCACCCATTTCCCCATCCACTCATACTCCATCAACCCATAACCCCCATCCACCCATACCCCATCCACCCATTCCCCCCATCCACCCATTTCCATCCACCCATTCCAATCCACCCATTCCCCCATCCACCCATACCCCATACTCCTATACCCCATCCAATAATTCCCCATTTCCCAACCATCCATTCATCTGATGTCTCACTGTCGCTGTTTTCAGTGAGTGAGATCCAGCGAGATGGAAGAACTCGCTTTCCACGATCTCCAGGTTTCCACTTCGGCCTTGACGAGGAGACGGCACGAAACCAGGAAGCGGAGGAGGAAGACGAAGAGGAAGAAGAAGAAGAGGAAGAAGAGGAAGAGGAAGAAGAGATCCAGGATCAGGATATCGAGGTGGAGATCGCATGTCCATCGCCTGGAACCAGATCCATCTCAACACGAGGATCCGGATTCGAGTCAAAGCGCAGCTCATCCGTTCATTCAAGCGAGACGATGGATCTGGTTGACCGAACACAGACCCCCGAAGCAGCAGCAGCAGCAGCAGCAGCAGACAAAACAGTGCAAGAGAATGTATGGATGGAAGACACTGAAACTGAATTGGCTCCAGATCAAGAAGACATGGTTGAATCCGGATGGGAGAAGGGATACGAGGAGGAGGAGGAGGAGGAGGAAGAGGAGACGATACGGAAAGGCTCGCCGTTGACTGTCGATTTCGTAAGAGGTCAGTTATTCGAACATCTTTCTGCTTTACTGAATTATACGGGTAATACACGTTCCTGCTTTTCAACGCTGTCATTTCATAATTATAATTGATAACTTCTGTTGCGCCACCATATAATGCATAAGACAGCTACTGATGGATGACCAAAACAATTCAGTCAAAATGTTCATAAGGGTAAATCTAAATTTGAATTTTTTTGTCTAATCCTGGTTGAGTCGCCTCTCATTTCTACTGTTTCTCTTTCACTCTGTTTTCGTCTTTTCACTGCATTAATTTTCGTGACTAGCATAAGTAGTCCTAACCTATAGGCTAATGCTACATAGTTTAGTAAAACGAGGCAGAGGCTGAAATTATTCTCTAAGCAGACTGATTAAAGTTAGTCGAACACGGTCTGCATAATTATACGACGTCAGACATCTTTGTTTACATGTATAATAGCTGTATATTATTGCGATAAACAAAAATAATGACTTATTTTGACAGTCGTTATAGACGCTTTTCATCTTTGTTTAGTTCGAATGCCATTAAAAAGTAATTAACTACCGGTATATATATATTCACTGATTAATCAGAATGCTGATTAAATAGGCGATTAATGTTGTTGCTGTTGTTGTCTTAGAGAGTCAAAAGTGCAACGATGCACATAAAGCCGTTGATATATTGAAGACGAGATATCGCCTCGGTGAGTGGAAGTTTCATACATCTGGGCCTATATAAATAAAAATGAAACTTTGCAATAGTGCGGTCACGATAACGCCGAAAGTAACGCACCGATTCTTTTGAAAATTTACCAAAACCTTCCATTCCAATAGCGGCAGGTCACAACATTTTTACCCCCCCCAAAAAAACCCCCATCGTTTCCACAAAAAGTAAAAAATTATCACTTTGCATCACTTTAAATACTGCGGTCACGATCACGCCGAAAGTAACGCGCCGATTGTTTTGAAAATTTACCAAAACCTTCCATTCCAATAGCACCAGGTCACAACATTTTTTTCGCCGAAAAAAAGACAATCGTTTCCACAAAAAGTGAACTTTGCTTTGCAATCCGTTCGACCGCCATTTGCAATTTCAACCAAACCGCACGCTTGCACCGAAACACAGTGACAAAACATTAATGAGTTCGCGTCCCGTGACGTCATTTGCAATTTCAACCAAACCGCACGCTTGCACCGAAACACAGTGACAAAACATTAATGAGTTCGCGTCCCGTGACGTCATAAGCGACTCAATAAATAATTCCATTACGAAAACGGCCTTCCAACATTCTTGGGTTCTATCCGCTGTCAGTAAAGGATGGTGTGAGTGAGGAAAGGAGCGGAGTGGGAGGGGGACGGAGCGGAGGGAGAGGGGAGGGGGAGTGAAGGGGGATGGGGGGAGAGGGGAGGGGGAGGGGGACGGAGCGGAGGGGGAGGGGAGGGGGAAGGGGAGGGGAGGGGAGGGGGAGGGGAGGGTCTTTCTGCCACAGCAACGCGTGGCTGGGTACAGCTAGTAGCCTATAAATATGTTTAAATGTAACAGTTATCTGGCATTTTCAAAGAGCTCTTTCTTAGGACTTCGTGTTAGTTGTAACCTAATTGCCGGAAAGAAGTTAGACATGTTTGCTCCTAGTTATTTATTTAATTTCTTATTTCTAGATTTCTATAGCACCCATTCAGGCTCTCTACTGCGCTCCGACTACAGCGCGGACACTGCATTGGAGTCTCATGCCAGAGTGCAAGAGCAATTGCGATTGAAGGACTTGCTCAAGGTCCCTATGTGGCGGCTTGAGGTGGATTCGAACCTGCTCCAAAGTGCCGAACCCACCACTACACCACCACGCCCCACAACTTATAATGTCTTTTAAAAAACCAAATTTCTAAGTTTCTATATCCTGATGTTTATCAGCAACTCCTAACACAAAACTCTGAACATTTTCACTTGGCATCTATAAATAATTATCGTTTGAGATCGAGTTAGCCTAAAGATAAAAATTGTTGGCGGATTAATATTTTAAAAGAAGGTGCTTAATTACGCTCAGCCATAGAGTACCGCTGAATTCATAGAATAATTAAGAGTGTTTGATATTATTAGGAAGAGTGACGTCCTAAAAACCAACCAATGCACCTGCCCCATCCACTTCCATTTTTTGATCGATCGATCGGTTCTGCAGCTTCGTGTCCATGCGTCCATTTCGCTTTCGATCGATCATTCTGTCCGTAGATAAATAATCGATCTATTGATTAATCTGTCATCAGATCGCGTGTCAGCCATAAACCTATTAAACAAGTACCAGAAAAAGAAACTTAAGGACAAATAATTGTACAGCAACTTAAGTACCGTATATAGTTTCGTTTGGTACATTTCTGATTTCAAACCGATAGCATTTAGGCCTATGTCTTTTTCACTGAAAACTGTGTTATGATTCGGAGTCTTACAGATTGAGCACAAAATAATAATTATGCCGGCTTTAAAAGAGATTTTTATTAGGCCTACTTTAATTTCTAAGTAAGTATACGCAAAGACATTTACATTAATTCAGTGTGGAAATCGTAAATTTCTGGTTGAATTAGAGTCTAACAGAGTTTTCCAATAACTCGCTTTTCAAAACCCACCGTCCTTATTTTGTCTATTTTATTTGTTTACCTATCTGTTTTAAAATTTCAGCTGATGTTACGATTCGCAAGAACAACTCTTTAAGTAAGTACTTCCGTTAAAATGTTTCTCTCCCTACTTGTCTGTTTGCTTGTGTCTCTTCCTGTCTGAATATCTACCTTCATTGTCTCTCTCCATCCTCCTCCATCATTGCCTGAATTCTGCTTTTCATTGTTCCTGCTTTTCATTGTTCCTGCTTTTCATTGTTCCTGCTTCGCACGCGAACGAACTTATTTCATTCAATATATTCGCGACTCTTCTATGTCTTCTCTCTATCCTATAGGATGGAGAGACGAGCCGCGAGTAAAAGAATTGTTTTTACACTATTGTCTTTTAATGCTTTTAGGAGCCGCAGGAAAATCATCTCAGTTCTGGGACTACGTTCCAGGTAACATGAATTTTAATTTGATATATAGGCTATAATTTCCATCCATAAGTTATACTTAGGGCCTACTACTACTATCTTGCATCTATACATACTTACGTACATTTATTTATTTATTTATTTATTTCTTGCATTTGCTATATAGCGCCCCTTCCAGTTCGCTACTCAGAAGCGCTCCCGACTACAGCACGGGCACTGCATCGAAGTATCAAGCCAAAGCTAATGAGCAATTGCGAGTGAGGGACTTGCTCAAGGTCTCTATGAATAGGAGGCGACTTGAGGTGGATTCGAACCTGCAATCATCCGGCTGCAAGGCAACAAACATATATCCACTACACCACCGTGCCCTATACATGCATACATTGTAGGTGTTTATATGTGTTTGTATGTGTGCATGTTTGCATAATGTACATATTATGCGTCTACAGGCTAACAGAAGTCAATAGAGAGAAGAGTTGAAGGGATGAAAAGCTTATTGCCGTCACATAATTATATAGCCTACATGTCTATGGTGAGCAGACAATATGGATTGCATTATAATTTGTCATGGCAGACAATCAGACATTCAGTGATGCATTTGATTCGGCTGATGATGATGGTTCTGTTAGTGCTGGTCAGACTGATGACTATACTACTGCTGATGATGATGATAGATGGATAGATGGATAGAGCGTGTTCACTGTTCAACAGACCGTGGATGATTACGTCTCATTCAATTCTCATTCTGGGCATGGCATGACCAGCCTACAACCACTCATGCGGGGCGATGAAAAAAACACTCCACAACTGTACTCGTCTAAGTGGAAATGCATTTGTAATCAGTCAGTCAGACGAGACAGACAGACAGACAGACTGGCAGGCAGACAGACAGACAGATAGTGAGACAGACAGTCAGTCAGCCAGCCATACAGACATACATACAGACAGACAGGCATACACTAAGAGTCACACTTTTGTGCATGAGAGAAGAGATTTGCTTGTAGCTTATGATGTTTTGGAATGGGAGCATAAGCATTAAGCAGGAACAAAAGACATGTTCCAGTCATTTTATCCATTACTCAAGGTCGTTAACGATTTTCCAATTCGCTGATATAGTTAAAGGGCTTCAATGTATTATAATTAATTAGATTAAATTAGTTCTACGCTGTAAAAGTACAAATAATTTATCAGTTTCTGTTTCTGCTTTACAGTCTCTCGTTTATACGAACGACCACAGTACGACTATTTTGGATCAAAACAACTAAAAGGTAAATCACATTGTTATCATTTATTCACTGGCAAGTCACATTATTTTCATTTATTCACTGGCAGTCACATTATTTTCATTTGTTCACAGGTAAATCACATTATTTTTCATATATTCACTAGTAGATCATATTACTATCTTTTACCCACTGGTAAAATTAGCCACATTCACCAGTAAGTCACATACATGTAGTTATCAATGTTCAATGGTCCGCTCATTCATACCTTTATCCATCATTTATTGACATTCCTTTCCCTATGCCATTTATCAACGACTTCATTTGCCTCGCTTTTGCGTCCATTTCATATGAATGTCGCTGCTGTTGCAACGCATTTCCAGTAAACTGTGTGTGTGAATGTTTCCAACGAGACACGAAACCATCCCTTTGTAGCCAAAAAGTTGATTGATTGATTGATTGTTTGATTGATTGATTGATTGATTGATTGAATGATTGATTGATTGATTGATTGATTGATTGAACAGATGTCTGTCGGGAGATCGAGACACGAAACCGACACCTGAGCATCATACTGAGCAAGATTCTTGCGGAAGACGATCGAGCGAAACGTGATGAGGAGGCAGTTATGGAGGCAGCAGCCAAGCGCTTCACAATCGCCACCACCTCCGCCGTCACCTACGTTGTCCCGGAACTGGATTTCTTCTCCACTTCCTCTCCTCCACGTCCCTGTGCCTCCTCATCCTCCGCGGCCTGCTATCAGGACACGGCGCCAACGTTCTCGAAGGCCGACCGTGGTAAGAAGGGTGACGACCAGGTGGCTAGAGCGGATGGGGTTGACGGTGGAGGAGTAGGGGAACAGCCGGCGAAGAAGAAACACCGGTCCGTCCTGCGTCGAGCCTTCAATGGTCTGAGGAAGAGTTTCTCCAGGAAACCCAGCACGCGAGTTAAGTAGGGCCCGTCGGCAATTGAGGAGGTGGATGAAGAAGAGGAGGATGAGGATGAGGAGGGATAGGCCTATAGTAAGCGACCGCTAAACAGGCAGCAAATATGGCGCTATATAAATTGTCTGATTTGAAAACAGTCTGCCTTATATGTCAAAAGGGGTTCCACAATGCCGCCTTTATCTTAAGAACTTCTTTCCTGTTGTAGGGCCGCGCAGTCCGCCGCGTGAGGCTTTAACGAAGACTAGTGTTAGCAAGTATGTAAGATAAGCGAATAATTTTTGCACAACGTGTAAAGATACACACATGCATGTACGTCTGTATATTATATACATACAAAGAATGCGTGTTATCTTGCTTGCCTTTTGTCGAGATTTGAGATGATTTTTTTTCTAAACGTGCAGATTCCTTTTGTAATTTGTGGTCCGTTAATTGCCAAGCAATAGTCTACATTCGTTTGGGGACGGGGAAATGGGACATGTACCGTTTTCTGGGGTAGGTGGAAATGGTACTTTATCATGTAGGCCTACATATGAACAGCGTGTCAAGTTTGTTTTGGGGAATGTTATTCTTAGGGGTACTCCCGCAGGCGTCTAGAATCAATACTGCTCACTACATCTCATTATCTCAACGAATTTTTGACCGGTTAAACCATTATCTGCTTTAGCTGTCGCTTTTCCATCAGGCCTACCTCAAACAGTCAAACTTCGGTTTTCAAGTGCACCGTCCATTGCGCTTCACGGATTTGTCTTTTAACTACGGGATTCTAAAGTACGTCTAACTGCTATTTAATGTAATGCCGTGCGCTGGCTTAGCGCGAACTGCAAACGCTAAATAAATAATTTAATGTAATAGCAGTTTCGCCTTTTTCCTCATGCATGGCTTCGAATGTCACTTTTGCTGCACCCTATACAATTTAGAATTTACCGGTCAACTTATTTTGCCATTTCAACTAAAGTTTGACAAGCTATATTATAGTCTGTCCATCTCTGCTAAAGTCTCTGCAATCACAAGACCTTCTCCAAACATCGACTTTTTATTGGGCCTAGAGTATTAAAGTAGTACTAACAGCGATATTCAAGGCCTATTGCAACTTGCAACTTCGTAAAATTAATAGGCTACAGCCTACGTTTGTAATATATTTATATAAAGGGCTAGTCTTTTAATTTGGACCATAAAGGTCTAGTCGCCATGTTTGAACTTTGCTGTGCATATTTTTATGTTGTCGTTAATTGTGCCTATTTTGCAATCAGCAAAACTAACATGTCATTGACTTATCGAAGATTATTATTCTAACCTATGACCAAACGTTTGGTCCGTCCAATCAGATTTTGTCACGTGTTAACCGGTTGTCATAGAAACGATTCCTTGTCGTGTGATTGGATGTGAGATTTTGTCACTGATCTCACAGTGATGAAATTAATTGGGTCATTCTGACACACATTGCACCCAATCACAGTGGTACAAAGGGTTTCCATATATTCGTTTATTTGTTGTTCAACTTAGTAGGCTATAAACTAATTCTTCTCTCTTTTCCCGCTATTATTTCAGTCTGTTAACTTCTTTTGTATATGCGGCGTAGGCCCTATGCTTGTTTTCAATTGTTGTGTATGTTATTTTGACAAATGACTTTTAAACCAGTAGAGACCATGGGTGGAGCCTTGGGCCGTCCCCCCAAACACATTCATTGAGCAGTACCGTCCCCCTGTCCCACCTAAGTCTCCGCCCATGGTAGAAACTACTCAACTTCAACGTTGTTAATGGCTGACTGGTTGGTCAGTAGGCCTATGCCTATCTATGGCAAGTTTTCGTCTGTTTGGGGTAGGCCTATTCGGACGCAATTATTTTAATGACTGCAGCTGTGTATTTCGAATTTCGAATCGGCTTCCTCGGTGGCTTCATTCACGTGTCATGAGTCAGAACTGCACTTGTGTATAGATGTAGTGCGAAGAAAAGGTCAAGTAGGCCTATAGGCCAAAACATGTAAGTTAGCCATCATAATATGGCACCAGATGGTAGTTAATTAAGTAGGTCCTAACTAAAAAAAATTAAATAATTAAATGAGTTACACTTCTATGTTCAGATTCAGAAGAGCAACCAATGACAGAAATTCATTTCAAGTGGTGTCTTTTAATTGAAAAGATGATTTAGAATTGTGCAATTTTATTTGTCGTGATTTTATGGGTTTTAACTTTTTTCAAGTTTTTCTTGCACTTACTACATTTTCCTGCATATAATGCACCGTATCGAGATTATGATAGGCCTATTTTAGCCTGCTTTGAATGCACTGTGTAAACGACTGATACGATTTTCGAACAGAGCCGTATTGCATCCGAAACCCATGTAGACGATGCACCTGGCTTGCGTGAGATTATTAGGGTGAACCAGGGCTGCATACTAGCAAAATTAAAGATGAGTACACAGTACAGTATTGTCTGGGCCTGGCTGCAGGTCATTTTTCAGTACACTGTATACTACACACAAATACTTGCAAGGTGAGCAGGACCGTAATCGATTGTAACCTATTATAGGCCTAATACTCGGGTATTTATACAGAGTGTACTCGTCTCACAAATATTTGTGTGTAGTATGCCTATACTGGAAAATGACCTGCAGACAGGCCTAGGCAACTGTAGCGTGTACTCACCTCTAATTTGTCAGTACAGCCTTGGGGTAGACGTAAACTACAGCATTTAGTAGCCTATAGGCTACACGACATGTGTAGAGGGGCAAGATGTGCTGCTGTTGCTTTCGTTGTTCGGCTTACGTGAAGGAAGCTCGTTTTGTGAAGAGGAAGCAAATGAAGTCATTCAGTCGATGTTATCTCAATGTTTTAACTGTCGCTAAAACGCTAAGTTTTCTCCATTTATAGTCTGTTTTTGCAGTTGTCCCACATAATTATATTATATTACTGTAATATAGGCCTAATATATGTGGTTGTCCCTTGCCCACGGACGACCTAGTATCAAATCGAAGTGTGCTCGGAATCTATTGATTTAGGCCTAAGTAGGGTGGTTAATAGGAGCCTATTGTTGAATTCCAATTTTTTGTCTAGCCTATAGGCCTAGGCCAAATGCTTATTTTTGAAGTATAATTTTACTGTGGGCAGACGCGTGGAAGTTGTTTCCGCTATACAAACTGGAGCTCGAGTTACATTCCTCATTATTTGATATTTTATGCTTTTCATTAATTGCGTTGTATATTTCATGGAATAAATGGTAAAATTTAGTTGTTTCAAATGTCGTTTATTTATTGAAGTTAACAGCATGTTGTTTCTTCGCTGGGTGACAAAAAACCTGAATTAGATAGACGCAGTTTAGGGCAAACCTGCAACACAGAAAACAGACTTTACTAAGGGGCTCTAAGAAAGACGGGGGGTGGGGTGTGTGAAACCAAACCCCAGGCAATTCTCACCCTGGGAAGACATCCAGACCTCTGAGGTTTGGATGCCCCCCTCCTGACTAATTTCTCAGACCACAGCAGTAGGCCTATAGCTGCAGACATCATGCGAGACATTGTGGACAGGATACTGATCAGAAGAATGCGGTACTTCGGACATAATTATGTCATCAGAATGCAGAGCGGAAGCAAGGACGGATACAGAAACTTTGGACGGGGAGGGGGGGAGGCCAAAAATTCTTGGCCTTAGGTGTGGATTTTTTCGTAGGCCTATCTGGCAAAAGTTGATGAAGTTCTAAAAAGGGGGTCCATGGACGGCTTGCCCCCTGGATCCGCCTTTGAGAGGAAGATACCCAAAGGTGGCACTGCAGGGGTAGCCTATGTGCATGGGAGGAGGAGAAAAGACAGGCCCAGTAAGCGATGGCTGGATATGGTGGAGGAGGACTGCCTGAGGATGGGATTAACCGTGAAAGAGGCGACGCGGACAGCACAGAACAGGGTCGACTGAAAGCTACCCATAGGCATAGAGGAGCGGCTGATGCGGGTGCAAGTTCGCCAGGGCTATAAGTAAGTAAGTAAGTAAAAGCGACCCATTCAATACGTTGACTAAAAATGGAACAATAGGCTAGGCCTATTGTCTAGACTCTAGGGCTATAGATCGTAGAGCCAGGACCGGTCTTAATTTTAGTGGCCCATGACATTGTGGCGCTCAAGGAAAAAAGCATAGCCTAATGTTTGGCGTATTGGCCCTACTATAGGCTACGTTTAGCGCACAAGACAAAGCAAACATTTGGCGCCCTCAGAATAAAGGCTCGAGATTCCTACTCAATTGTTCAGCCCACATTAGAAGAACCAGCCAGAGTTTTACGCTCAACAGAGTAGTTTATTATAATTTTTTTTAATTAGTCCAACGAATTCTGCATAATATTAATTTTGTGGACACCAAATAAAATTGAAAACTATTAAAATACATTTTATGCGGAAATGGGGCCTAGGTTTCATTGGCACTAGATGGGACGGAACAGCTCGAGCTAGTCAAAGCAACTTAGCTCTGCGCTAATTAACGGAATCTGACACAAATTATCTCCTTACATAGCACTGTTTTTCGTGACTTTGTCCAATTATGACAATATTTTTCTGCCAACAAAGAAATGCGGAACTTGATACGTAATATTATTCTATTATCACGATACGAAGCGCTAGATGAAAATTTATGCTAATACATCTGATCACCCCTTACAAAATAGATCGTCCTGTTGACCTCTGACGAGTTGAACGTGCGAGAGAAGCAAGAACAAGCTCCGTCCTTCATAGTACAGTGTGACAAGTGTTTGGAAAGGTTATATTAGAAGATTTCAAAGACATTTAGGTAATTAATTTCGATCATTCTACTTTTGTATTAAGTGTTATCGTAGCAGTAAGAAATTTTTATTTATCCCTAACGGTTGTATTCTAGTTTATCTGAAAAATTCACGGTATGTGTACGACCTCAACTCGAGCCGGCGGGTCGTTGACCGGAAATATTGGACATGCGTATAAATTATTCCTACGTTTTTCTGTTGATTTAGACGCACGAGGCTCGCGAAATTACATTATAATTCTGCGTGTTGCATAATAATTCGTCTGGTTCTAAATTGGTATTGGGGTCCGTAACGCGAGGCTTCGAAGGTTTACTCAGGTAGATCTATTTGGAAACGTGGCGTAATCACGTAATCTGGTAATGTCCTTGGCAGAGTAGGCCTACTGTTGGTGCTTGTTGCTGTTTAAAAACACTGCCATTTCAAAGATGTTTAGTGTCGCCCCCTTCTTTATCCAGGCTTGGGACTGGCACGGGGGAGTGCAACCAGTAACGGAGTTGGTGATACAGTCGGGTACTTTATATTGATCGACATTGTAATGCAAATTGTGTCATAATAATCTCGGATTTAGGTATTTTGAAGGAAGTGCTTATTATTTTCGTTTATTATTTCAAACTGGCACAATACTTATGATTACAATTCATAGTATGAATGTATGATGAAAAGTGAAATTGGCTATTATCGTAAATTAATTGTTTGGCAGTTACTGTTGTCCTACGCTGCTCCATTACCATGCAATCTGGCGAATGAAAGGCTGAGTCGACCATTGGGAGGGTAACAGGAAGTGTTCCCCACTCTGAGCATGGCCAAAGGCTATTTCCATACCCAGCCATGTTCAACACGTTGGTCGCTAGGGACGTGTTAACACGTCCACCATTGAGTCATTTAACACAGCAAATCAGCGGCCAACGTGTTAACACACTGGTAAATTTAAAGTTTTAGTGACCTGAGGATGATCATGTTTTCATGAGCAGCATGACCACCATCGACTGGGAGAGAATAGATCATCAACATGAAGTCGTCCCCCAACAGTTTTCCGTTATCCATCCAGATCATAGTACACACAGTATGAGAACCCAGACTCAGATAAAACAGAGTGTTGCGCCATTTTGTGCCAAACGCAGGCTGTGGAGAACCTAGATCTGATGCATTTTTTTATAGTTGCCTACTTGCGTTGTATGGACAAATCCTAACTGGGGAAAAGAAAGTGCTGTGATGCGATGCTACCAGTGGCTTCAATACTAGTCTTTGCAGCTTTCAATGCATCATTTGGGTACATAATATAGTAACTGTCAGTTAGATCAGAAATAAAACCTGCTGAGGCAGTTTATGCACGTTCAGGTTTTGTCTTCAAATGTTTGACGAACGTTGTTAATTTTCTTTCATTTTCAGGCTTGTACGAGATGGGTGATAAAACACTTACAGCTGGTGATGCTACAAAGGGAGCGCAGGTCTTTAAGCAGAGGTGTGCTCAGTGCCATACTGTTGAAAAAGGTGGCAAGCACATCAATGGTCCCAACCTTCATGGACTGATAGGAAGACAAACTGGCCAGGCACCTGGTTTTTCTTACACAGAAGCCAACAAAAAGAAGGGTGAGTCATGTCAAATAATAATCTGATATTTTTCTAAAGTTCTGGTTTACATGCTATGTCGGGTCACATATGAGTTGCCTTTACATAATTATAATGACTGAAATTGTTTACTGATATAGAAGTTGAGATGGTTAGGATTTGTTTATTTATTATGTATGCACAGAGCGGAGAGGATCACAGGATTTAGGGGATTTGCATGTAAGTGAGTGTGGGTCTGAGAAAAGTCTGCATATAGGCAGAATCATGAAGTCCACATTTGCCTATTTCTTAGACATAGACATGTTTTTATTGATCCCAACAATTCAATTGTACATGCATGCTTAACAAAGTAAAGACATAATCAGCAGTAAGCAAATACTCAAAGTGAATAAGTAGAATAATAGTGAGGGAACAAACAGGCACACCAAAAGGGACAAGTCCCGCTAAGTAGGGGCCTAATTAACAAAGTGAAGTGTAAAAGTAAAAGCTGAAGGGAGAATTGGAATGCACAGATGTTACTTAACTAAGAATTATTTTTTTAACAAAACAAATGTAGTAAACACTACAGAAAAAATTCAGAGAAAGAACACAAACAAAAAATAGACGAACAATCAATAAACAAACAATCAAAGAAATCATCATTAGCATGAGTAACCTCTCATGCCATTAACAGAAAACATTAAGTAATGTATGCACACGTAAGAGGTGTTTGAAGTGAGTGAAGTTAGTAGCCTTACGAATGACTATCGGAAGTTTGTTCCGTAAAACAGGGCCTTGGAATTACTCTGTATTATCCTATAGCTGTCCGATGGGATTTTGACTACATCAGAATTATATTGCATTTAGATCTAAAGTTCTAAACAATAAATTATAACAGCTATAAAATACGACTTTTTGCATACGTAATGATGGAGTATTACTTAGTAGTATTGCTTGAATTTGCAGTTATTTAAGACCTCTTTTGTATTTGTTTTCAGGCATCAAGTGGACAAGGGACACTCTTTTCGAGTACCTGGAGAATCCGAAGAAGTACATCCCTGGAACTAAGATGATCTTTGCGGGGTTGAAGAGTGCGCCTGCCCGTTCAGATCTAATCGCTTACCTTGAAAGCGCCACAAAATAGCTGCTTTGACTTTGGACCCCGTAGGGAAAACACTTCTGAGGAATCTAGATTTTAGAATCAGTGTTCGTTTATAAGCGACCTAAGAAATAGTTTAGATGGGATTTAAATCATGATTGGTTAGCATATTTTCGTTGCACACGATCGAGTATTAGGTTTTTTTGAAATAATATAACTGAATTGTTTGGCATTTTCGCAATACATCAATTCTATATTATGAGTACATTTAGACTTTCCAATCTTTTTAAAAATAAAGTTTAAATTGAAATTTTTTATGCGGTTCAAAACTGGGAAACGAGAGTGAGCCTTCAGTTGTTGAAATTCCGGAATGCTTACAGTGTGCTGTCCATAACTTGCTTGAGAAGGAATGTTTTTACTTGTGCTGTGGACGTTCTCAGGAACTCGCTCTAATTTATTATGCAGTGTGGAATAAGATTTCAGGAAGCTGGTGTTAATGCTACTGATTAAACGTGAGGCTTGTTTCCTGTATGTAACTTGATTCCTGTTTCATTGTTAGTTATGCCATGGCTGAAATTCCACTCACCTTGGTAATAATTTAGTGAACCTTTGTTCCTGTCATGTTTATAGGTATCAGTTTCTGAATTTCTTCCAGCAGTGACACTGGGAGTTGACGAAATGAAGTTGGCATCATTTGTATGTGAACTTGTTATAGTGCCCCTTCAAGCCTCACTCAGAGGTGCTCCCGAATGCAGAGTGGACACTGCATCGGAGTTTCATGCCGAAGCGCTGAGCAATTGTGAGCGAAGGACTTGCCCAAGGTCCTTGCGTAACGAGGTGGAACCTCGAACCTTCCGGCTCCAAGGCAACGACGCCACCACTACACCACCGCGCGCCACAAATCTAGCGAATGGATCTTTTTCTAAGAGTTCTGTTCTGTCATGCTTCTGCATTTTGCAATCAAGTAACTGAGTTGGTTTAGAGGAGGGGCATTTGACCTGTTGCTGGGTTGTCTGCCTTTTTCAGGGTTCCATCCTAGGGCCTTGCACTCTTACCTCTTTAACACGGTTGTGATTCAAACCATCTTTGAGGCTGTGGTTGATCACTGCTCATGGCCCAGCTATAGCAGCAGTGGTGGCGTCGTTGCCTTGGAGCCGGAAGGTCCGAGGTTTGAATCCACCTCGCCACGTAATGACCTTGGGCAAGTCCTTCACTCACAATTGATCAGCGCTTCGGTGTGAAACCCGATACAGTGTCTGCTGTGCATTCGGGAGCGCCTCTGAGTAGAGAGCTTGAAGGGGCGCTATAACAAGTGCACAAACAAACAAGCAGCAAAAAAGCTTCATACATTGCAGGTTTTGGTGCCAGGAGTCATTCAACTACCGGCTAAATTCTGGGGCAACACAGTTTGTATAATTATAATCAGCAGTTTTCCAAAAGTGAATTGCTGTGTATGTGATCAGGAACCAAGAACAGACCTTATAGCACATTCATAATCTATTGCAAATGTGTCCATAATGTGCCTCATGTATGTCATCTCGATTATCCTGGTACATGCAGGGTAAAAATTGCCAGGGGTTTGAAACCCCCCAGTCTTTCTTAGAGCCCCATGTTAAAGTATTTTTTACACTCCACTTCCAAGTAGATAATGGTCGAACCCCCCAGTAATTTTTCCACAATTCTCACACTGGGTACATGTGTTCAAGTTTGCTAATGTTCGCTATAGTTCTTGGCATACATGCAGCAGGGCTTACTTTTTCTTACGTTGATCAACTGCAATATGTTTTAAATCCTACGAATTGGTGGTGGACCTCCGTTAATTTGGCATATGTACACACCTAGTAAAAGAAACGCACTGCTAAACTGCAAGGAAATACATTAAGATGCCTATTCTTTTTCTGTTTATTTTAAACTAGCATGTGCAGTCCATTCTTTTTCTTCTTTCGTTGACATTCGCTAGGTGGCTATACCCGTAAGGGACCGTCACAAATCAGTGACCCCTCTACTCCTAGGTGCGTGACGTCATTTATAGATGATCTCAAACGGACTAAAAAAAATGGAGCAGACGACCTTCATTATCCATAGTACAATTTACGCCCGTGAGGGCCGTGTCATATTATTTGTTCATGGATAAAGGATCATAAAGCTCATAGTAGGCATAGGCCTACTGCCAGTGCAAAGAATGGAAATGTTCTGTTTGAGCAAAGTTTTCTCCCCCCTTCACTTTCGAAACCGTTTTATGCGTAGTCTGCATGTATATTTTATTAGGCTATTCTTGATGATTATTAATTTATTATGATAATTATTTTGTAACTGCTATATAGCAGTGTTTAATCTAGACGTCTCTGGGGGGGAAAGTTCCCCCCCCCAGGATTGACATTTCCCCCCCCCCCAGAAAAATTAGACAAAATGATATTGGTTTTTAGTTACTGTTTTCATCATTGTTTTACATGAAGTGTTATAATATACCGTAATGTTATTTACTATTATATGATTATTATTTACTATTATTATATATGATACTATCATGTTGTAATTAGTATAACTTACTGTAGGCCTATATATTAATTTTGTATAAGCACTATTTTTGCACAACTAAAAACAGATATGACATCCTCTCCAGAAAAATTTGACAAAATGATTATAGTTTTAGTTGCTGTCTACATAATCGTATTATGTGAACTGTTATAATGTACTGAAATATTATATATTATTATATGGCTAATGGTTATAATGTTATTATTTACTATTATAATATATGACACAATCCTACTAAAATGAGAATAACATACTGCTAAAATTTGTACAAATACTACTTTTGTAGGCCTACAACTGAATGGCTTCTCACCAGTGGCATCCTTCATATTTTAAACTGTTAAATTTCAAAATGTTTGGTCATATTATTTGAACACATAGTAAAACCTAAAAACAACATCATTACTACACATGGCTTCCTGAATTTGGTACCGGTAGTTTATTAGTTCTTGGTTGGTTTGTGTACCATTAAATATGATTTCAGAAAGTATGTCCTGGTCAGCAAATCAGGATCACATTGGAAAACAGGGTTAAAATGATATAGTGCTGAAAAGTCAGCTTATAGGCTATAGGCTACTATTATATTCATGTCTCATGATGTCTGCATTTTTATTCATTACAATAACTCAGCAACAGGAGAACTGAGCTGCTGAACCCGATACACAAAGATATTTTTATTGTAATTATATATTGTGATCATAGGCTATATAATATACATTGAAATCCTAAAGCATTTTTTTATCAGTACTGAATAGTCTAATGAAGTTATTTTGCTAAAATGGCACCTTAAAAGGGTACCATTAGGCCTATAGTGTGGAAATAACTACCCAAAATATTTTTTTAAGTGTTGCTTATATTTATTGAAGTCTTAGCCCACTCTTATAAGCACTAAAAAGTACAACTATATATTTTGTTAAGATGGCACCTTAAAATGCTGCCAATACAATGTGGAAATTCAAAACGTTTCTGATGAGGCTCTAAAAAGTACGGGTATTTTGTTAAGATGGCACCTTGGAAATTCAAATAATTTCTGATGAGGCTCTGAAAAAGTACAGGTATTTTGTTAGGATGACACCTTAAAATGCTGCCAATACAATGTGGAAATTCAAAACGTTTCTGATGAGGCTCTAAAAAGTACGGGTATTTTGTTAAGATGGCACCTTGGAAATTCAAATAATTTCTGATGAGGCTCTGAAAAAGTACAGGTATTTTGTTAGGATGACACCTTAAAATGCTGCCATTGCAATGTGGAAATTCAAAAAGTTTCTGATTCCCCCAGCGGAGGGGGACTAGATTAAACACTGGCTATATAGCTCTCGAAAACTCGTAATTCGCCCAAACAAGCTTAGTCGAGGGAGCGAGCTTATTCAAAACAAACTCGATTTAGGGCTAGGTGGATATAGGCTACCCGTAAGGGATCGTCACAAATCAGTGACCCCTCTACTCCAAGGGGAGTCAGGTCAATTTTTTCAGTTTCGAGGGAAAGACCTGAGTAATCGAAGGGAGGGGGCACGTCTGTGTAAATGTCAAATGGGGTGGGGCACACTGCATAGGTTCGCCCATGATACCGTACCGTCATAACTTATAATAAAGACTATGGAGGTTCATGAGAAATTGAGAATCATGAACCCGGCAACCTCACCGACAATTCTCACCCTGGTGATCGACACTGGCGGTGTTGGTGCTCTGGCGTTCGAGGGTATGGAGGGATCTGGGACTATTCGATATTAGACCCAGGAGGGATCAAGGGCGGCTTCCCCATAGGCGGCTAGGCCTATAACCATAGGCGCAACCACCCTATGGGACCCACGGGACGCGTCCCCCCAACTTTTGAGTGGTCCCCTAACTTTATTATTATGGTACCCCAACATTTAGGACGTGATCCATTATGGTCCCCCCACCCAACTTTTAGGAGGTGGTTGCACCTATGCCTATAACTCTTTCAATGGTCTTCGAAACTCACGCTCATAATTTTATAAACCAAGACGACTTCAGATACATGATAAGACCTCTTCACTAAGACCCAGCTGTTCGAAAACAAACTGGAGTCTTTATCTCTTTCAGTAGGCCCAACTATCGAGGAAATAAAAGAAATTGTTTTGCAAAGTGCTTTCGCAACATAAAAGAATAATAGGCCAACGACCAGAACAAATCTTTCAAGACTCAAGAGTAATCATATTTTGCCAGTCCGCACATAGAAATCATCTATTGGGTTAAAAGTAATAAAATTAGAAGTAATTAGAATGATGAAAAATATTAATCATACGATAACATGGTGACATACAGAAGGCCTAGGGCCCTAGGCTATCATTTCAATCACCTTACGATTAGCCTTAGAAAGAAACTTTACGCCATCAATCCACCTGCCATTATCAGACGTTTTTTTCATCCGACCATCTTCTGTTTCAGGTTTAAAAAATCACCAACCATACTTCTATTTATAGAGGAATTTTCATCAATCTAACTTATATAATAAAACGGAATTGTTTTACTTTGAACTTTAAAGCATCCGTTTCAAACATAAGGTGCAACGAATCTTTATTTTATGCACATGGATACACAGTTACACACACACACACACACACACACCCACCCCGCAGTCCTATGATCAATGGGCCATGTGATCAATGGTTCATGTGATAAAACGTCCTATGATCAACAGTCCTTATAATAAATGGTCCGCAAACCATTAGCCATTCCATATAATATGGGACACATAGGCTTAGGCCTACTCAATTTTCTAGAATTTATATCTTCTATAGGTCAATTACGCAGGGCATTTTGAAGCCCAGCTGAGCGTTACACAGACATCCCATGTAATAGACATGGCACTGCAACGGAGGTGTTCACATTGATGGCATTTATATGGTTACAGTCTAATGTGGGTTCTTTTGTCAACCCTCAGAACAGAATTGTGCGAGAATTTTCTCCGCAACAACAGTCATTGTGCCAACGTTTCTCAAGCATGGGTTCTTTTATGATTTCCTAAATTAAAATGGCTTTCAGAATCATTTTATGGTAAAATAACTTTCTCTGCCGAATGGATTTTCTCATGAATCATGATGAATCAAATTTAAAGCCAGGGAAAATCTTTTGTCACAAACATGGTGCAGAAATGGTTTTTCCTCATGTGTGGGTTCTCCCGTGTCTTTTCAGAGCTGAAGTGTATTAGAATGTTTTCTGACATACCTGACAAAGAAGGTATGTTTTCTGACATACCTGACAAAGAAGGTATGTTTTCTGACATACCTGACAAAGAAGGTATGTTTTCTGACATACCTGACAAAGGTAGGCTATTTCTCTCCAAAGTGGGATTTTTCATGAGCTCTCAGACTTGAAGCGCATGAGAATGTCTTCTGACATACCTGGCAAAAGGTGTGGTTTCTCTTTGGAGTGAATGTTTCTATGACTTCTCAGACCAGAAGCATGTGTGAATGTTTTCTTGCATACCTGGCAAAGGTGTGGTTTCTCTCCAAAGTGGGTTTTCTCATGAGCTCTCAGACTTGAAGCGCATGAGAATGTCTTCTGACATACCTGGCAAAAGGTGTGGTTTCTCTTTGGAGTGAATGTTTCTATGACTTCTCAGACCAGAAGCCTGTGTGAATGTTTTCTTGCATACCTGGCAAAGGTGTGGTTTCTCTCCAAAGTGGGTTTTCTCATGAGCTCTCAGACTTGAAGCGCATGAGAATGTCTTCTGACATACCTGGCAAAAGGTGTGGTTTCTCTTTGGAGTGAATGTTTCTATGACTTCTCAGACCAGAAGCCTGTGTGAATGTTTTCTTGCATACCTGGCAAAGGTGTGGTTTCTCTCCAAAGTGGGTTTTCTCATGAGTTCTCAGACTTGAAGCGCATGAGAATGTCTTTTGACATACCTGGCAAAGGTATGCTTTCTCTCCTGTATGTTTTCTCATGTGCTGCTTTAGATTTCCAGTGTGGTTACTCTTGTACTGACACAATTGGCATTTGTATGGTTTCTCTCCAGTATGAATTTTTAAATGACTTATTTTATTGGAAAGAGAGCAAAATCTTTTTTGACAAGCATGACATTGGTAAGGCTTCTCTCCAGTATGACTTCTAATATGGATCCGTAGCTTGGAAGGAGTTTGACATTCATTTTTACATATCTCGCACTTAAATAGTTTCTCTCCAGTATGGGTTCTAACATGATATCGTAGCCCGGGAAAATGAGAATATTTCCGTTCACAAAAGTGACATTGGTATGGCTTCTCTACACTGTGTAATATTATGTGGTCTCGCAGATTAGAACATCTGGAGAAAGCTTTCTGGCACACGTGACAAAGGTATTGCTTTTGACCAGAGTGAGCTCTTTTATGGCTTTTGAGATTTGATGAAGTTGAGAATGTTTTCTGACATATGGTGCAAACGTATGGTTTCTCTCCAGTATGTGTTCTCATGTGAATATTTAAATGTTTTTTCTGATTAGCTACATATGGACATAACTGACATTTGTACGGTTTATCTTGTGTATGAATCCTTACGTGATGTTTGAGATGAGAAGACTGTGAAAAACAATTTTTGCACATATGGCATTGGTAAGGTTTCTCTCCAGTATGGGTTCTATTGTGCTTCTCTAGATTATTAAATTTTGTGAAAGATTTCTTGCACAACTGGCACTGATACGGTTTCTCTCCGGTATGAATTCTGTCATGATACTTTACACTGGAAGAAAAACGGAAACTTTTTTGACACACCTGGCACTGATATGGTTTCTTTTCAGTATGAGTCCTAACATGTATTTTCAGATAGAAAGATGTGGTAAACCGTTTTTGACACACATGGCAATGGTAGGGCATCTCTCCAGTACAAGTTCTTAAATGGAGAGTCCTGCAAGACTCTTGAAACCAGGTTTTACATAAATCACACTTGAATGGTTTTCCTTCAGCATGGATTCTAAGATGATATCGTAATCCGGAAGATTGGGGATAGCTTTTGTAGCATAAGTGACATTTAAATGGCTTTTCACTAGAGTGGATTCTAGCATGACTTTGCAGTTGACAAGATTTGTAGAATGTTTTTGGACAAATCTGGCAAAGGTATGGTTTTTCTCTTTCAGGACTTCCAAAGTTCTGAGACATGGTTTCTCTCCAGTAAGTGCTCTCCAGTGCCTGTTAAAAAATTACAATTAGTTCTAAATTCACATAGCTGATATTTGTACCGTTTTCTCAAGACTGAATGAATTCTTGCATTATATTTCAGATGGAAAGCCTGGGAAACTCTGGTAAGGTCTCATTTCAGTATGAATGCTATTGTATTAAAGTGATCATAGATTTACAAAGTGCCTCTCATAGAGCACACAAATCCAAGGGTTCAATTGTGTTCTTCAGGCCTGTGCATTGCTAACCATCGAGTAATCTGATTCTGATACGATAATAATGAGTGCTTTACTGAATCGCAAAATTGTATAATAAAAATTATGGCTTAATTGCTAAAATGAAAACCTCCAAATAAACTCGAAATGTTGTGATTCGCCAGTTGGTTGTAACGTACTTAGGAAAATGTCTTAATCTCCCAAAAGAAATAACGTTTCAAACATAGAATTCAAAATTTTCACGCTGCTAGCCTAACCGACAATAGGGCCTATAATATGGGAATAATGTGAAAAGCCAACAGTAGATAACAGTAGAAAATGAACTTTTAAATAGGCCTACACCTCACAAGCCACCACATTTAAATGCTATAATATTAAGGATGTCTACTATGTGTTAAAATATTTAATTTGAAGAGCATTGATAGAGATAAAAAAAATAATGATGTAGTTAGCAAATTAGTAAAACAGTAGGCTAATTCATTAGATACGGTATCATATTATTTATCTGCGAAGCCTTACCAATGTCAGTAATTCATTAGATTTATGCTGAAACCTATTTAATTGACAGTAGGCTTATTAATTAACTTGTTTTTGTGGACAGAATATTAATTTTGAATCCTACCTTGCGCAACGTCGTTAAATAATTATGGGACAAAAGACATCATATAGTTTTGTGCATTGATATGTATTAGGTTTACTGGATTGGACCAGCTTCGTATAGTGGTCCATGGCCGACGGCGAATCACACGTGACTTCCTGTTAGGGAGACGCGTGCATGTTCCTATGTAAACCCATGTTAAATTCGTCAACTTCAAAAGCTATTTTTTATATTTCAAGAAATCTGGTCAGTGGCCGCAAAATAAAATTAAGTTGATTGTTTTGTATGTCATTCAACTCCAAAACCCTAGGCTGGTTTTAAACAATTTTGTATCATCGCTGAGAAATTTGCGTTTTAAGCTGAAGAGTGTTCCGTCTATCCTGTGCTATGGTTTGCCGCTAGGAATCCTGGAACTTGCCCCAGAGAATCCTGGGATTTACCGCAAAGAATTCTGGGATTTGCTCTAAGGAATCATTGTCTTTGCCTCAAAGAATTCTGGGATATCCCTGAGTGAGCGATAATCCGTACTTTAATAGGCCAGTTCCTATCCAGTAGCTATATAATACATATCAATGGTTTTGTGGTCTTTAATCTGTATGTAAGAAAGGAGATTGTATTAAAATTTATTGTAAGAGGACCTGGTGTCAAAGTGTCAAATGCAGACATATAGCGCGCGCCAAACTTGTCATTTCAAGTAAAGCTTTAATAATAATAATAATTATTATTATATAATTAGTTGCGAGTTTTAATACACGCATAATATCAAGCTACATATTTATATGAACTTCACCAATAATCCACAGTTAGATTTTAGAAATTCACGAACCTCGACTGATCTCAGCATATCATGCAGTGTTTAGGCTAATCTAGAACAGGGCTGTTTTGGGGACGAAGGCAGCAGCAGCAACAGCAGCAGTAGACTAAATAGTGGTATTAGTAGTGTGTGTGTGTGTGTGTGTGTGTGTGTGTGTGTGTGTGTGTGTGTGTGTGTGTGTGTGTGTGTGTGCGCGTGAGTGAGTCGTTTTGCTAACGTATAAAATGTGAACTGTACACGATTTTTTACATAGCGACAGTACGAACTTGACCCTGCACAATAATTGCACAAATTATTCAATGAATATTGTTCAGACGAGATCCGTCTCTGCCTCCTTTGCCCCCCCCCCACCCCCACCTCCCGTTTGAATGGACACCACTGAAGGTCCTCGTATATAATTATGTCTATTATAGGCTAACTATATGGATCGCGTTGGCCCAAGATTAAATTCTTTTAAATAAGTCACCACTGGGGGAGGTACGCACGCGCACTCGCACACATGGGTATAGGGTACATAGGGCGGCTACGGGGGTTACTCTAAACCAACGTGGCTAACTGGGCCAGTCGTTATCTGTATGGGTCGTGCTGCATGGGTTTCTTCGATCACACAGAACCTTTAAACCCTATGAGAACGTATATAGGCTACCCTGATAATTATCACGATTATTTACATACGGAATTGCGGTAGGTTAATAAATATTTGATAAGCCAAATGAAAGACTTAGGCTACATCTTAGGCCAAACGTTACTTTACATTATCCCATCCATCCTCTGCGTGTGGGATAGAGTTATTCAGAGCTAACGGTGTTACTCGATTCCTGTTAGCCTACTGGGAGATGGATCTGAGGCCGATGCCTGGCGGTGATTTCGAGAAGGGTAAGCAGTTGTTCAAGGAAAGCTGTGCCCAATGCCACACCGTCGCCAAGAATGGACGCCACATGCTCGGACCTAATCTTCATGGCGTCGTCGGAAGAGGTGCGGCACAGGCGCAGGGATACTACTACACGGAGGCAGCTAAGACGAAGGGTAGGTCAGTGAACGGAGGAATATTAGGCCAATTATAATTATTATAAGCTTATTATAGTGGAAACAGGATGATTATTCGCTATGATCGGTCCATTTTTCTGGGATAAGTTACCGGTAATGAACTTCTTGATCTTTTTTTGCCCCTTTTCCGCAAGTGTAAAAATTCTCTTCTCTTTGATCTGTGAATTGGTACTGTCTGATCGAGAGCGCCTATGAGGCCATTTAAATTCCAATAGTCGTTCAACCGAGCATATTTTCCTAATGTAACTCGAACCGCAGTTCGTTGTAACCAACAGACGTATGCCGCTCTCGCTTACCGGTGTAGCTAACTGTCGTATCCCGTGTTAAAGGGCACTTTTTTTATCCTAGTGGTTGATCGGTTGGGTTTAACTTATTCAAGAAATTCTTCCAAATTCAACGAACTCCCAGTTTCTTATGAAATATATAATAGAATAAAGTTATTCAATATCATTCAAATGCACAAACAAATAACAATCCTATTTACCTAGTGTGGCGAGTTACTTAGGAAATATTATATTTGCTCTTATCTGTCGAGTTGTATGAAACTCGAATGTCTTCGGCTCTCTCCGTCGTCCAATCGTCGCAGTCAAGAATGTTGATCAGACGGTTGAAATGCAGTCATGGAAGCAACCACACCAAACGCCTTACTCGTATCTTGCCGTGAATCAGTTGCACACAAGATGAATCGTCGCATTCACCTCACAGCTCTTCTCCAGTTGACCAAACGTCCGTCGTACTTCACACGCCGAATCAGCTGTTCGCTAGCCGATTCAAATTACACGACTCTTCAGACTGTTGCCTAAGAGTTCGTTATCTTCGCAAGTGTCTCACACTTCACACGACGATTATTATGCATCAACGCAAATTTCTCATTCAAATTTCGTTGCACCTAATGCACAATACTTTGAACTGTCGGTTGATAGTCCGAACAGTTCAATTACCTTCGTCTCTACTCTGGAAATCACAACTTTAGATGGATCACCGCAGCGAATCAACCACCTTTTCCAGATATACCTGTAGAGAGTCAAGCTCTCAACGTCCACTTCGCTGACGTCATTTTTAAATCGTCACGTCATTCGTTTCCAGTTTGCACCAATCACGAATAGGCTTAGCGTCCTTTGTTGTCATGGTAACCTTGACCACTCGTTAATGCGCTTAGCTGCAGTCATTGGTTTTATGTAGGCCTATTAATATTTTATATGTTGCCACACATATTAGCCTACCTGAACTCGCCAATTAAATTGTCTTGCTTAACTATTACCTATAATTAATAATTAAACATGCATAGCAAGTGTTTAATTTGATAATCATTTAATATAACCACGACACTAACTAGGCCAGTAAAATAATAATAAAGGATTGAAAACGTGTTCTGAATTTCTTTTCAAAGGCATCATTTGGACGAAGGAAGCGTTATGCGATTTTTTGCGGCAGCCGTTCGAGTTTCTACCGGGAACGAGAATGGTCTTCTTCGGATTGCAGAAAGAAAGCGACCGAGCCGATATAATCACTTACCTGGAAGATTCTTCAAAGTGAAGCTATTATTGTATGTTGACTCGCTTCTGCAACCATCAGCTTAATCACATGTGTGAATTAGCAGGTTCGGCGACTTCGCTCTTTTGGGTGCTGGAAACCTTCCTATTAGGCTACAACCTATGCGAACATGACGTTGGTAATCAAATGTCGAGTTTACGATTACGATTACTATTCTGTTTCGACTTAAAGCGAGTCCAGGTTCATGTACATAGGCCTAACGCGTATACGCTACATGGAATCAGTGCCTAACACTGCATATATACAGTTGCTGTTTACGACGCGGCCATTGCAAAATGTCACCCTCCTCCTCCTCCTCCTCCTCCTCCTCCTCCTCTGTCCAGGCTTGGGACTGGCACTGTCAGCCTACAAACATGTCGGAGTTACAATCAGTGCACAAGACTTCACTGAACATCTGATAAAAGTGAATGATGAGACGAATGGCGTTACTCGAAATACTTTAACCACTCCTTCGTTTCAGGCAGCAGACATCACGATGGCCTATAGAGGAAGATCGGAGGCTAAAATCCCTGCCAAAGTAGACATTGTTTATAGATACATCGGTTTGACTTCGGCTTCCTATAGCCATCTGCATGAGCGAATATGTGTAGAATGACTTACAGTTACAGTGACTATACATGGAAAGGTCGGGAAGCGAGGGAATGAGCTGGCCACGAACACTCATAATTATGCAGAGGCTAAGAATATTTCGGATATAATAAGGCGATGATAGTTCATACGGGAATCATACCAATGGCAACCTCTCTGTTCTTTTCTCGCACATGTAGGCTTCTCTTGAAGCATACGTGTTCTGTATATATGGTGTACGACTGTACGTAGCTCAGTATAAGCTTGTATGTAAGTTCAGTGGGGGCCAAAATTCTAAAGTAGGCAACTGAGAGTAAGCTTATTGAAAAAAGTGATGCATGTTCTATGTAATTACTTTGCAGCTGGAACCTTTGATATTAAACTGTTTGGTCTCCTGCATCATGCATGCAAAGCTAAATCGACATTATTCGCCAAATATGAAGAAATTGAGACTCGTAACAGGTTGGGTACGGGTCTTAATAATTATTTGTTATCATAAAATGTTATTTTATGATATGGCTTGTATGTGCACTTGTTATAGCGCCTCTTGAAGCTCTCTCTACTCAGAGGCGCGCCCGAATGCAGAGCGGACACTGCATCGGAGTTTCACGCCGAAGCGCTGAGCAATTGTGAATGAAGGACTTGCCCAAGGTCCTTACGCGGCGAGGTGGATTCGAACCTCGAACCTTCCGGCTCCAAGGCAACGACGCCACCACTACACCACCGCGCCACAAATTACAAATTACAAACATTGTGCTGCTGCAAAAATGTGATTTCAGTTAAATAACTTAATTAGTGGATGATTTTTGTGTGCCACTGTGTAGCCTACCTACTTTGATTTGTTATCTGCGACACAATGACACACGTCGTATGTGGAACATCGGACTTTGTCGCTTAGAAACAAAGACTTCTTATAACCTTGATGTTCACTGAACGCGATATATAGGCTATGTCATGAGATCTTTTCTAAGGTCGATAGACTATTTTAACCGGACTTTCTGGAAACAGTGGTAGCGATTCCGATAAGAAAGACTCGTTCAGTGTGTGTGTGTGTGTGTGTGTGTTTGTGTGTGTGTGTGTGTGTGTGTGCGCGCGCGTGTGTGTGACGCACACCAAAGCGGTTTAATCTTTTTTTAAACTTGTAGGCTACCTGGGGCGACACATTGCAATTTGTTAATTTAATGTTATGCCAGGTCATTGCCTGACTTTTTGCCAAATCTTGGCTCGGAATTTTCTATGAATAGGCCCTAGGCCAGATTGTTATTGCTAAACGTATTTCATAAGCCTATTTTAATCCCAACTTTGCGCTTTTGGTGGTTTGATATTTTTTACATACATTTTTGGTCAATTTTAAGATTTCTCTGGTAAAATTTTAAGATTTCTCTTGTAAGAAAACAGTAAGATGGGTGACTGCTGATGTTGGAAATTACGAAAATAGCAAGTGGAAGCACTAAGTCTTGTACAAACCATAGGCCTAACTAACATTGCCTTTTCGCTTATACAGGGTGGGCCAAAAAAAGACCCCCTAAGATTTTTGCCAATATCTTCACCAAAAGTAAGAATTTTGAAATGAAATTTTACAGTCTTAAAGACAATTCATATTTACACCAGATGGCCAGATTTCATTAAAATATTTCAAACACAACAAAAGTTACACCAGTTTTAGTGAAGCCACCCACCGTTTTTTGATGATTCAAAAACCCGACGCAACAAAAAGTAACAAAAAAACCAATTTAATTATTCTGGCCAATATCTTAGCCGTATGTAAGAATTTCGAAATGAAATTTTACACGCTTAAAGGCAATTCATATCCACAGATGATGGCCAGATTTTATCAAAATATTTGAAACAGAACAAAAGTTATATCACTTTTAGTGAGGCCACCCCTCATTTTTTGACATTTCAAAGACGTAACGCAGCAAAAAGTAGCAAAAACACGATTTTATTAAGTCTCATCTCAAATAATTGTTATCAAATAGCCTTCATTATGCCAGATGATCATTATTATTACTATTTAAAAAATAAACAGGGTTCCAGCGTAGCTGCACGTCACTGAGAATAATAATAATAATAATAATTACGACGATTTATATGGCGCAGTAACACAAGGGCGCCTTACAAAAAACAGCTACACCGGATAAGCCCTAGCGAAGTCACTTAGCAAGTTGACATCAAATTGGTAAATAAGAAATCTGTCAGATTAATCAACAGGTCTATCAAGAACTGTGCAAAGAGACTCAAAAAAAGTTTTGGCACTGGTGATGGGCACATTGAACACAAGTTTTGAAGCACTACCAAGTTCATTTGACAACATTTATTTGAGACGAGACTTAATAAAATCATGTTTTTGTTACTTTTTGTTGCGTTTCGTTTTTGAATTGTCAAAAACGGTGGGTGGTCCCGCTAAAAGTGGTATAACTTAATTGTGTTGTGTTTGAAATATTTTGATGAAATCCGGCATTAGCCTAATGTGTAAATATGAATTGCCTTTAAGCCTGTAAAATTTCATTTCGAAATTATTACTTTTGGTCAAGATATTGGCAAAAAACCTAATTTTTTGGCGTTTCGTTTTTGAATCGTCAAAAAACGGGGGGTGGCCTCACTAAAACTGATATAACTTTTGTTCTGTTTGATATATTTAGATGAAATCTGGCCATCATGTGTAAATATGAATTGCCTTTAAGACTGCAAAATTTCATTTCAAAATTCTAACTTCTGGCCAAAATATTGGCAAAAAACCTAGGGGGTCTTTTTTGGCCCACCCTGTAGGTCAGGTCTATGCCTAGGCCTACTAGGGAAATTTCGCTTTAACCGGAATTCGCGATAGGGCCTACGTTTAAACCTAATTTGCGTGCCATCTAAGTGCAGTGCAGCGTTGAAAAAGCACAGACTGTAAGCACAAAGTAAGCACGGGATCGTTTCCGCCATCGAGTCCCGCATCAAAGGAGATTTATGTGGATCTGTCGTGGATTCCGTTGACGTTTTATCGTCAACGTAGTTATATCCATGCTCGTCCGTCTGCCGCAATTCATGATGACTCGCCATCGCCAAACGACCACAGGCCACGAATGAGACCATTGCACCGCATCGAGTACGAAAAAACTGGGTTTCATTTTCTCAAATAATTACAATGATTTTTTATGACGGTGAAGTCACAGTATAAATAACAAAAGTGTATAATGTTGACTCGCAATGCTGTCTGTTGACTAGTTAAAATTACTGGTCCGCTCCATTTTTAAAGAACCTTGATTTGTGACGTAAGCAGAGAATTGCCGGGGTTTGAAGTTTCGACACCCAGTCTTTCTTAGAGTCCCATAGTAAAGTCTGTTTTTCACACCTCGATTCCAAGTCAATCATAGTCCAACCCCCACACCAGTTATTGTGTCACAATTCTCACAATGGACGTACATGTAGCCCAGGGCCGGATTAAGAAATGTGGGGACCCTGTTCGGAAAATTTTGTGGGATCTTTGATCGAAAATTCTGATGACTTTTTTTAGTCGTTTGGTCAAAATTTCGTCAAAATATACCAATTTTGTCCTAAAATTGTTTCTTTTCTTGTGTGTGGGGCCCCCAAAAGTGTGGGGCCCCTGTTTGGCCGAACATGTTGAACATGCCTTAATCCGGCGGACCGGCCCTGATGTAGCCTACATGTGAGACGATTATGTAGAAAATGAGTCTTTTCAACGCTGCTATAGGCCTAATGAGCAACATGCCTTGCGACGTGGTAAACAGTTCATTGCAAATATGGCGGACTACTTTGAAGTTAGTCACACATTCTGACTGCAGCAGAGGCCGGGAGTCGACGTAGTTGGTCTATTTTTTGTTATGGTTATAGGCTACGGGTTATACAATCATGTGTGGCGCTGGGGTCAGCGATCTAATTTTTCTCACCGTATATATCCTACATGTATTTAGTGCGATTTGGTCATTCACCAAACGATATGCTTGCGCTGTTCACGATAACGTCGCACAAATTATACTCAAAATAAAGTCCGAATACCGCACAAAAACCTTCCAGATTCAGCAGAAATGCTTTTTAGACGGAGGTTTATTTTCGTCTGATGATCGCTGTGTAATCTAGCCTAATACGTCGTAAAAATGAAAGATCGACGACATCTTTTCCGCTTGAAAAGTTGAAAGTCTCCGTTTCTTTAACAATAAAATAAATGCATAATTGCAGCATAACATACAAATAAATAGCATGCGACGGCTGCAACTTCTGATTCATTCATTCAACTTAGTGAAATAGTTGTGATTCGAATATAACAATATCAGCAGTGGCGTAGCAATAGGGCGTGCAACCTGTGCAGTGCACGAGGGCCCCCGGCTGTCAGGGGCCCCCCGGGGTCAGAGTCAATTTTTTACTTTAAGGATATTCGGAATGTATTCAAACCTACATCTACAGCGTACACAGTTACACACCCAGTAATTTTTTGGGTTTCAGCCTTTGGGTTTCAGTCCATGATAATGATTAGGATACCTTATTACAAATATATTTAGGCCTACTTGGAAATCGTATATTTTAAAACTCTCGTACCGCACTCTTTCTGTCCTCAAAGTTATGCCTAAGTCTTTTTTAAGTGGCGCTGCTAAGCGACAAGCACGAGAAGAACGGGGAAAGAAGACCGCCAAAATGCAAACAAATTTCCGCATTTATGATGCCTGTGGAGAGCGAGCTTGCACCGATGACTAGGCCTACATCAGACATGGGAGCAGAATCGAATTGATCGGTGCAGTGGTGGTGGTGGTTGACATGGATATTGACACTGAGCCGAGTAGGCCTCGAACTTCAGAGGCTATACGGCAGCAGTTACATCACCAGTGGATTCAGGCTTGACACCTCAAAAGTGGTGGATATTTTGCACAAGAGAAAGCGCGCAAGCAAGCATTCTAGCAATTCGGATTTAGACCGCCGTATAGTAGGTTAGCCGTAGACTTGATTGAGTCATTTCACACTTGCCAAATTCGTTACATTTTCCCGCGCTTCTAGTCAACAAACCCAGCAGCATGAAGAATTTAAGAAGGGCCTATGGATAATTGATGATTAATACTTCAGGAGATGAAGCAATTTTGTGATTAGGCCTACTTTTGCATGGTATTCTAGTTCAATTTTTCTCTGTTGATATGGATAAGAATTATGTTTCATTAGATAAATTTGTTAAAATAATAAAAAATGTGGCTAGTTTATTTTCATTTAAATTTAGTGTGAAATATGCAAATCTCGTAAAGGAAGCTGTGCGAGCGCTTCGCACAGCTTTGTTGTTTGAAATAGAATGGGGGTTTCAATCATTTAAGGGGCCCACCACCTAAGCTCTGCACAGGGGCCCCCCAAGACCTTGCTACGCCACTGAATATCAGGCTATTTTTTTATATAATTTAAGGATTTCTCTGGCTCTATAATACTCATTGGCCTACTTATAGGCCTTATAGGCCTATAGCATCGCGATCCTGAGTGTCGGTTAGGATCAGCCCGGTCACTGGTCAGGTTATGCGTCGCGCGTGTCGGCTAGGGTTAGGTTTATGGTTAGTGTCATAGGCTATTGCCCAGATACACTGTATACATGCCGGTCCTCGATTCTATAGTTTTGCCCCATTGAAGTAGTACGAGAAAACACGGGATTGGCCTCTGCTGAATAGATCGTGAAGGTGTTGTGACATTAAATATAACCTCTGGCAGTCTGGCCGACCATAATAGGCCTATAGGCCGATAAAACGTTTGATAAAAGAAGGTCTATCCAACTGCGAATGTAATCACACAAACCACAACAAACAATAATCACAATTCATATTTATAATAATTATGTATTTATATATAGAAGCAATAGAATCAATTGAAAAATATATAAATAAAGGCTTCTGAGAAATAGCATACACAGCATATAATATATATGATCAGCACAGTCATATTAATATACGATATCTCGAAATTAGCGAAGACGAAATTGTTTGTGTTGATGTCACACGTAATAAAAACGTCATAAACACGTAGGCTAACGATCCATTTAAATAAATGCGCAATAATAATTTCAGTTTAAAGACATCAGAAGTACAAGTATACGTCAACAGTAACAATTGAAATGACACAAAGCTACGTATACCACAATGCAGTGCGGCTGATGACGGCGTTACCATAGCAACAAAATACAACGCTTACTTGCTCTAGCATGACGTAGCACATTTGCATAATAAAGATGGCGCTGTCTTTTCCGCACGAAAAACAAACAAATATGGAGACAGTGTATATATTAATAACTATTTGCGCACGAAAAACAAACAAAAATTGGAGACAGCGTATATTAACTATATCATTATTTACAACAGCGTCATATTATGATTTGACGAAATATAAAAAAGAAACTCAGGCGTGCATATTATACATGCAAGGATCGAAAGAGCGGCGCCATGCATGTTGGCAACAACACGGACGGCGAAGATGACGTGTGCAATGACGTCATACTCTGACGTCACCGTTGTCGCAGCATTTGCATAAGGAGTCGGACGCCGTCTGCGCCACGTCATCAACGCACATACAGATCGCCCCCGCGAAGAAGAACCCTGCGGCGCCGCAGCCCAGACCGTATCCGTATCCGTACGAGTGTCCGGACATCTTGCGTTCAACCTCGATGGCCACTGAGTAGACGGCCAGGGAGACGATCGTGCTGAGAGCTGAAAAGATGGAGAGATACATGGGAGAGGGACCGTGTTAGCTCATCGCTCTATCCGATGCATTAATCACACACGCTATACACGCGCGCGCGCACACACACACACACACACACACACACACACACACGCACACACACACACACACACACACTATACATGCAGTCTGATCTCAGTGAAGAATAAATACAAACACACCTACACACATGCACACACACGCACGCGAACACGCACACACCCATGCACAAGTAGCCTACGCAAAGACCAACACACCTCCACACGTACACACGCGCACACACATGCACACAAGATAGGTTCTGCACATACACACACAGACACTCACACACATGTCCAAACTCACGTGGGTTGATTCCCAGAATGATCGCTATATAAAGCTATTCTTCTAAATAACCAAAAAATCTGATTGGATATAATTATGCCTACATGAAATGGCGGGGATAGAGACTGAGACAGAAACAGAAACAGAAACAGAAACAGAAACAGAGAGAGCGAGAGAGCGAGAGAGAGAGAGAGCGAGAGAGAGAGAGAGAGAGAGAGCGAGAGAGAGAGAGAGCGAGAGAGAGAGAGAGCGAGAGAGAGAGAGAGAGAGAGAGCGAGAGAGAGAGAGAGCGAGAGAGAGAGAGAGAGAGAGAGAGAGAGAGAGAGAGAGAGAGAGAGAGACAGAGAGACAGAGAGAGACAGACAGACAGACAGACAGACAGACAGAGAGAGAGAGAGAGAGAGAGAGAGTGTGTGCGTGTGTATGTGTGTATGTGCGCGTGCGTGCGTGGGTGCAAAATCTGTGCATACTAGACAACATTATTTTCAGGTTGGTCTGCTGTTTCCTAGAATCCTGGTCATCATAATGAATTTGCAAGTGTAAAAAATATGCTCAGACTATAATTCTATACATGGAACTTGGACAGTCTATAGCAGGGCCGTATTTACTTTGGTGGAGGCCCATGTGCACTGCTGTGGTGAAGGCCCAATGGACATAGGATAATTTAAAAAATTGCAATTTTAATGGCGCCGAAGAAGCAGACCTACTGCGTGAAATTAACTTTGATGATCTGGTGACCGAATTTTCCAAGAAGAAAACACGCAAATTTTCACTAGGCTTAATTTACATGTCTTCGTAACCAAGAGAAACTAACTTCTGACCTTTCAGGCTTTCACGTTTCTTTCAATTTTTTCTTTGGTTAAAATATTTGTGTGAAATTGCATCTGAGAGCAGTAGGCTACACAATACTAAAAAGTGTGTAAAAATTCTTGCTTTTGTGGTGGAGGCCCCTTTGTGGTGGAGGCCCGTGTGCACTCGCACCTTGTGACCACCCCTAAATCTGGGCCTGGTCTATAGTAATAATAACAATTATGCTCATGGTCAGACAGAGGGCAAAACGGAACAACAAGCACATCACAGGCTTGCAATACGCCTGTTGCAGTAAGACCTTTAACACCTACATTCCACGAAATCTAAAATGCTTCATACAGTAGTTCTCTAAATTCGATAATTAATCAACTAATGATGTACATCAATGTACATTTATGTACATTGATGTACATTGATGTACATCAATGTAAAAAACATTGTACATTGCACTAAACGCTTACATTTAATTATCGGTAATTTTATGCTTTCTAAGTTTATACATGTAAATATTGGTAGCAGAGCAATAGAACCCATTGTGTGAGATTTAGCTTAGGTATCCAACTATCCATAGCAACGGATAGGGTCGATATATACAAAAACCTCGGATGTCCACCCACCGCAGATAAGGTAGATCTCTCCTGCTGAGTTGAAGTAGTAGATCTTTTTCTGAAGGGATGTCGAGCAGAGACCAAACAGCGACAGAATCGTCGCTAGAGGACCGAACGCCAACGCGAACAAGAGGAGACCGATGACGCACGTCTGCCACACTGCCAACACATTCAACAGACAGACATATATGCAGATAGACAGACAGGCAGGCAGACAGACAGACAGACATACAGACAGACAGACACAAGGACATGCAGACACACAGACAGACAGACAGATAGACAGACAGACATACAGACAGACATACAGACAGACAGACAGACAGACACACGAACATGCAGACAGACAGACAGACAGACGCAGAGACGGACAGACAGACATACAGACATACATACATACAGACATACATACATAAACACATACATAAACACATGCATACATACATACAGACAGACAGATAAACAGACAGACAGACAGATAGACATACAGATAGATAGACAGATAGACAAACAGGCAGACAGGCAGACAGACATATAGACAGACAAATAGACAGATGGACATACAGATAGATAGACAGATAGACAAACAGGCAGACAGACATATAGACAGACAAATAGACAGATAGACATACAGATAGATAGACAGATAGACAAACAGGCAGACAGGCAGACAGACATATAGACAGACAAATAGACAGATAGACATACATATAGATAGACAGATAGACAAACAGGCAGACAGGCAGACAGACATATAGACAGACAAATAGACAGATAGACATACAGATAGATAGACAGATAGACAAACAGGCAGACAGAGAGACAGACACAGAGACCGTTGTCGTCAATCCTCATCAGCAACCCATTGTTCCTATGCTGCTTATTGTCTTTGACGCTGTTGTTGTCAATGTACATTGTACACGCATGCAGGTATGATTGTACATGTATGACTGCATACGCGTTTGTAAGCGTCGTCTTTGTTAGGTGCTGGAAATGTACTGTGTGCAAATGTCATTGCTATGCATATGCAAATTATGCATGCAGCGAATGTCTAATGGTGAAGCTCAGTTACTTCAGTATGTTCTTTGCAAGTATGCAGTCATATGCTGCATTAATGTCCTGTAAGTCCTACACTGAAGGATGTTTTGTCAGACATGAGTATGGCTACGCAAATAGCCAGAAAAGATAGCAGACGTATACAGCAGAAACTATTAAATTTGTCATGCATATGCACAAGCATTGGACATCAAACGAATCTATCATAATCGTAATCGTAGCCTCGTATTTTTAGTGTACAAAAGGAGTAGTAGTGGGTATCAGCTTATTCACAAGCGCTCGATCATGACAATGGGCAGGGTCACGGTCCCGAATTTTCAAGCAGGATTTCTTTAGATAGGCCTACAACATATTTTTCAGGAAGTAGTGAAGGGGCGCTATGGCATATGCGAGAAATAATCTTTTGCGCTTATTATAGGCCTATGAGTGAATAGGAAACTCGTGCCTCTCCGAGTAAATATAGGCCTATCGGCTCGTAGATATACATGTAGACCTCTATCTGTTTCTGGGATATGGGTATCGGTGATATATACATGTAGCGGGAGTCTGACTCTGTACACAGGGACCACGCATGTAAACGGCATGGCAATCGTTCAAACAGGCTGCAGTGATGAAGGGTATAGGCTATCACAGGGGTGGCCAACCTGCGGCACACGTGCCACTTGTGGCACGCCTGTCACGAAATAAAGTCTCCCCCCGAAACAGAGTCTCCCCCTTGCTGAAACAGAGTCTCCGGGGGGAGACTCTGTACCGAAACAAAGTCTCCCCCATTGAAATAGATTCTCCCCCTCTACGATACAAAGTCTCCCCCTACTAAAAATCGCCCCTATATTTCCTGACTTAAAGTGTATCTTTGCTTATATAAATGACTTTGTGTCCACTAGTAGAATTGGACATTAATAAATTTGAACTAATTTATTATGAGAATCTTGTAAAGTAAGCCTAAATGTTTTCTACTAATTGGCGTAATTGTAGCATAGTTATAGGCCTAGAATCCGGGGATGTCGGACCACTTACGTTATTAAAGCGCAGCAAAAGAGATTAGGCTCAAAGAGACTACCCATGGATCTTATTAATAGTTAAACGTATGAATTTTAAAAAATTAGATCCTCATGTAGTTTACATAAGTGGCCAGAAATCGGTGTCACGACAACTCGTCTAACGACAACTCGTCTAACGACAAGTGGTCTCCGGACAATTCGTCTAACGACAACTGGTCTACTGACAACTTATCCAGCGCTTGAAAAATGGAAGCTGGATGGTAGTTTTTAGAGGTGAAATGGAGGTTGGATTGATGAAAAAACGCAAGAGAAATGGAATCTAGATGATGGTTCTCTTAGAGGTGAAATAGAAGCTGGATTGACGAAAATAACGCATGATAAATAAAAGCTGGAGCCTGGATGAAGGTATTTCTAGATCTGAAATGGAAGCAGGATTGATAAGAAAACCGCTTAAGTAATGGAAGCTGGATGAGGATATCTTTATATATGAAATAGAAGCTGGATTGACTAAAATAACAGGCGAGAAATAGAAGCTGGATGAAGGTATTTTTAAATTTGACGTAGAAATGGGTGCATGTTGGAATACATGAATGAAAATCGTCAATCCAGCTTCCATTTAAGCAAAAAAACATTTTCGTAAATCCAGCTTCTATTTCATCA
The DNA here is from genome assembly GCA_945859605.1 of Lumbricus rubellus. Classification (NCBI taxonomy): domain Eukaryota; kingdom Metazoa; phylum Annelida; class Clitellata; order Crassiclitellata; family Lumbricidae; genus Lumbricus; species Lumbricus rubellus. The sequence goes on from OX243814.1 coordinate 30,379,525, forward strand.
ATACTATTCGTCTGTAGACCAGTTGTCGTTAGACCAATTGTCCGGAGACGAGTTGTCGTTAGACGAGTTGTCGGTAGACCAGTTGTCGTGGAACCGTTTCGTATGGAATAAAATTTTGACGTTTTAGGTGGCTGCAGAATGCATACTTTGGTACACATTTTGAGGTAAAATTTGTGATGATACCATGATCTTTCAAATGTCATATCCTATACCCGAAGTACTAGGGGTGGGGTGGATAGTGGACACAACCTCCCTCTTAGATTATCGATTATATATAATCAACAATATGCAACAATGCAGAGGCGTTCGTTCTCTGTGGTTGGTCTAGTGACCTGGAATGGACTTCCCTTGACTATGCGACACCTCTCAAGCTGTTCTCAATTTCACAAACTGTTGAAGACTGGTTTTTTTCGCTTGACCTCGGCCGGGAGCGCCTCTGAGTAGCTACCTTAAATGGGCACTATATAAAATACGATTGATTGATCTTATCCGTCACTTATTACGAAGATAAATAAATTATGCCATTCCATAGATCTAGGGAATGTGGGGGGCTACATTTTCATGCTAAACAATTTATCTGTTAATAATCGGAAGTCATCAAAATTAATTAAAATATGCAAAAATGTGTGAAATTTTCATACAAGTTATAAATTTTTTACTATAAGGTATACACAAATTATTTTTGAGGAGTAATAAATTGTGCCATTCTATAGAGATGATTTAGGGCAATTTTTTCCATGCTGATTAATTTGTCTTTTGGTCACAGGATGTACTAAAAAAATGTGCTAAACAATAATTTTATTGCAACGCAAATCGATATTTCTGTGTAAACGTTTGCCAGCTGCTAATGAACTTACATTAGCTGAAACAGATGTTGAAGAAGAATATATATTCAATTATACATGCATACAAAATGCATGCATATATACAAACATACATACATACATACATACATACAATATAGTACGTACATATACATACATACATCAATCAATCAATCAATCAATCAATCAATCAATCAATCAATCAATCAATTTTTTTATTGAGCTAAAAAAGCACACAAGATATATATCATCACATCAAAATGAAACATAAACGCTAATGGTAACAAAAGGAAACCCAGAAGGGACTGCAGAGTCCCGCTGGTTACGGCCACCTATGCACATTTCCTGGTTTTGGGGTGTTAACAGATTCAGCACAATAAAATTATATTCTATTTTTCTATTCATGCATACATACATACATACATACATGTACATGCATGCATACATACATACATACATACATACATACATACATACATACATACATACATACATACATACATACATACATACATACATGCATACATACATACATACATACATACATACATACATACATACATACATACATACATACATACATACATACATACATACATACATACACTCATACATACATCCTCAATTATAGATATAGATTATATAATTACAATCACAATAAAAATATCTTTATGTCTTTATGCACTGAGTTCAGCAGCTCAGTTCTTCTATTGCAGGGTCATTCTAATGAATAACTGCAGACGTGAATAGAATAGTATATAAGCTGACTTTTCATCACTATAATCAGCTTAACCCTGTTTCCCAATATGGTTCTGAATTTCCGACCAGGACACACTTTCCGAAATCACAATTAATGATACTCAAATCAACCAAGAACTAATAAACTACCGGTACCAAAATCGGGATGCCACATGTAGTAATGATTTGTTTTACTAGGTGTTCAAATAATAGGACCAAAAACATTTTGAAATTTGACATTTTAACATTCGAAGGATAGCACTGGAGAGAAGCCATTCAGTTGTACAAAACAGTATTTTTACAAATATTAACAGTAAGTTATACTCATTCTAGCAGGATTGTGTCATGTATTATATTAGTAAATAATTACTATAACCATATAATAGTAAATAATATTGCGGTGTATTATTTTAACAGGTCATGTAATGTGATGATGTAAACAGCAATTAAAAACCATTAGACTATCATTTTGTCAAATTTTCTGGACGGGATGTCATCTCTGTTTTAGTTAGCAAAAATAGTGTTTATACAAATATAGGCTATAGGCCTACAGTAAGTCATGCTCATTGCAACATAATAGTATCATAATTATAGTAGTAAATAATGTCATTATAATCATGTTGTAAACAATATCACGGTATATTATAACACTTCATGTAAAACAATGATGATGACAGCAACTAAAATCCAATATTATTTTGGGAAATTTTCTGGGGGGGAGATGTCAATCCACAGAGACGTCTAGATTAAACACTGCACCCTGCCTTGAATGACCTCCACTCACCTATGTATACGGGCAAAGTTGCTGTTTGGGCAGCTCGCTGTCTACTCGCTGTTTGAAATAGTTTATCTTAAAATCTTTTCCCCGGTGTTTAAGCACCGAGATCTCCTCTGAATATACAGTAGTTCATACGGCGAGGAGCGCTCTATAAAAATATCGTCCAGATACAAGACGATATTTGTTATTCATAATTATTGTCATTATTATTTTTTTGGCGGTGATCCATTCACAGACTATCATCATATTTATTATTATTGTGACTCAGCTTAAACACGTGCTTAGCACCGTCTCCGTTAAGCGATATGACACCAACAGCAATGGCGCCGTTATAATTATAACGGTGAAAGAGCGTCTTACGTTTGCGGTAATAATTACCACCTCGAATTTTAAAATATCCGCATAGCGAGTATTAAAGTGGATAGTGAGTTTAAAACAGCCACGCTAACCTACAAATTTGCAAGAGAACATTTTGCAAAATGTTTCAAAAGAATATTCAAACAGATGGACTAGCTTTCAGACATATTTTGGTATCACCTGTTGCCGTCAGCTTCTGCAGCTCTGGCGATATCCCTGATGTATCCTCTCCAGTTGATCCTCTCCCTAGTCGCCTCTCTTAGCTCCTCCAGTCTCATGCCAGACTTTTCCTGTACCTCATCCAACCATTTCTTCCTTGGCCTTCCACATCTTCTCCTTCCCTCACCGCATGCCGTCATCAGCTCCTTTTCCAAACCATTAGATCTCATCACATGGCCGAAGTAGCTCAGTTTCTTCCAAGTTGCTGTTTGCTGCAGTGTCTCCTCCCTCTCTATTCCGAGCTCCACGCGCACCGATTCGTTAGTTCTCTTCTCCGTCCATGAAATCCTTAGCATCTTTCTCCAAATCCACATCTCACATGCATTGATTTTCTTTTCCATATCCCGTGTCTTTGTCCATGTCTCGCATCCATATAGGACCACTGGGAAGATCAGTGCTTTTACCAGTCTTTTCTTTGTTTCCCTGCTCACGTATTTATCCTTCCAAATCTTTTCCAGACCGTTCATTGCCGTTTTCCCCATTGTTACCCTCCTCCTTATTTCCATATCACTTCTTCCCTCCTTCTCTATCATAGATCCCAGGAATGTGAAGCTCGATACTACCTCTATCGTTTCTCCATCCACCTCAAAGTTTTCCCATGTTGCAGTTGTCATAACCTTTGTTTTCTTTACATTGAAGTATAGTCCCGCCTTTTCGCTTTCCTTCCTGACTCTTCTTATTATTCTTATTTTGGTATAGCCTAGATTAATATGATGCGACTGTATGAAATCGTTCATTGAAATAAAGTCTCCCCGGGGGAGACTTTGTTTCGGCAGGGGATGAAATATTCTCTCCCCCCGGAGACTTTATTTCAGAATAAAGTCTCCGGGGGGCGAATCTATTCTGAAACAAATCCTCCGGGGGGAGAATCTGTTTCGAAATAGAGTCTCCGGGGGGAGACTTTTAGGGGGGAGACTCTGTTGCGCGACACCGGCCTATGATAAGTGGCACGCAGGACCAAGGAACTTTTGAAAAATATTTATGCTAAATCTGCTAGTTTACAATGTTGTCTCTTAAGACTTAGGCGAATCTCAGGCGCCTCTGTAACTCCGTAGCTGCAGTGACCAGGGCAAGGTTAATTAACTGCAGACGGACACAGCACAGGCGCTCGAAGTGGGATGAGGCTCATCAGACGACTGCCGGTCAAAGTCCACACTCTCCAGAGCATCCATTCAGAGATAAGAAATTGAGTTTCACCCCACTGTATACTATAGGGTTGCAGGATAAAACAAAGGAAGAGACTTCCTGAGCTTCTCAAAATAATAGCTTTTTGGTGTTGGTTATGTCTATTAGCATTGCTGTTTGCTGTGTACTGTAACAGTTGTGGTGCATGTATGTAAATAATTAACATTGAACTTCACTCCAGTGAGTTACAGAGGAACTCTAATGAAAACTACCGGCCTAGGTAAGCTATCAGACCTAATTTTAGAGAAAGAACCTTTTAGGCAGAACAGTCATTTTTTGCCAGAACAAGTGATGAATTGATAATGATGGTCAAACTTATACGAGTTAAGTCTGACGACATCAGCATGAAAGAAAACTAATTCTGATGGCGAGTAAAGTCTTCTTCAAGTTTTGTAAAGGTTCAAAATCTAAGCAATAATAATGTCTAACATTGCAGCCATGGACACACGTTGTGATGAGACCGAATTTTCACACACACACACACACACACACACACACACACACACACACACACACACACACACACACACACACACACACACACACACACACACACACACACACACACACACACACACACACACACACACACACACACACACACATATATATATATATATATATAGGCACGGAGGACCATGGAATTTATATATATATATATAGTGCAAGTTTTAAATTGGAACAGGTTACACAATTTCTCTTGTCAGGTAGGCTTTATGATGAAGTTTATGTTGTGGCACGCGGACGGTACGGGCGATAGTTTGTGGCACACTGAGTACAAAAGGTTGGCCACCACTGGGCTATCACGATAAAATCGTGAAGCAATGACCAGGGTCGAGACTGCTCGATAACCATCGAAAAAACGTTCACATTAGTTTTATTGACATGCCGCATGGCGCCTATGTAATGCAAACGTGAAATTACCAATCTGTTGGTCGACGGCAGCCAAAGAGTCCCACGGCAAAATGCAGTCGAATTATTGTGGTTGTTACTTTTGGATTTAATAGCAATTAGGTAAATACAGAATCAAACCAAGTCACGCAGTGGTTCGCCTAATAAGCCCTAATTACATTGGCTCGCTTCCGGGTTTCTAAAGCACCGACCGGAAGTCGCTTTTTCTTTGCCTCCCTTCTCCCAATTGTCATATTTGCATCCTCGCCTGCTGAGGCAACTGCTGCTGATGCTGCGGCTGATGCTGATGCTGAGGCAGTTGCTGCTGCTGCTGCTGTTGCTGCTGATGCTGCTGATGCTTCTATTGTGTGGAACATGAGAGGAAACCAATTTAACAAATTAATAGTTCTGACTTTCGACTTAATTTCGCACTTCATCGATGTCGTTGTCATCGTCGTCGTCATCATCGTCGTCGTCGCCGCTTACCAATGCAGTTAGCTACATCGGTAGAGTGTTGGCCGCGTCTCACGCGACTCTGCGAAAGAGAATTTGCGGACTGCGGTTCGCTTCCAAAAGTTGGCTATTAATTTTCAGAGATTGGAAATCTCGGGCTAGCACGGTCCCTGCACGGGAACCTAAATGGCTCGCAATAAAATATATATATAATATATAATATATATTTATATAATATATATATATATATAATATACATAATATATATATGTCCATTCATTCATTGGTATAGGCCTATAGCAGCTGTGGTGAAGGATCTCACCCGATCGAATTCAGTGAAAAATGAGCATCAGGGTCGATGCCATATACTTGAGCTATATAAAAATCGAATAATTTACATTCACATCGTCTTCGTGCTATGTATGCAGCATGTTCTTCTTTACGTCTTACGATTTATTTGTTTTGGGAATTCAACTTCATCAATAAATGATTGGAATTGGTCCACCGATGGGAATAACCGTGACCCAGAGGACCAGTGTATACCACGGATGAAAAAACACAACCCATATATTATATAATGTCTGCATATATATTATGTGCTGATCTGAGCTTCAGGCACAAGACAGTTCCGTTGGAGATCATAATTTAAGTTTATGTCGAGTATGTGTATACCCATGGAGTGGTAGAAATTTGGGTTTCCAGGTTTTGATAAGTTACGGATGGGTTATTTAGCCGACATTCAGGGTTGCACATAGATCATAGGCTGCTCCTTAAAGACAGCTTGAAGGCAACTGCATGGCAAAACAAACTGTTCAAGGCAACATGGATTTCGGTATAGCATCACCGATTCAATAAAATGATAATTATCCCCCGTCACTAATTGAGCAGTAAACAAAGAAAGTCAAGAGAGTTAAATATGAAACAAAGCATTGGACTCATAACAAATTCGCTGACTAAGTGCGTGCGTGTTCTAAGAGTCTAAGTAGGCCTATAGCACACAACTCGGTATTCGATTATTGCAAGGCCAGAGATTCAACAGAAATGCCGCAGCTGGAGAAACAATGCAAAAGAAAAGGTTTGTACCATAAAAAGCATAACAAAGTCGAGAGCAAGTAGCCTATTTATGTTCGTTTTATTGAGAAAATAACCGGTCGTGATGATCCTCTGAAACTTTGTACTTGTATACAGAACACGCAACGCTATTATGAACTGCAGCATGGCGGATTTCCACGGCAGGAGAGTTTCGATGATGCAGAACTTTTGCAATTGAATTGCTTAAATAAAGAGCAGGTTTCGCATAATAGATGAAAAACGATTTCACACTTGATCCGACGGAAGACGAATATGGCGCCAACCAAGTTCAAGAAGACCAACGTATACATCAAGAGAGACGTGCATAGTATTGTATTGTATACTACTATATTGCATAGAATTGTGTTGTATTTATTGTATTTGACCATTTATAAAGCGCTTCTCGCAGGAAGACCCTCCTCAGAAGCGCTCCCAGTGCGCTCCACCCCGAGAGAAAACGCAGGTGTTTAGACGAACGAAAGACGAGGAAAGACTGCAGCAAAATTCAGTTGAGCGACAAAACATTCGAGGGAAGAAAAGAAACACGAGTCGGAGCTAACGTACTGCAGTGCGTGTACATTATACGATAAACGCCACACACCAATTCATTGCAGGACCAATGACCTGGACCATATATACTTATATACTTATATAGGTCCCTATTCAAAATGATGCAACAGAAAAGGTGGCACTTAACATTGACATAAAGCATTTGCCACAGGATTTGAGCCTGTTTTTCGTTAGCATTACACAAGGTTATCTGAGGCCTGCATGAACGTATACGATAATATTGCAATAAAGCAATAATTTGACCGTGCAGCTAATCTTGAGCATTTATAGACAACAGTCAGCAAACATCGGCGTAACATCGGCGTAACATCAGCTTTGAGGGTCGCTTCTTTATTATAGTCAACAGTATACGCGATATAGGCCTATAATATTATATATATATATATACATGTATAATTTGTATATATATGTATATATATATATCTGTGTCAAGTAATGTAAACATCTAAGTCGAAAGCTGCGTCAGGGAACCAGCGTATTATACGGGCTATTAATAGCCGGTTTGGCATTAAATCAGGTCCTCAAGAGCCAGATTTCGTGTTCGCTGTAAGATTGGCGGGAAGTAAAAGACAGACTTTACTGCGCAGTATACATGTACATGCATTGTTATGCAAGCATTAACGGAAGAAATAGTCACGCAATCAAGCAGACAGACAGACAGACAGATAGACTGACAGACAGACAGACATAAAGTCAGACAGATAGACAAACAGACAGATAGACAGACAGACAAACAGACAGACATAAAGTCAGACAGATAGACAGACAGACAGACAGGCAGTCAGATAGACAGACAAACTCAAGAAAGAAACCATAGAAGATGAAGGCACAGATGTATACGAATGAGTATATTTATAGTTAAATGAACAGTGAACTCACACACAAACACACACAGACACACAGTCACAAAACACACGCTCGCACACACTCACACACACACATTCACACACACACACACACACACATGCATTCACACACACACACATGCATTCACACACACACACACACACACACACACACCAAGACTCACACTCACACACTCATACACACAAAAACAAACACACAAACAAACACAAAAACATACACTTACACACATACATTCACACTCACAAACACACACAAACACACACAAACACACACACAAGTAGGCCTAGTCGTCGTCTGATGAATAATGTAAGTTTATGTATTGGAGAATTGCCTCCATGCATTCTACGCATTCTATGGATGACGATCATACATGTACAATTGTACATGTATGTATTGTATGTAGTTCGTCGAATGCTGCTGCTGCTGCTTCATGCAGTCGTCAGTCTATACATGTATATGCTTCTTCCATTCATCGCTCGTCAAGCGAGTCTTTTATTCTCATAAATTGCGCCATTTATGCGTGAAAACGGCGCTGCTACCACCGCTGCTGCCACTGCTACCGGTACTATTACTACCGCTGTTACTGCTGCTACTGCTGCTGCTAATTCTACTGCTGCTGCTACTGCTGCTACTGATGTTGTTGTTCCCTCTCCAAACCCCCCCGAAAATGGACTCGTGTCGTGAATGAACGCCGTTGATTCCATAAATAGACAATTTACACTTCCGGCTCATCTGCATATTCATCGCCACTGCTTTCTGAGCGTCGTTCCATACAACGATAGTTGTATGGAACGTGTTACAGTGTAGAGCGACACGCTCATGCTGTTCTGGATGCAGTTACTATATATTATAGGCAGTTAACTAAGTTTATTTCTAGTTTACCCTACTATTGCTGCTACTTGCCAACTGCCATCGGTGCCATCTGGCTCTTTTCAGTTGGGGAGGATGGTCAGAAGTCAGACAAAGTGACTAACATTGAGTATCGAATATGATACGTATGCCGCCTGGTCACATTGCATGACCAGATCCAGCAGAGACCTTGAAGTTTTTTTTACAATAAAATCTATTAAAGTTCTTGTCTCATACTGATATAGGCCTATGCAATGCATAGGTTATAACTCAATTTTGTACACTTCATTCAGTAAAAGTTAAACATTTTCACAAATAACAAAAATAAGAATTAGGCCTAAGACTAGAGAATTTCTTGAAAGAATATAATATTTTACGAATATAATATTCGTTGGCAGTTTTAATATTCGTTAATATTCGTGAATATTTGAAAATCTTAATATTCATAATAATTATGCGAATACTCGTGTATATGGTTTGCTCAGTGTTGCTTCCTTTTTGGTTCTTTTGCTTCAGTCTATAGCCTAATAGTTGCTCTATGATCTTACGAATCCATATCTGAGAACATGACATTGTGCAGTCAGTGCTGGGTTTCTCATTGAAGATCAGATAAGATGCAAGTTTCTGTTTTACTATACATTACACAGCGTTACATAACTTACCATTATTTTTCCGACGGCTTTATAGAAAATTAGTTTGTTTCTGCTGCTATAGTGAGCCTACAAAGTACTAATATTTATTTTAATAATGTCGCGGCTATGAGTAGGCTATACAATGTATACATGTATATTGTAAACAACCGTTATTGTCCGTCCGTTAGTTTATATATATACACATATATACATTATATGCATGTATAATTATGTATATAGTATATACTATATATAATGTGTTGACTGATGGACGGACTGTTGACAATAGCCCTCAGCTATAAGCTATGCATGGTAGGTCGCTAAAACACGAATGATAAATGACACGTGGAGCCACGTAATTGGCGATAAATAGGAGTCGCACTCAAACGCACATGCACACACATGCACATACATGCATACGTCTGATTAAATGCAAATGTACTCAGTTTCTATAGCGACCGCATAAATAGCCTCGACACTGCTTATTTTTCAATGGAATGATTTTGTGTGATCCTTCACTATAACACTCTCCGTCGGAACGGTTGTCCCATCCCACCCCACCCCTCGTGAACGGACAGTGCTAGACCGAGATTCGAATCTCTGAAACAAGACATACCTCTCGGGAAGTGCATGAGACGCGGTCATACCGATGCAGCTGCATGAGCTGCTTTCTCAGTCGTGTGGCCTATAGGCTACTGTCTGGAACGACCTCCCGGTTACGCTTCGCTCTCTACTTGTGGTCCATCCGGCTGGGTTCTACAAGTCTCTCAAGACTTTCTTTGTTCGTGGTTGAGCTGGGAGCGCCTCTGGGTAGCTTCTTGAAAGGGCGCTATATAAATGCTCTGAATGAATTAATGAGCCAGTAATAGTTCTTACAATCAGTAATGAACGGATGATCACAAGTTATTACAGAAGTCGAGTTTGACTGTTGGCAGCCATGCAAGGCGCCCATCACATCCTACTGGTCAGTTTACCAACGCCATCTGCCGAATGGAAGGTTTATTGTTCTGTTTGGAAGGGTATACCAGGAAGCGAACCCGCATCCGTGTGCTCTTCGTGTCACAGTGTTTACCATTATACCATAAACCCTTCACGGGTCAAGTCATTTGATTACTTGCTCTAAATAATTATTGTAATCATAAATTTATATAGCGCCACTCTTGAGAGTTTCTTCACCAGAGGCGTCGTCGGAATCCGCTGGGATGCAGAACTATGCAACATTTCTGGCTTAGTCGGCGAATCATAAATCAGAATTCAATAATGTGTTGGTTCATCATAACCTTTCCCTACCCCAAAGCTGTTTCATCCCGTCCATCAAACGACCTTCGCCTCTAGCATAACGCTGGGTTCCCCTACCCCCATCCTTAGCCAATCGGAACTCTGCTCCAGCCGTTTTTCACCCAATCAACTTCGTTCTTTCTCGCCACTGCTGACGGATGTTGTCACACGTCTGGATGTCGGCGAAATTGACTCCGGCTCAGCCCGAGCGAAATGTAAATCTACGGCTGGGAACATGACAGACGAGCAATAAAATTGATCAGGAACTATAACCTAGGCTACTCGTCGGTTTTGCGGACATAGTTCCGCAGCAGCTTGCGCCGTGACTTGAAAGAACACGACGTGAACCAGAGGCGGATCCAGGGGGCCAATCCGACCATGCCCCCCATTTAAAAATGCCATGGGACGTGGCCTCCCATTCGATTTGAAACTAGCAATATGAATAGGGGTGTCAAGGCATATTGGCCCCCCCATTGAAAAAATTGCATGGTGCGTGGCCCTCCCCCCATTTAGTTTTTGGCCGAAGGACTAAAAACAGATCATCAACTTTTTGGGCGACCAATGACGAAATTTTTCCCTGTCCCTCTCCAAGACCAAAGATTTTGCCCCCCCCCCTTCGAGCAGTTCTGGATCCGCCACTGGCGTGAACTATATACAGTGGCCAATCAATGTGCCGATGACTGGTCACGTGATTCCGCCATCTGCTGCATCCCAGATTATATGTCAATAGAGTATATAGTCTGTATTTCAGCGCCATTGCCGCCAACTAGAGTCCTAAACTTAACTTTCTCTTCAAGAACTCCTACCCTGCAGTCTCATCTGATCCTCCACCTTCCAATTCTCGACCCAGATGACATCCGCACCTCTCGTCCTATAGCATACGGTGGCAACCGATTCGAACCGCCGAGTAATATGGACAATTGGACATCCCTTTGACTCAAAGTAGCGCTCGTGAATAAGCTGGTGCCACGCGCTTGACTTTCGAGTGGCGCTTTAGAAGTTTTAAGATTACGATTACGATTAGCCTACGTTTAACCGTTTCATCATTCCCGGATTACTGAAACGCCATTCGTCCTTCATTGGATAATCACAACTGGCGTGTGTGCATACTGTAACTTATTTATTTATAGCCTTCGTAAACGTATACGCACGGGGCATAGGCCTAATTGCACGTGAAAGTGTACATTATGTAAGACTGTGTATTTGCGAATGTGCAAGCTTACACGGACCTGAGAATATCTGTATTTGTGCACGTGAGACCCATGCATGCAATGGGTATTCAAGTAGATATCATAGACATAGTTATTAGAATATACTGTAGGCCTATACGTATGAAAAGGACAATCAAATGTTGGATGGTGACAGATTTAGAGGTAGGCCTAAACAGTACACACAGCCTCATTTCTCAAAGGGAAATGCCCATCAGTCTTACCCTGAATCGACGAGAAATATTTGCACAGAATGAGTAAATTCTAGAAATGCTGCGAAAAATGAAAAATCCATACAGGCGCCAGACGAATTGCTTTTAGGATGCGTTATACACAAAAATTAATGTTCCAATGTGCAATTGCACATGTTTGTACGTACGTACGTACGTACGTACGTATGTACGTATGTATGTATGTATGTATGTATGTATGTATGTATGTATGTATGTATGTATGTATGTATGTATGTATGTATGTATGTATGTATGTATGTATGTATGTATGTATGTATGTATATATGTATGTATGTATGTAAACATGCACGAATGTACAATTGTACATGTAGCCTATGTATGTATTCATGCATGCTTGTATGTTCATATATGTATGCACAACCTGTGCGAATTTATTTACAAGTTTATTTATATTTATCATAGGAATAAATGTATTTCTGCAGATCAACATTTCTATTTTGTTTTGCGCAACCTTTCTTCATTCTACAATCAGAATTGATGCCTAGATTTAATATTGAATTCGATTATGTATTCGATGATAAATGTACTTTGATTCAAATGTGAAACATTATATTAAGACCATACAATATTATATAAAGAGATGAGTGCTACTACATTGTATGTATGAAGCTTATTGACAGCGAGTCTAAAAGGCCAGGAAGGGTTTTGATAAATCGGTACTTACGTAACATGGTTGGCCTCAAGATGAAAGAGAAAAGTTTCCATTTTTCATTTGTGCTTTCATCGGAGTAATGTCTCCGCGGAAAAAACTTATTGTATTTATAAATCACAATTTATGCCTAATATCTTATTGGATATATTTCACTTGGATTATTAGACTTTTATATTTTTAATAACGTTACGCGATAAATCGATTTTCGTAATAATAATAAGCGGTTTCATCTCATGCAATAACGCCATTTCCACGCAATATGTCATGAGCAAAAAATAAAATAAAAATATTATTAGTTCATTTGGCGACACTGGTTTCGCATCAAAGACGACTCACATCGAGATTGGCTACAACTCGTGTCATGCATGGATAGGATTGAATCTCTGAATGATAGAAAAAATGTGGGGTGGGGGGCTATTCCACTGGTAGACTTCCCAACGGTCTTTGAATCATTCAGCAGGAACTGAACAGTAGCAGACCAACAGCAGGACACTTCTTTTCCCCTCCTTCTTTTCCCCGTCTTTCTCCTCTTCTTCCTCTTGCTCTTGCTCTTTCTCCTCTTCCTCCTCCTACACTTCTTCATCCTCTTCTTCCTTCTTTTATTTCTCCCCTCTTTCCCCTCTTCCTCCTCTTTTTCTTTCTTCTGTTCTTCATCTTCTACCTCCCCCTTCCCTTCCTCATCTTCTCCTCCTCTTGCTCTTTCTCTTCTTCTTCTTCTTCTTCTTCTTCTTCTTCTTCTTCTTCTTCTTCTTCTTCCTCTTCCTCCTCCTCCTCTTCCCTCCCACCGCCTCTTTCTCTTCTTTCTCCACCTCCTCACCCTCCTCCTGCTCCTCCTCCACCTCCTCTATCTCCTCCTCATCTATCACCTCCTTTTCTCCTCTTCCCTCCTATTCTCCTCCTCATTCTCCTCTTCCTTCTCCACATGGTTTCAATGTCTCTCCTGCAACGAATTTCAATTTCGCACGTTGCCCAGGGACTCTCCATACATGTATTTATTCGGAGACACACCTGTGAATGTCATGCATGCACCTGTGAATGTCATGCATGCACCTGTGAATGTCCATGCACCTGTGAATGTCATGCATGCACAGCGCATTAACAATCGATCACACGCAACACGTGACAATACAATAGCCTATAGTCTGAGAAAGGTTTTTCAAGACAATAGAGTTTAGTCAACACGAACAGTGATCATTATGCCACAGGTAGATAGGTTGCCGTTGAGATGAAATGCTATAGGCCTATACGCATGCATGTCATATTGTCATAATGACCTGAGTACGAAAGTTGCGGTCTCAACCAAGAAACAGCAATTAAACAATATAATTTTAATCATTTTTTGACAGCCTACCTAGGATTAAATTGTCAATAAGTTCTTAAGATGTGGCACTATATAGGCCTACGCATAGCCCTTTACAGTAGTATTTTTGCGTGCAATTAACTCGACTATACATTGCACAGAAATATACCTTGAGAAATACTATGAGTTTTGGACATAATGTAGCTTCTATATTATTATAGTCATCAATATAGGCCTAAATATGTTGTTTTGATAGAGAAGGGTGGGTGTCCTTGTTACACAAGTGTATGGTAATTATTAATTAATGAACAATTGAACATCGAAAACTGGATAATATAAATAAGTTCCCACCATAGGATTAACTGCATGAGTCATTTGCTGAGAATCTCTTGATATAGCGCTATAACAATTGCAAGCTATTGCCCTACTTTTACCCTTTGTTTCCTTTACCCTCTGCAGTGTCTGCACGTCTAATTCAGTTCCCAAGGCACCGCCGACAATATAAAATATCTCGACCATTTCTCGACCCCATTCGCTGCATTTGGTTTTCTGGTCGCGTATGTCTACGCTGGATACAATTTGCATCTTTTCCCTCTCTGAATATATAATAGAGATACGAAGTCATTTGTATTTCTCTAGACTTCATTAATTTTCTGCTGGTCCATATAATATAAAATGTCTTGATTTCTCTAGTTTGGCACAGCCATCATTGCGTGCGCGCTCGTATAGGCCTACGTGTGTTTGTTCCGTTTGCAGTGCTTAACGTGTGGAAAATAAGTGCCTGGAAGCCTCTTACCTTTCCAAAAGAAGTGCCTGAACGCCCTTTACCTTTGCAGTCAATGCTAGCTAATAAGTGGCAGGACGGCGCTCAGATTTTAAAATAAGTGCATGGACGCCGTCCATGACCGTCCTGGCACATTTTAACCCCTGTGAATCGTTTGTATATTGTTGCATATGTCTGCGTTCCTATGTTTGTCTGTATGATTATTAGGTAAGCATATCGATACAGATGATCAGGCCCGGCCTTAGGGCAGGGCGAGCGAGGCAACCGCCTTGGGCCCCGCGCTTCCAGGGGCTCCGCGCTGCTGGCTATAATCATCCATCCCAGCATCATCTCAGGCTCTTTCTACCGTCTTCTCAAGACCTTTCTTTTTGACCAGGCCTGGGTTGGGATCGTCTCTGAGTAGAGATCTTGAAGGGGCGCTATGTAAATTTATGTGATTGATAGATTGATTGATTGACAATGCTAAACATATTAAAGTCTAAATATTTATGATAGATAAATCGACCTACGGTTTCTCTTTTCGAGGCAGTCTTCCATTAGACCTGCTTCAGTTTCGTTATAGAAGCATGTGTCCCACATTCCGACACTGAAACCTGAAACAGAATAATCAACATGCATGAATCATTTACATGCACACTGCATGCAGCACGACACACACATCTTTACAGGGTACATACTTATTTACTTCGCTGTTTATAATCAGCTGCAACCCTAAAACATTTCTAAGGATCTGCTAATGCATGTATGACAGACTTGACAGTATGAAGACATATTAATTTTCTTGAAGATAATTATTTCGATCTCTGCAGTTGCCAACACGGTCGCGGACTTCTATTATATGTAGCCTTCTCTGTTGCTGGTCCTGCCATCAAGAATGGCCGCCCTTTTTAGTTATAGTTGACTTTTATATAGCGCATCTTCGAGGTAAGCTACTCAGTAGCGCTCCCAGTCCAACAACGGCTAAATAAGGCAGTTTTTAAGCGTGAAACGAACATAGTGGTGTGACCTCTAAGCACCAGGTGAAGTGCAAGGGGAACCCATTATTCCAGGTTCTATATATGACTAGCTACTGAGAAAGAGTACCGCTGCATTATAGTCCGCGCCTGATTCCAATGCTATGTAATTCGAACGATGGACCGTTATCGAGTGATTTTGAGAGCTTGGGGTAACTTTCAGAGCACCGCCAGAAAATCGTGAGTACTGGGGTTGGATACCCAAGAGAACACTGTTTTTGAGGAGCAGCTCAGACATTTTGTGGCGGTGCAAAATCTACTTAAAATGCCATCAAGAATGTTGCAATTCTGCCTGATTCCAATGCTTTATGTAATTCGAATGATGGAGGTTTTAGAGTAATTTTGGGAGCTTGGGGTAACTTTCAGAGCAACGCCACAAAATTGGGTGTACTGAGGCTGGATACCCAAGAGAACACTGTTTTTGAGGAGCAGCTCAGAAATTTTGTGGCGGCGCAAAGGTTACTTAAAATGCCATCAAGAATGTTGCAATCCTGCCTGATTCCAATGCTATGTAATTCGAACGATGGAGGTTTTCGACTGATTTTGGGAGCTTGGGGTAACTTTCAGAGCACCGCCACAAAATCATGAATTCTGGGGCTGGATACCCAAGAGAACATTGTTTTTCAGGTGCAGCTCAGAAATTTTGTGGCGGCGCAATGTCTACTTAAATGCTATCAGGTATGCAGCAATCCTGCCAGATTCCAATGCTATGTAATTCGAACGATGGACGGTTTTCGAGTGATTTTGGGACCCTGTGGTTACTTTCACAGCACCGCCAAAAATCGTGAGTACTGGGGCTGGATACCCAAGGGAAAACTGTTTTTGAGATGCAGCTGAGAAATTTTGTGGCGGCGCAAGGTCTGTCTAAAATGCCATCAAGAATGCTGCAATCCTGCATGCCAGATTCCAATGCTATATGTAATTCGAACGATGGACGGTTTTCGAGTGATTTTGGGACCCTGTGGTTACTTTCACAGCACCGCCAAAATATCTTGAGTACTGGGGCTGGATACCCAAGAGAACACTGTTTTTGAGGAGCAGCTCAGAAATTCTGTGGCGGCGCAAAGTCTATTTAAAATGCCATCAAGAATGCTGCAATTCTGCAGGGAGCGAGGGGTCAAGAGCTCAACTTGCTCAGCCGATCGGAGGTCAGATCACCGTTAGTTGTTAATCTAGACGTCTGGTGGGAAGCTCCCCCATGAATTACATTGCCCCAGAAAATTTTGAGACTTGCTGCTTACATTATATACGTACCCCAAACTACCCCATGTCTTCAAAGACAAATGATACACGTAAGATTTCCTACAGAACTGTTTTGCTAATTGGAAATTTTTATATTTTGACAGAAAAACTTGAAAAAGAGTCGTCAGAAAAACTCACCGGCCAAAGAGTGCGCCGGTGAAAATAAGGTCATTAGATTTTAAAGGGTATACAATTTAGGCCTATTACCCGAAAAGTTATGCAGGCCTATTTTTTATTGAAAATTCGGAAATTTGGACAAAAAGACTAAAACCACATCTCTGACTCAGCAGTTGTCTCATCCCGAAACGACAGTTTTTCCCGCCCGCCCCCAGAAACCTTAATTTCACCCTCCCAAAGCAGAGGGAAGATACCAAAAGATGCACGCACTGCAGGGGTATGTGCATGTGGGGAGGAGAAGAGGCAGGCCCAGGAAACGATGGATGGATATGGTGGAAGAGGACTGCCTGACTGCAGCCTGAGGATGGGATTAACCGTGGGAGAGGCGACGCGGAAAGCACATGACAGGGTCGACTGGAGGCTGTCCAGTGTCCACAGAGGAGCGGCTGATACGGGCGGAAGCCTCGCCAGGGCCATAAGTCAAGTAAGTCAAAGCAGAGGGACTACAGATTAAACACTGAGCAACTGTAGTTGCAATGCGCCTATAATAATTGTGTCCATGCAGAGCCGAAGCGAAAGTGAACTCTCTAACCTCACGACTTTTCTTTTTAGCTGGTATATATTATGCTGAGAGGGAATCGCGATTCTGACTGTGTGTAGATAATTTTTAAGAGGCGCCAAAACATTTCTTAAGACTAAGTGAACGAGTGACCTACACTGTATGTAATGCAGAGCTGGATTTGATATTGTAAAGCAAGACAGATAGACATATTCATAGACAGACAGGCAGATAGACAGACAGACAGACAAACAGGATGTCAGACAGACAGACAGGATGGCAGACAAACCGACAGACAGATAAGTCAGACAGACAGGCATGATGGCAGACAGACAGACAGACAGACAGACAGACAGACAGGCAGGCGGACAGACAGATAGATAGATAGATAGATAGATAGATAGATAGATAGATAGATAGATAGACAGACAGACAGACAGACAGACAGACAGACAGATAGATAGATAGACAGACAGACAGACAGACAGACAGACAGACAGACAGACAGACAGACAGATAGATAGATAGATAGATAGATAGATAGATAGATAGATAGATAGATAGATAGATAGATAGATAGATAGATAGATAGATAGATAGATAGATAGATAGATAGATAGATAGATAGATAGATAGATAGATAGATAGATAGATAGATAGATAGACAAAAGAAAAAAAGAAATAGTAAGACAAACGGTAACAACACGAGTCACATATAAAACCTCAGTGCATATATAGTTAGCATCATTATCATCAGCAACATCGTCATCATCATCATCATCATCATCATCATCATCATCATCATCATCATCATCATCATCATCATCATCATCATCATCATCATCATCATCATCATCATCATCATCATCATCGTCATCATCATCATCATCATCAACAGCAACAACAACAGCAGCAGCAGCCGCAAGGGATTGCCAGTCTCCCCACCCCACGCATGACCCCTCCACCCGATCCCCCAGGGAGTTCCACCGATGCTACAGAGTTCAATTTCGTGACGATCTGCAATTTCCACCAATAATAATCAAACATCCTGATTCATCAAATGTTATTAGCAGCAGATGTGCAGCTAAGCATGCTGATATCTACGCATATACATACATGCCTATATAAATTATATATATATATACATGCCAAGCTTTCACGTCGTCAAGGCCGTAGCTAGGGGCTGTTTGGGGTGTTTGAACACTCCCCGAAATGGAAAATGGAAGAAATAAAGGAATGCATTTACAATTAAGCACATGATGTGAAAACCATGAAATAAAACCATGAAAACACCCCAAAATGAAAAATGTAAACACATTTTCTGAAGATTTCGCCCGGATGACCAAAGAAATCATCAGTTTTTCGGACGGAAAATTGATGAAATTTTCTGAAGATTTTCGGCCTTGAACGTCGTGATCACAGTAAAGGCATACAATGCTTTTTCAATATTTATTTTCTTTATGTACATGAGTCAATAATATATCTCTATGCATATAATGCATTTGTTCTTGGAATTATATGAATACAATGAGCGTGCATCGACTAAATTACACGTGCCCTATTAGCTGTGTCGCGTATATTGAACGTAATGATATTATATGTATACGTGCGTGTGAGAGTGTGCATGTATGCAATGCATGTATACGCAACACGTTGTACGTGTGTTTTATCAATTGAACTGCTTGACAGCATCGTTGATGACTGGAGAGATTCGTCCATTTCGTGTTGAAATTCCATCTTTCCTGGCTTCCGGCTTTGGCTGCGTGCATGCACTGGCGTTCTAGTTTCTTGTTATTTTCGTTCTAGAGTATAGGCCTATATAATTATATAAGATCAAATTGCTGTGAACATTTCGACGAAGTTTGGTACATTTTCTGTAGCCCACGTATATGCACTCCGTCTTTTACAGCACGATAATGGGCTGAAACACTGTTCAAGGCAAAGCACATCGCCAAAGAAGGTAAAGCTCATTGCCAAGGAAGGCATAAAGCACATTGCCAAAGAAGGTAAAGCACATTGCCAAAGAAAATAAAGCACATTGCCAAAGAAGGCACAAAGCACACTGCCAAAGAAGGCACAAAGCACATTGCCAAAGAAGGCATAAAGCACATTGCCAAAGAAGGTAAAGCATATTGCCAAAGAAGGTAAAGCACATTGCCAAGGAAGGCATAAAGCACATTGCCAAAGAAGGCACAAAGCACATTGCCAAAGAAGGCACAAAGCACATTGCCAAAGAAGGTAAAGCATATTGCCAAAGAAGGTAAAGCACATTGCCAAGGAAGGCATAAAGCACATTGCCAAAGAAGGCATAAAGCACATTGCCAAAGAAGGCATAAAGCACATTGCGAAAGAAGGCATAAAACACATTGCCAAAGAAGGCATAAAGCACATTACCAAAGAAATCATTTCATTTGATTAGAATAATCCACTGAATGTCATGCATGGTAGCTATCATGCGTTTTAAGCAATATATGATGGCTGTCAAAACTGCAGAGCGGTCATATCATCGAGTTAGATTAACCCTATGCTGACCGTTGCTTAAGTCGCAGCATGGGATTAAGCCATGTAGGACGAGGAGCAGGACTCGGTATTATGACGAATGAGACGACGTGGTCATTGGCCCGTGATCAGAAAGAGACCCGTTCTGATGGATGACATAGACAGACAGACAGACGGATAGACAGATAGACGGACAGACAGGCAGACAGATAGACAGACGCACAGACAGATAGACAGACAGACAGACGAACAGACAGACGCACAGATAGACAGACAATTAGATAGACAGACGGACAGGCAGACAGACGAACAGACAGACAGACGCACAGGCAGACGAACAGACAGACAGACAGACGAACATACAGGCAGACGCACAGATAGACACACACATAGATATATAGACAGACAGACGGACAGACAGACGAGCAGACAGACGCACAGGCAGACGAACAGACAGACAGACGAACAGACAGACAGACGGACAGACAGACAGACGCACAGACAGACGAACAGACAGACAGACGCACAGACAGACGCATACACAGACAGCATCAAGAAGGAGACGAAGGCATCGCCCCACAAACAAAGACACGGCTACGCAGACAAACTCACACAAACTCAGACAAAAACGTGCAGCTTAATATGTGACTGCAGAAAGTCATGATGTCAAGCAATGTATGATGAATGCGCTCGAGAGTTAATACCCGGTCAATTGAGGCACAGTGTATGTCTGCGTGTTTGTGTGTGTTTGTGTGTGTGTATGTGTGTGCGTGTGTGTTTGTGTGTGTGCATATGTGTGTGCATGTGTGTGTGTGTGGGTATGTGTGTGCATGTGTGTATGTGTGGTGTGTGTGTGCATGTGCGTGTGTGTGGTGTGTGGGGGGCTTACGGGAGTGGGTGGGTTTATATGGGGTTTTAACTAGGTCTCGTCTCCTAACATTTCCCAGAGGACAGCATCAATCTTCCGATGTATAATCGCTTCGAATAATCTGCCTGTTGTACTGTGAGACGCAGATATACAGAGAGCCCCAAATATAGCCTACATGGGGGCAACTATTTATAAGGTCTATACAAAGCCCTACATACTCACATGCAAACACGCCTACGCCTACACACGTAGCCTACAATGCCCTACATATAATATGCTATTCAATACACAATAAAACAGCGTGGAATGGGTTAAAAATACATACACACATGCGCATTCAATACATTGTAATCAAAAACTCGCGTGGGATTTTGGAGATCTGGATAAAATTATGTCAAATTAACCTTTCCAAATCTGCATGTCTACAATGTATACGCCACTGCAATGTTGCATTTGTATGCAACCATACATACATATATAATATGTATGTGTGTAATACTGTGCAATGTGTATAATTGTATATTACTGTATAATCTGTATGCATGTCTGTCCACTTGGAGATATGATTGTGGGACATTATCCCCCCGGACATTATCTCCCCCGGACATTATCCCCCCCGGACAAAAGCCCCCCCGGACATTATCCCCCCCCCCCATTTTGACTAGGACATTATCCCCCCCGGACATTATCCCCCCTCTGTGCAGTTGGTCTGTTTCTTCATTTAATAGATAAAGATTAATCATTATGGTTTTGTCCGCTGTGTGAACTTGTTAATGCCGTCACCGATACATACATACATACATACATACATACATACATACATACATACATACATACATACATACATACATACATACATACATACATACATACATACATACATACATACATACATACATACATACATACATACATACAAAGTCATACATACATACATACATACATACATACATACATACATACACACATACATACATACATACATACATACATACATACATCCATACATACATACATACATACATACATACATACATACATACATACAAACATACATACATACATACATACATACATACATACATACATACATACATACATACATACATGCATTCATACATATATACATGCATTCATGCATACATGCATACATACATACATGCATACATGCATACATTCATACATGCATACATGCATGCATGCATACATACATACATGCATACATGCATACATTCATACATGCATACATGCATGCATGCATACATACATACAAACATACATGATGATGATGATGATGGACTGAGCCGTCGATGCGACGGATCTCACGTCGTGATTAAAGTTCCAGTCCTGGACTACGTGCAGGTTTGTGACTAGGCGCTCCCAGTGGTATCCTCCACCTGCACCCGTCGTCCCTCGCCCATCGCCGCAGGACTTTCCCAATCGTCACGACGTATACCTTCACATTGAGTGGATTAAAGTGAGAAAGGTGTGTGTCGTCCAGTCCCACTCTCTCTTCTCACACAGACGATCGTCCACAGGCACAGGAGCTGAGACATGTGGACCCGAGAGTGTGAGCGCAGCAGGTTGACCAAGACTGATGCCAGTAGGCTGTCAGCATGCTCTCAGCAGCTACCTGCGGATGCTGTGCTGCGGTGCCGCCCTCGCCATTGCCGTGACATGCCGGACTCCAGCCGAGGACACCAAGGCAGTCTTCACTATTTTCCCATAGATGGGCGACCATCCTGAATTTAGCCTACTGAGACCAGTAGTTTCCAGGGAGAACCACGAGGAGGTATCAGGATGATCTGCTACACTGAGAGGCTATACCGGCAGGGAGGGACTTCCACCTCACTGAGGCTGCCCTCCTTTTCACCTCAATGAGGTTAGCCGGTGACCGTACATCATTAGCTGTGCAGCTTCAATACTGAGTCTGTTGCGCATCAGTGCTGCTCTCTCCCCACAAAACATACATATATACATATTCAACTGTAGGCCTAATGTCTAATGTATGGGTGCTTAACATAGACCTATTCTTATATTTTTTGCATCATTTTTAGGTAATGTTATCATAGATCGGGGGGATAATGTCCTACCCCGGGGGGGGGGATAATGTCCGGGGGGGATAATGTCCGGGGGATAATGTCCGGGGGGATAATGTCCGGGGGGATAATGTCCGTTTCCCTGGAGATATACAAGTGTGCGACTTTGCATGACAATATGCTTGTGCATATTATACACATATACATATATATAATTATATACATATTACATATACAATACATACATATGCATACACGCATGCGCTTCTATACTATTTATGGCATATATGTATAATATATATGTCCAATGTGCATGCGTGCATGGATGGATGCATGTCTGTTCTAGGCAGATACCCTGGACATGGATGATGAAACGGAGACTGATATACTGGAGGCGGCGTGTCACAAGTCAATTAGTAGGTCGCTACGGGGTGACTTAGTGGGAGGGGGGGTGGCAGTGGATTTCCCAGAGGAAGACGACGAACCATGGAGACCAACGAAGGGACGAAATCAATCGACCCCCATTCGACCCACATATGGGGAGCCCTCAGCTGGAAAATCTCATCTATAATTAATATTATGTAGATCTATACATAGTATTACATGAGCATATAGATATTTACTGTATACGTATTATATATAGGCCTATTTTGTTTGTTGATTTGCATGACATTTCTTGTATTATTTATATAATAATTATATGAATCAATATTATATATACATTTATACATTTAGCTACCTTTATTTTTATTTATAGATTTAATATATATTTAGGCATACATGTATACGGCTTATATATACAATAATTATATTAGAGTGACGTGTATCTCTGGAGGACACCCATGCAAGGCATGCATGGATGGATGAACTGTCTAGAATCTCTAAATGTCTAGATGACCAGATGAGTAGATGACTATAGATGACTATAGATGACTAGATGACTGGATGCCTATAGATGTCTAGATGACTAGATGAGTATGACCATAGATGACTAGATGACTGGACGCCTAGATGACTAGACCACTAGATGACTAGACGACTAGATGACTAGATGACTGGATGTCTAGATGACTGGATGCCTAGATGACTAGATGACTATGCCTAGATGACTAGATGACTAGATAACTATGACTGTATACCTAGATGACTGGATGCCTAGATGCCTAGATGGCTATAGATGACTACATTGACTAGATGACTGGATGCCTAGATGACCAGATGCCTAGATGACTAGATGACTAGTAGACTAGTAGTCGCCGGTGATAAGGTTCTTCAAGCGGCCACATGGACGACTGATGGATGAGGGAAGTGTAGAGATTCTGCATGAAGGACGGATGGAGGAGAGGGAAGATAGTAGACAGGGGAGTGCGGAAAGATGGAAAGCACCCTGGCGTCTCATCTCGGGAGAATGACTCCAATAAACTACTCGTCAAAGCAAACACCGTGCATGTATACGCACTCACATCATGCATATTCATAATACATTCGCATCATGCATATTCATAATACCTTCGTGACCGCATTATACCAATATACCATGAATCCCGTCACACAAACAGACAAACATAGACAGACACAGACACACGAGCACAACATAATATAGGCTACAGACATGCAGCCACACAATAATACATGCATGTATACATAATATGTATACATACATGTATAATTGTGTATATTATATATATAATATATGCACAGGCAAAGACACTCCAGCAGCAGCATGTATACAAGTATGCAAGTATACGCTGTATACAAATAAGTTTAAGTATGTACTGATACTGATGGATATAATTATTTTCAAGGTTGAATTAAATAAACGCAGAAAATTCAGACGGATTGGATTAGAAAATGGATAGAACTCACGACGCCGCCGTTCGAAAGGTCAATCGTAAAGAAGATTAATGTATACAGACAAACAAACTGACAGGCACACAGACGCACAGACAGACAGATCCATCGAGAGTTGTTACTGATGCCAGACAGGCAGACGAACAGACAGACGGACAGACGAACAGACAGACAGACGGACCGCGTGCAGAGGTGAAGGGACAAACCGATTCATAGAGAGAGATATAGGCACGGAGACACATAAAGACACGCAGAGCATAGAGACACACACATAGAGACACGCAGAGATACGTAGAGACGCACAAAGACACATAGAGACACACAGAGACACACAGAGACACATAGAGACACATAAAGACGCATAGAGACACACACAGAGACACACAAAGACACACAGATACACACAGAGACACATAGAGACACACAGACACACACAGAAACAAATATAGAGACACACAGAGACACACTCACACACACACAGACTGACACACACAGACACACAGAGATTTTCGAAACTCAGATTCCTATATCAGTAATTTCTTTGAGATGAAAACGGACATTATTTGCATTAATTATTATTTGCATAATTATTATTGTATAATTGCAGAGGATTTGATTGACGAAGAAACTCCATAATTCAACTGTGAGTCTTCTGTCGTAGGCCCTATAGGTGAGTATAGGTGCATATATGTTTGTGTGGGTTTGGGTGGGTGCCATTGGATAAGGGTTCTTCCCTGTCATCTTATAAAGCCACACTGGCGCCACCTGGTCTGTTGCTCACCGTTCATGCATGGCGCCCCTGCACTGATCCCGATCCAATCGGAAAGGCAACTAAATCCACCGTCAAAACATTATTTATCTCATCTACTCTATAGTCCACACGCCCCCACCCCACCTACAACACGATCGTGTGTGTGTGTGTGTGTGCGTGCGTGCGTGTGTGTGTGTGTGTGTGTGTGCGTGTGTGTGTGTGTGTGCAGAACACACACAAAACACGTGCAACAACAAATACGCACAAAATACACACATAAACATACTCATCACACCCAAACACACAACAAACACACACCTTTAGGCACACAAAACACACCTAAAAACACACCAAAGCGCACATACATAAACACACACCAAAGCACACACCTCAGCTCGCAAAGCACACACACGTGTATGCAAAGTGTTGTACACACTCTCATTTACACCTGAACACAAATGCAATGTGCCAATATTCACTCGTGTCATGTTGTTAAACCAATGTGCCAATATTCGCTCATGGTTTCGGATTTTCGTTCGCGAGTCCAATAGACAAAACAAAACAAATTTAATTTTTCATTTACTTAGCAGCAGACAATTATTATTGAAAGACTTGAAAGATAAATCGAGAGAGTATATATATTTAATATATTATAATATATTATATATATATCATATATATATATATAGTAGCGTCATTTCGTTGGTCACGTTGCACACTATACGCGCTAAGAAACAGCTGATGGCACTCTCTTTGAAGAGGCGCTATATAAAAGTTGATGAAACTCTCTTGAAGAGGCGCTATATAAATCCGTCGCTGGCGATATAAGGAGGTAAAATATGCAGCAATCATTTGCTTATACTTTTTCAACTTATATTTCCCAGGAATTCAAAGAGAAGTGTCTATACCTGGAGCTGCGCTGCATCCATGTCACCATCGTGAGGTCATTGTAAGGCGCTATATCAGTGCTAAAATTGTGTAAAAAAGAAGTGCCTGGATGCCTCTTACCTTTCCAAAAGAAGTGCCAGGACGCCTTTTACATTTTCAGGTATGCTGGCCATGGCAAGTAAGTGGGAGGACGGCATAGAGATTTGAAAAAAGTGCCAGGACGCCGTCCTTGACCGTCCTGCCACACTTTAATCCCCGCGCTATACATGTATAAATGTTCGTATACATGCATTGCACATTGCATACATACAATGTCATATATCTACATGTCAGGCAGGCAACGACGAGAGGTGTATACAACACATTCTGCTCTTCAAGGCACCACGCAAAAAACCTTTACAGGCTGCTTGCTGTCTGTGGTATACACTGCGTTCTCAAACTTCTAATGCACTACTATAATACCATCAGTGAGTACAATAATAATAATATTGGGGTGGTACACGATGAGTCATATTATCATTCGCTAGAATGTGTGGTACACGATGGTTCTCGGTTATCAAGGACACTTCACGATGACGCTTGTCTGCTTAATTGTGACGACCATCGGAGAAGGAGAGGAGGAGGAGGAGGAGGAGGAGGAGGCAGAGGAGGAGGAGGAGAGGAGAAGGAGGACGAGAAGGTGGAGGAGGAGAGAAGGTGGAGCAGGAGAGGAGGAGGAGGAAGAGATAAGGAAGAGAGGAGGAGGATGACGAGGAGGAGATGAGGAAGAGGAGGAGGACGAGGAGGAGGAGGAGGAGGAGGAGAGGAGAAGAAGGACGAGAAGGTGGAGAAGGAGAGAAGGTGGAGCAGGAGAGGAGGAGGAGGAAGAGATAAGGAAGAGAGGAGGAGGATGACGAGGAGGAGATGAGGAA
>OX243814.1:30409672-30414672 GCA_945859605.1 Lumbricus rubellus
ACACATACACACAAACACACACACACACAACACACACACACACACATACAAACAGTCAAACACCGACCAATCTTTGCTATTTTCTTCTATAGTTGCTATAGCTGCTGAATCAGAAGTAAGGTCATTATTGGATTGTTGAAGTTGCATTTGATTTTCCGAACGGATTGTCCGATATTCGGTTAGAGACTTAATTACAGTCGCTCTAATTCTATTCATCTGCAGCTACCCGACGTTCTCTACTCACGCATTCACTCCATTCGTTCATTGAACTTCATTCTTTGGCTGATTCATTCGTTCATTCGTCCAACTAGCTGCATGGCCCAACTGTTTGGAACAATCTTCCTATCGATATTCATGGTGCGCCTAATATCCTCCTCTTTTAAAAGCGTTTGGTTGCCCACTACTCAGTTTAAATGTATAACTATTTCTTATGTTCTGTTTGTTTATCTAAAATATCCTTACACTAGACTATACTAACATGTATTATTTCATTTTTAATTTAGATGACTCCCGCTGCTTATGTTGCCATTGGCAACATAAGCAGCTTCCACTTATAACCAACTTCCACTTATAGCTTTACTGGTAGGGGCCTACATATAGGTGGCCCTGCTAGCGGGACTTTGGTCCCTTTAGGTCCTCCTTTTGTAACCCAACTTAGCGCTGATCTGAAACTGTGTCATGTTATGTTTTTCTCTTGGGAGCAATAAAAAGCCTATGTTATGTTATGCTATGTTGATGTGCCTGACGATGCTTCACTGGCTCCCTATTCGTAAGCGTATCGAGTTCAGGGTATAGCTGATTTTGTATAGCGATGTTGTCAGGGCCCAGCCCAACAATTTACCTCTGAGAGCTATGCAGCCTTACATTGGGTATCCAAGGACGTCATCAGCTGCGCTCTGCTGATAAGGGAATCCACTTGGTTCCTTTTGCTCGTACTGCTACCATGAAGAATCAAGCCTTCTCTGTGGATGGTCCGGTGGTCTGGAAAAGACTTTCTTTAGAGTTACGCCTACACCCTGGGACTCTACCAGGATCCTTCCTTACCAAACTTAAAACTGTTCTTTTGGGCACGCTGGAGTCGGGAGCGCTTCTGAGTAGGATTTTCTGGAAGGGGCGCTATTAGGCTAATTATGTTTCCAAGTGAATTACATAATAAGCGCTAAGCCGATCGGCGTGGATACAGCCTGCATGCTATTGCATACGTAATAGACATTTTTAATAGTACTGGTTGATATGCAGTTCCATATTAAAACATTTCAAATGCATGTTTGTATGTTTGTTTGTGTGTGCACTTGTTATAGCGCCCCTTCAAGCTCTCTATACTCAGAGGCGCTCCCGAATGCAGAGCGGACACTGCATCGGAGTTTCATGCCGGAGTGAAGGACTTGCCCAAGGTCCTTTCGCGGCGAGGTGGATTCGAACCTCGAACCTTCCGGCTCCAAGGCAACGACGCCACCACTACCCCACCGCACCCCACAATAGGACACATTCACAGACATGCAGGAAGGAAACCAGGCAAGCGTACATGCACAATACTGCACGCATGGCAAGTCTCGGAATATGTTTGTGTATATGGCGTTACTGATTCAAGGCGATATTGACTACCGTCTCTTTGTACATGTATAGCCTATGTATACATAGTATATTAATGTATACATAATATATAATTATATATTATATTCATTATGCAACCTCATATATGCATAGGCATACATTAATGTGTATAGTCACCTATATTCATATAAATGAAACTGCAATAATGTAATGTGTCCTTTGCATCGTGATATATATTATTATTAGTCGTTAACATGCGCGTTTGGTTCTGTTATTGCACAGCGAAATGGACACACGAACACACAGACACAGAGAAGGAGATACAGACAGAGAGAGACAGAAACGGAAACAGAAACAGAGAGAGGAAAACAGACAGACAGACAGAGAGGGAGACAGAGAGGCAGAGTGTAAGAAGGACAAATGTAGACAGAGGTACAGAGATATTGAGGTACAAAGAGGTAGAAGGACCGAGAGACAGATGTACATAGAGACAGAGAGTTAGAGAGACAGATGTACATAGGTACAGAGAGACAAATGTACAGAGACACAGAGGGACAGATAGACAGACATACAGAGGTACGGAGAGACAAATGTACAGAGAGACAGAAGTACAGACAGACAGGTATACAGAGGTACAGAGAGGCTGAGGCACAGTTAGCTGCGCACGATTCGACTGCTATTGTTCTATGCCTGCAGCGCTATACAGTAGCTGTTTGTGGTGTTATGGCTGTTGCTGTTCTGGCCGTTCTTTCTGATATATATTGATCATGGCTAATGACAATGGACCTGGTTCATTTGCCGCCGCAGAATATAATGCCTCCCTCCCCCTGCAGCAGCAGCAGCAGCAGCAGCAGCCGGCTCTGCATCCTCATCATCACCAACAATAAAACCCGCAACAATAGAATCGCCGCAAGAAATGTCGCATAAATTCGCGCGAAAGGAGGAAAATTTTCAAGAACGTGTTTTATGTTGAGCAAGTGTTGCTGGCTGAGGCGCAATGGTGTAGTGGTGGCGTCGTTGCCTTGGAGCCAGAAGGTTAGAATCGAGGTTCGAATCCACATCGTCGCGTAAGGACCTTGGGAAAGTCCTTCACTGCCAATTGCTCAGCGCTTCGGCGTGAAACTCCGATGCAGTGTCCGCTCTGTATATCGGGAGCGCCGACTACAGAGCGCCCTTTCAAGCTCGCTCTTAGCGGGGAGCTTGAAGGGGCGCTATAACAAGTGAACATACAAACAGACAAACAAACGCATGGTGTACGGTATTAAGCGTGGAATTTACCAGTTTGTGAGATTAATTATTTGCTTCACGTTAACTGAATGATTGCGAAATGGAATGGACTTCCTGTGGCAGTGCTGCGCCTGTATATAGTGCGGCCCTGCAGGGATTTCGCTCCATCATGTTTTGCTCTGGTCTTAGGACTTTCCTATTTATCCGAGGATGCCATGGGTCGGAAGCGTTTCTGAGTGCACACAGTATGGAAGGGACGCTCGCTATAATTATGTAAGTGCTACTAATAATTAAATACTTTTTATTCGAATGAATAATTGCATTGGGTGCTTTCCCACGTAATCGTAAGCTCGAAATTTCTAAAGCGCTACTCGAAAGCCATGCGCAGGGCACCCGCTTATTCACGACCGATTCGTTGAGTCAGAAGGTTTGTCCGTGAGAGTAATCAGTGGTGGTCCGGGTCGAGTTATATAATTATAGACTATAGAAGGGGTACCCGGCGTTGCCCGGGAAATTTCGGTTTTTCGACCCCACTCAGCCGCCACCCACTTGGTGGGTGCCCAACCTCTTCCCAGCCCTCTTGGGTACCCGGCGTTGCCGAGGAAATTTAGGTTATGCACCTCTGGAAATTGGAGTAAAGTTCAAAATGTTTTACATTTTACATTTTACAAGCAGTGTTTCCTGTTCTATACACGCACTGCAGCCATTGCATGTTGTTACACTCCTGACACTTTACAACTTATTTGAAAAATCAGAATCTGATCGAAGCTCTTTGTCAGATATACAGAACCCGAATCCTCAGCCCAGCAATATCAATGTGACTTATTCTTAAACTGCAAACGTGAACTGCATGTGCTACATGTACTTTGAGTAGGCTACGTGGTTAATAAGTGGGACTCGTTGGTGTTGTGTAGCGGTATGTTCTGTAGGCTATACCCTGTAACAGGGGACACAGGTTCGAATCTTCCATTAGTCACTTCGTAGTGCACATTGGACACATTGTTCAGCGGGAAACCACCTCACTCACCTCATCTATAGTCTACAGGTAGCATATAATAAATGTAAGCCAATGCATGACGCGCCTTCGAGGGATAAAACTCATGCATCATGGGATGAAAGGAGTGTGTACTCACTGTATCAGATTACGTAATACTCACTGGACGCGGTATACCAGGTCACTTGCCTGTGCTGAGAGAAGCGGTTTAAAAATGGGCATGTATGCAAAACAGTGCAATACAATGCAATGCAATACAATGCAATACAATGCAATACAATGCAATACAATGCAATACAATGCAATACAATGCAATACAATGCAATACAATGCAATACAATGCAATACAATGCAATGCAATGCAATACAATGCAATACAATGCAATGCAGTACAACACAATGCAATACAATGCAATACAATGCAATACAATGCAATACAATGCAATACAATGCAATACAATGCAATACAATGCAATACAATGCAATACAATGCAATACAAATGCAATACAATACAATGTAATACAATGCAGTACAATGCAATACAATACAATGCAATACAATACAATGTAATACAATGCAGTACAATGCAATACAATACAATGCAATACAATACAATGTAATACAATGCAGTACAATGCAATACAATACAATGCAATACAATACAATGTAATGCAATGCAATACAATACAATGCAATACAAATGCAATACAATACAATGCAATACAATGCAATACAAATGCAATACAATGCAATGCAAAACAATGCAATACAATGCAATACAATGCAATACAAATGCAATACAATACAATGTAATACAATGCAGTACAATGCAATACAATACAATGCAATACAATACAATGTAATACAATGCAGTACAATGCAATACAATACAATGCAATACAATACAATGTAATGCAATGCAATACAATACAATGCAATACAAATGCAATACAATACAATGCAATACAATGCAATACAATGCAATACAATGCAATACAAATGCAATACAATGCAATGCAAAACAATGCAATACAATGCAATACAATGCAATACAAATGCAATACAATACAATGTAATACAATGCAATACAATACAATGCAATACAATGCAATACAATGCAATACAATGCAATACAAATGCAATACAATGCAATGCAAAACAATGCAATACAATGCAATACAATGCAATACAAATGCAATACAATACAATGCAATACAATGCAAT
>OX243814.1:30419672-30547172 GCA_945859605.1 Lumbricus rubellus
CAGTTTCTTACTAATGAATAATGAACTACTTTGATACTTAGTTTTAGCATAAAACTTGTCATGGTCAGTGAAACAATCAGTCAATCAATCATTGAATCAATCAGAATTTATACGTAGCTCTTTCAGGATGCCAACTCAGAGGTGCTCCCGGCCGAGATCAGGCGAAAAACAGTCTTCAACCGTTTTTAAAACTGAAAACAGTTTGAGAGGTGTCGAATAGTCAAGTTCCAGGTTGTAGGACCAACGCATAGACGAAATGGCTCTGCATTGTCACGCTGTGAGTGAAAGTAACTATAGAGTCACCATAGACAGCATAGCGCAGTGCGCGGCCCCCTATGCAAATGAAAAGTGGGATGCAGAGCTCACGCAGATAAAACGGCGATGAGCATGATAAGAGATGCAAAAGATGCAGTCCTTAATCAAATGCTCTGCGGGAAAGGAAAGGCTAAACAGTAAAGTACCAAGTCAAGGTGCTACTGCACGTTGCTTAGTTGGTAGTGCCGCTAAATGTTTAAGACTTCCGAATGTGGCGTCTGAGAGCTCCTAAATTTGGCATGCCACCACAACAATTCTGAAATTATGTTGGAGAAGGTCTTAGGTCTGTATGATGCATCCAAGTTTTCCAATATGGAGCAATCAAGTCACTTTAAAGATTCCTGGCCCATTATAGACCAGGCATCCTTTTCCACATCCACAGAAGATGAGCAGATGACGACCAGATCTCGTGGAAGGACGTGGTTATTGAGTTTGCGGTGATGACTACTAATGAACTTCTTGAGCTACCGTACCTGCCATTTTTCTCGGTGACATTGAACCACATGACTATGATTGTTTCCGGTATCCACCAGCTGTGCGTCGGGTGTTATGATGGTTAGAGCTATTTACACATTTAAAATCTGGATATTCCTCTCACAATATGAACCTCGACACGGTCTGCGGCCAGTATCAACAAAATCACGGAAGTCTCGTGTCTTTCGTGTGGCAAACAATGTGGGAGCATATGAAAGAAGTATCACTCTTTGTGATTATCCTATAATACCAAGTAGGCCTACTGTTTCCAGAGCGCAGCATCGACAGTAACCCCCCACCTCCCAAATGACCTGAATTTTCTCTCCGTGCTCTTCGCCGACAAGAACAGCAATGTTGCTAAGGATGCCACTTGTCATACACGTTTAGTTTTTTCTTCTAGGACTTGTCTGATATTAATGGAGCTCGAACGTAACAAAAGAGCCATATAATTCTCCAATCCGTTAAAGTGGTTAACTGTATCGCAGCAGTAGAGTAGACACCTCAGTGCAAAAATTGAACTCTTTGCCAGCACAAAGTGCAGAACAAAGGTAGTTCTTGCTACAGGTCGTAGGGAAACACAAGAGGCTATGCTATGAGCCAACCAAAACGGCACCCATCTATTTGGTCAAAGTCGAATGACCGACAAATTCATCGGCAAAATTTAATGTTGATATTCTCGGCTACAATTTTACGACATTGTTATGCTCTAAGTTTTGCAGTCAATATATTAAAAATACATAAAATTTACTCATTCCGGCATGACTTTGGTAATATTATTCAGAAAATTAATTAAATTGCACATCTCAGAATTTTTGTTTTAGCTTGTATGCAATTATTACCAACATTGCCATTATCCGATGTCTAGATAAGTTTTATGCAAGCCAGTAGCAAAATATGAATATTTCGTCAGCTCCGCGCCAGTCCTAAATATTAATATTTTCTTATAATTTTTTAGCTGTGACCTACTGACACCTGGCGTCACCAAATGGCGGGTTGAAGAAAATTTTTTAA
This sequence comes from Lumbricus rubellus, assembly GCA_945859605.1. Lineage (NCBI taxonomy): Eukaryota > Metazoa > Annelida > Clitellata > Crassiclitellata > Lumbricidae > Lumbricus > Lumbricus rubellus. Next base: position 30,421,473 of record OX243814.1, read on the forward strand.
CCACTTTCATTTTTTAGAACCACACTAATGTATGTATGTATGTATGTATGTATGTATGTATGTATGTATGTATGTATGTATGTATGTATGCATGTATGCATGTATGTATGCATGTATGCATGTATGCATGTATGCATGTATGCATGTATGTATGTATGCATGTATGCATGTATGTATGTATGTTTGTATATATGTACATGTATGTATGTATGTTTGTATGGGGGGATAATGTCCGGGGGGATAATGTCCTACGAAAATTCGGGGGGGAATATGTCCGGGGGGGGATAATGTCCGGGGGGATAATGTCCGGGGGGGATAATGTCCAGGGGGATAATGTCCGTTCCCCGTTGTTTACTGTATAGGCCTATACATAGAATTGCACCATGCAGTCGAACTTCGCCGAGATGTATGATATGAAATTTTATGAATGGATTAATAATTATTACTTTTGGAGTTATTATGTAATGGATTTATTTGAGGCAATCAGTGTATACAAAGAAATTGGGTTGCAATGAATGAGAAACATTCTCGTTTATTGATGCTTAAAGACATGTAGAAAGACAGACAAACAGACAAGCGAGAGAGATAGAGAGGGAGAGACAGACAGACAGACAGACAGAGACAGACAGACAGACAGACAGACAGACAGACAGAGAGTTAAACACAGAAATGGAATTCAAGGTGATGAAAGTGAAACAGAGTGAAAGACAGAGACAGACAAAGAGAAGAGTTAAACAGACGTAGACAGAGACAGAGAGGCAAGTATATAGACAGACAGTGAGACAAAAAGACAGAGAGGCAGGTAGAGAGAGACAGAGGCAAAGAGAGATGGAGACAGAGACAGAGGCAGGCAGACAGACAGACAGAGGAAGAGAGGGGCAGAGAGAGAGAAAGAGAGAGAAAGAGAGACATAGGCAGAGACAGAGACAGAGACAGAGAGACAGAGAGACAGAGACAGAAAGACAGAGACAGAGAGACAGAGCCAGAGACAGAGGCAGAGACAGACAGACAGAGAGGCAGAGAGAGACAGAGAGAGACATAGACAGAGACAGAAACAGAGAGGCAGAGAGGTAGACAGAGAAGTCGTACATGACTGATATTGACGAATCGCAGCAGCTGCAGCTGTCATTTTCTGTTTCGGGCGAAATTGATGCAGATGACAAAAGATGAACTGATGATGATGATGGTTGGATGGTTGAGATGATGAGATGGGTTCTGAAGTGATGCGGATGCAAATGTCAGAAGATGCGGAGGCAGATAACAACATCGGTGGTCAGCAACCGAACTGACTGGTCAGCAGTGATTGTTGCACCCAATTGTAGACTCGGACCGGGGTGAGGGTCATCTGACACCCAGAGCCATCTGTCAATGCAGTGATCTCACCGAAGATTTATTACACGCCAACATTACGTGTCAACGGTGTCAACGGTGTCAACGGTGTCAACGGTGTCAACGGTGCCAGCGGTGTCAACGGTGCCAACGGTGTCAACGGTGTCAACGGTGCCAACGGTGTCAACGGTGTCAACGGTATCAACGGTGTCAACGGTGTCAACGGTGTCAACGGTGTCAACGGTGTCAACGGTGTCAACGGTGCCAACGGTGTCAACGGTGTCAACTGTGTCAACGGTGTCAACGGTGTCTTATGGCAAATGATTTCAGTGGCTTCACAAAACCGTCAAGTATAGACTTGCTACTGTTTAACGACATTGCCATAATCAAAGGTGAATAGTGTCGCCCTCCTCCTTTATCCAGGCTTGGGACTGGCACTGGCAGATTGCAACCATCAGTGGCGGAGTTAAACCGTCACTAGATGGTGTAGAGGAGCGATGTATACGAAGTGTTAAGTTTGTACTTAACGCCATCAATCCGAGCCACAGAGCAGTTGGTACGCAACGCCATCGGGCGGTAAAATGGATTCAGCAAAAATGCTTTCATTTGGTATCCGGTGCCATCCTGCGGTGCTGTGTTTCAGTTGGCATTCAACGCCATCCGTCTCTTTGTGATGATGAATAATTTTTATGGCGCCACTGTATGCATGTGTCTGCTTAGAAGCACTGTCGGCAATTTCAGAATCAGAGGCTGTAGAAATCAATACACAGTCATGTGGATGTACATGGCTAAAGGAGAATGTTACATCATGGTTAGGTGTAGCTGTGATTAGCTGCAGCAACAGGTTGTTCATTGCTAATCACGGATTGGATGGTTATGTGGATTGTGATATTAGTAGCATTGGCTTAATGTGTGAGAATGAATCAAACGGCAACACAGTGGAAGATGTCACGATGGGGGCGGGGGGTCTCTTTTGGCTCAGCCTGAATATAGGCCTACATGTCATACCTTATCTGTCGTATTCTCTTACTTTATGTCAGTATTTTTGTGTGTGTCTGTGTGTCTGTCTGTCCGTCCGTCCGTCCGTCTGTTCTGTCTGTCTGTCTGACTGCCTGTCTGACTGTCTGTCTGTCTGTCTGGCTGTCTGTTCTGTCTGTTTGACTGTCTGTCTGTCTGTTCTGTCTGTTTGACTGTCTGTCTGTCTGTCTGTTCTGTCTGTTTGACTGTCTGTCTGTCTGTCTGTCTGTCTGTCTGTCTGTCTGTCTGCAGCTAGATTTCCAAGCGTGTACACACTTCTCTGTTTATTATATTGGCGTCAATCTTCTTGTAGCCTATATCATCTAGAGAACGTTGCCGATGTGCTCATATAGACGGTGGATGGCATAGTATGTGCATTGGGCAAATCTGTTGAGACAGAGGGCGCCACTTTTAATGCTCCTCATGGCGTTATTGTTTTCGATGCAAGCCTAAAATATTTATGGATGCGTTCGCCCACCGATCTCAGGAACCGTAGAAATAAATATCTACTGCCAAAGACCTCGGGCAAGATTACCATAGATAGAAAAGACTAAAAGGGAATGCATTGGGGTGGGATGAGAGAGAGTGAGGGGCGGCGGGGAAGAACGTAGGGGAGGTTAGTGGTGTTTGTCTTTTCTAATGATCTCCCCAGTTCAGCCTGCCTGTAGTCTCATCGGACCTAATCTTCTGTCTGTGTGTCTGTCTGTCTGTCTGTCTATCTATCTATCTTCTGTCTGTCTGTCTGTCTGTCTGTCTGTCTGTCTGTCTGTCTGGCTGTCTGTCTGTCTGTCTGTCTGTCTGTCTGTCTGTCTGTCTGTCTGTCTGTCTGTCTGTCTGTCTGTCTGTCTGTCTGTCTGTCTGTTTGTCTTCTGTCTGTCTGTCTCTGTCCGTCAGTATTTGTTTCTCTGCAGTCTTCATCTTTCCGCATGCTTTATTTGGTCGTCTTATACGCGTTCTTAACTACATGTACGTGTATTCGTGCAAGTACCTGTGTATGTATAATATAATTATATGTATGTACTTTTTTGTTTCTTTGCTTGTATGTGCACTTGTTTTAGCGCCCCTTCAATCTCACTACTCAGAGGCGCTCCCGACTACAGCGTAAACAGTGCATAGGAGTTTCACGCCAAAGCGCTGAGCAATTGCGAGTGAAGGGCTTGCCCAAGGCCGATACGCGGTGGCTTGAGGTGGATTCGAACCTGCAACCCTCCGGCTGCAAGGCAACGAATACACCCACTATGCCACCGCGCCTCACATGTATGTGGGCTATGTATGTATGTATGTATGTATGTATGTATGTATGTATGTATGTATGTATGTATGTATGTATGTATGTATGTATGTATGTATGTATGTATGTATGTATGTATGTATGTATGTATGTATGTATGTATGTATGTATGTATGTATGTATGTATGTATGTATGTATGCATGTATGCATGCATGTATGTATGTATGTATGTATGTATGTATGTAGGTATGTATCTAGGTATGTACTATGTTTGTATGTATGTATGTATGTATGTATGTATGTATGTATGTATGTATGTATGTATGTATGTATGTATGTATGTATACTATGTATGTATGTATGTATGTATGTATGTATGTGGGCTATGTATGTATGTATGTATGTATGTATGTATGTATGTATGTATGTATGTATGTATGTATGTATGTATGTATGTATGTATGTATGTATGTATGTATGTATGTATGTATGTATGTATGTATGTATGTATGTATGTATGTATGTATGTATGTATGTATGTATGTATGTATGTATGTATGTATGTATGTATGTATGTATGTATGTATGTATGTATGTATGTATGTATGTATGTATGTATGTATGTATGTATGTATGTATGTATGTATGTATGTAGGTATGTATCTAGGTATGTACTATGTTTGTATGTATGTATGTATGTATGTATGTATGTATGTATGTATGTATGTATGTATGTATGTATGTATGTATGTATGTATGTATGTATGTATGTATGTATGTATGTATGTATGTATGTATGTATGTATGTATGTATGTATGTATGTATGTATGTATGTATGTATGTATGTATGTATGTATGTATGTATGTATGTATGTATGTAGGCTATGTTTGTATGTATGTATGTATGTATGTATGTATGTATGTATGTAATACTATGTATGTTTGTACGTTTGTATATGTATACGCATGTTCAGCATAAGCTGTTTGCATGTGTGTGTGTATATATATATGAATGCATAAATGCATTTATTTCTGCATATTTCTATAGATTTTCAGTATCCCTCAAGGCCTGTGTGTGTCGGTATACACACACACATATATATATATATATATATATATATATATATATATATATATATATATATATATATATATTACGTTCAAGGCATTTCTTCTCCTTTGCTTCTCGCATCACAGTCTGCTTCAAATGCGTTCCTTCTTCTTGTGCTCATGCGGCATTCTCGCCGGCAAAATTTCTTTGCATCATCACCACCGAGCTTCCCTCATTATACGGCATTCTGCATTTCTAGCGATTCAATCGAACGCGATTCATGGCCCCCTGGCGGCGAAACCAAATCTCACGGCTAATAATGTATCATAATTTATAGGGATTCTTCTTTGCTCTGCACTGCAGGACTTGCTACTGCCGATCGGGGATGGTCCGTCTTAATGTCTCTCTAAATGTCTGTCTATAAGTCTGTCTTTGTATTCTTGATCTGTTAGAGTAGGCTATATACAGGCTTGTGGAGTAATATGACGGGCTTGATGATTTGACATAGATGTATAAACCTGTCATTTTGGTCTTCTGATGTCGTTTTATGGTCTGCAATGTAACCGTATATAAATATAATATAGATACGTATACAGATTATTATTGTTGCTCAAGCTAGGGTCACATCAGCTGTTATTGCTATACGCAAATTTTATGGTGATCCGAAGAAATTGCAACTCTAAGGATGCAAACAAATCTGGATATAATATATTATGACTCGATTTATGAGAAACTGAGTGCTTCGAAGACATATATATATATATATATATATATATATATATATATAAACACTGCTTCGGCCAACAAGGTGCTTTGTTCTAACTGCAAATCTTCCTTTCCTTGAGGCTCACTCGCTCAGATAAAGAGAATCAAATATTCGAAGCATCTTTGTGCAAATTCCGTGGCAAAAAGCACCGATATGTACCCACATAACAACCTCAAGTATACCTCATTCGTGTTATTACCACATTTAATTTAACTGGGTTTAGCAACGCCTGGTCCGTTACATGTAATCATTACTGACTGAGTATAAATATAATAATAATTATTATAATAAACCATCCATTGCTGACGACGCGCAAACAGCTATATTCAGGTCTGCTGCTTCGTCACTTTCTATAACATGGCAAGGTCGGGCAAACACCCCCACCCCCCGGAAAAAAATGCTGGCTACGTACTTGACTTGCACTACTACTATACTGATACTAGCCTATTGCTTTATTCTGCCTTATTCTCATCCCACTTTGTTTTCTCCTCCGATTCGCAGATTCTCACTTGCACTCGCTGATGCTTCGTCTTCTTTCTCCGTTTCCTCTCATCTTCTCCGTCGTCGTCTTCTATCAACTCATTCCATCTATTAATCCATTCCTTCTTTTGATGTCTCTCCACCTACATTTACTACATTTTTTCTTCTTCTCCTCTTCTCCTCCACCTCCCTCTCTTCCTCCTTCTCCATCTCTTCATCCTCCTCCTCCCTCTCTTTCTCCTCGTCTTCTTTCTCCTCCTCCTCCTTCTCGTTCTCCTCCTCCTTCTCCATATCTTCATCATCCTTCTCTTCCCCCTCCTTCTCTTCTTCCTCCTCATTCTCCTCCTCCTCGTCCTCCTCCTTCTCTTCCCCTCTTACCAGCGATCCTACGCCTCCGGTGCCTTCTCGCGAAAGTAGCAAAACGATGACAGCGTAGGTGACGACTATAGATATTGGCTCTGTAGGAGGAATCACTGGTGATGACGTCATGCGTACAATACTGTCTACTCTACGCCACCTACCGATTAAATCACCGACAAACTGCAATTACATCCCAATTAGCAAATACTTCCCACAAAGTGCGTAATATAAACATTATCTATATAAATAAAAATGAAACTTTCCAATAGTTCGTCGCATTACCACGCCGAAAGCTACGCACCGATTGTTGTGAAAATTTACCAGAACCTTCCATTCAAATAGCACCGTGTCTTAAGATTTTTTCACCCCAAAAAACGCAATCGTTTCCACAAAAAGTGAACTTTGCAATCCGTTCGTCCGCCATTTACAAATTCAACACGTCCCACACGGCTAAACGCTGTCTCCAAACACAGCAGACGAAACATCAATGAGGTGGCGTTCTGTGACGTCATAAGCGAGTCGCGATTAATTTACCAAAGAGGCCGCTTTTAGGCCTTTTCCCAGAGCGGCCTTTGGGCTTGGAATGGACGCTGCGACGGAGGAAAGGAGCGGAGGGAGCGGGACAAAGACGGTGGGGAGGGGAGGGGGAGGGGAGGGGGAGGGGAGGGGAGGGGGAGGGGGAGGGGGAGGGGGAGGGGGAGGGGGAGGGAGAGGGGGAGGGGAGGGGAGGGGAGGAGGAGGAGGAGGGGGTGGAGGAGGGGGAGGGGAGGGAGAGGGGGAGGGAGAGGGGGAGGGGGAGGGGGAGGGGGAGGGGAGCCTCTTTTCAGCCACAGCAACGCGTGGCCGGGTTCAGCTTGTATATGATAAAAATAATCATAATGAAATATTTTATATATTTAAAATTGTACAGCGGATTACTTCCACTTTCTAGAAGGCCCTGCTTGCAATTTCTGTAACGATGATAGCATAGGCGACGACTATAGATATAGAATTTGTAGTAGTGGTCACTGTTACTGTATCACAGATGATAAAACTTTCGCCTCACGATACTTTTATGGGGTAGGCCTGTACACAGAATCTGTCGTAGGAATTTAGGCCTATAGATTCTGTGGAACAGTGTAGATGATGCTAACCTCTATCCTCGACCGATTTTACTCAACGAGTCATTTTTCTTAAAATCCCGAAAGATGCTTACAAATATATTGCTGTACTTCGCCGGCAAGACTGAAACACAGTTATTAAGCCCTCTTGCGGTCAAAAGAGATTGTTCAGATTTGGTTCAAAGTGATTTCTTTTATGAGTCTGTGTAAATCCGGTGACCACCAGCGCCTTCCAAGTTCCTATATCACATAATAATTATTATACATGACATTGTAACAGCCTAGCAACTGATTTCCATTGGCATCCGCTGCTTATTTGTCATTCGCAAGAGGCCGGTGTTGTTTATTCGTCATTCGCTAGGGGTCGGTGGTGTTTCCAATAGACCTTGCATTGCTCAGCAGCAGCTTTTTATACCGGGTGGCGCATAAAAAACGTCCCCAAACTTTGTTAATCTGGCAAAGATCTAATTTCAGATATATCAAATATTAATTTACACCAAAATGTTAAGCAATCATTTCTGTGCATACATGTCAAATTTCAAGAGAGTACGTTTATTATATCACACTCTGCGGCAAGGTTATAACGTCGTACCTGTTAAAATATTTTGCACAAAACTACGTCATTTATTTCGCCGCGAACGAAAGTCTTCAATTGCGCCAGTAAGACTTTATCATGAGACTAGTCGTTTCTCTAAACAAATTTAATGGCATCTGCTGGAGTTTCGATGCACGGTAAAACACACATCATCGTCATTGATCCTCGGAAAACCAAAGTCAATGGAGAGTAGGCCTATTAGGCCTACATTGGCTTGTTACGCGATAAGCTCATTCCCGAACGTCGTATAGGCCTAGTACGTAGACTCAATCCTGATGACAATTAGGCCTACATCTTTCAACAAGACAGTGCTCCTTCACATCGTTGCAGATTGGATCAGCAATTTCTTCAAGCAAACATCCCTGATTTTATCCACAGTGATGCCTGGCCTCCAAACTCTCCCGATCTAAATCCTATGGTCTACTTATGCACGGAGCGCCCCAAAGGAGCTTGTGTAATGTGTATGCTGGTCGCAGAAATTTGTTTCTAAAATTAATGCTGACGAACTTAAGCAGGTCATTGAAGTAAAAAAATTAATGGTCTCTATTAGACGACACACAAATAGGCCTACAGAAGTCAACAGGACAGTGGAAATAGCGTTTAAGGGTCGTTACAAGAGAAAGCGGAGGATCAATCAAACATTTGCTCGCGTAAAACATCATCATTAAACAACTGTGCAAAATTTTGGCCATGGGTCATACAGTTCTAACAACAATTTCTCTCAAACGGTTGAGTATTTTTAGCTAAAATTTGGCTGTGTTGTACAAATATGAATTATAATTAGTTTGATGTACTATGATTTAGTTTATCTTTAAAATTGTTTAATTGCCAGCCTGCCAGGTTAACAACGTTTGGGAACGTTTTTAATTACGTAGTTTTGTGCAAAATATTTTAGCAGGTACGACGTTATAACCTTGCCGCAGAGTGTGATAAAATAAACGTATACTCTCTTGAAATTTGACATGTGTGCACAGAAATGATTGCTTAACATTTTGGTGTAGCCTAAATTAATATTTGATATCTCTGAAATTAGATCTTTGCCAGATTAACAAAGTTTGGGGACGTTTTTTATGCGCCACCCGGTATATCAACGGTTGAACGAACTGCAGTAAGTCAATGACAAAAACTAAGCTTTCGTAGTTCTCACATTTTCTAGTGCTTCAGCTTGGTGGACCTACATGTAAAATACACCTGCTTTTTATTGCTGCCTTTTGTTTTTCAATGAAACGATGGGGTTATAATCCACCTTCGTGATATCTCCATCAACATCGTTGTCCGTAAAATGGGTTCCACCATTGGTGGACCACCATGGTCCTCGATCGCCAGAGCACCATGGTTCCACACGACATTTAAGATCTCGTGTACAAATCGTGCTCATCCGACACTCAATCTGATGGGGTCAAGAGGCATATTACTGCAGACCGTTTGCATGAATGAACGAACGAATAAATGTATTCAAGAAAGAAGGAAGAAAAGAAAGAAAGAATGAATAAATGAATGAATGAACGAACGAATGAACGAATGAATGAATGAATGAATGAATGAACGAACGAATGATTGAATGAATGAATGAACAAATGAATGAATTAGAGAAAGAAAGAATGAATGAATGAAAGAAAGAATGAATGAACGAACGAACGATTGAACGAGTGAATGCATGAAAGAAAGAATGAATAAATGAATGAATAAATGAATGAATGAACGAATGAATGAATGAGCAGACAAATGAAGGGACAGTTTTCTCTCCCACATCTTGAGCCATATAATTGTCAGTTGCAGTGTTCTGAAAACACTAGGTTATCAAAGCATAGACCTTTTGTCACATAATTATGCATGCACATAGGCGTAGGAGACGGGGGTCCAGAGGGGGCAAATGCCCCCAAATTTCGGGCAAGTCTGATTTTTCGGGCAAGCAGACCCGGATTTTTTTTTTAAAAACCCTTTTTTAAACAAATCTTTTTTTTATTTTTCCGGATCTTTTTGGCGAAAAATCAGACTTGCCTGAACAAAAAAAGTTGTCAGAAAAAGTCACGGGAAATTTCAGAAGATTTTAGCTGGATAGGCATCATAGGCCTAACTAAAAAATGGTCGTAAGAATTTTCCGGCAAACGTAACTGGAATTTTTCTTAAGATTTCGGCCGGATGACAAAAAAATTTGGGCAAAAGCCTCATTTCCCCCGCCCCCAACGCTGAAATGTCCCCTACGCCTATGTGCATGCATAGTTGCATACTATAATAGTCCTGCTACAATTATAGTCTGTGTGGTTGGACTTGAACTTTGCTTTTCACCAACCGTAGAAAATGTTGGTCCTTAGTCCATCATCGACTTTAAGCCAAACGAGTTTCATCATCAATGACGTCTGTTGACAGTCTGCTTCATTGCCTCCTACGCTGTCAGTCATCATCGTCGTGTGCTGAGTCATTGACGGGTAACCAGCGTATCGTGGAGGCTTGCACGGATTGTTTAAACAATCAAGAGATTTCTGTTTGAAGAAGGCCTTCAGATGTTGAGGTGTTTACAGTATGGACGCTGACGTGTTCAGATCGGTGCCAGTCCCAATTGCGGATGAAGGAGGGTGGCGACTCTGGTCATCTTCACTGTGACATTGCGGGAAGGGAGATGATTGAATGGCTCCAGTGTAAGAATTGTTGAAAAATAACTGGGGGGGGGGTTAGACCATTATACACTTGGAATCGGGGTATGAAAAACAGACTTTAACATGGAACTCCAAAAAGACTGGGGAGTTGAAACCCCCCAAACCCCGGTAATTCTCACCCTGAATTATGGCTCAGAGTGAGAATTGCCGAGGGGTTTGGGGGAGGGGGTTCAACCACCCAGTCTTTCTTAGAGTTCTATAGTAAAGTCTGTTTTTCACACCCCAATTCCAAGTGGATCATAGTCCAACCCCGCAGTTATTTTTCCATGATTCTCACACTGGAATGGCTACACGAGTGGAACTAAGAACAATATTAGGAAAAAATTCATGTTAGAATGTGTAGTTGAAAGTCTTAAAATAAAAATGATTCAGCCCATGCATTGGTCCATAATTATGTAGGCTAGACACGGATGTATTGTATAGGCCAATCTATGCATAGATAGGTTGGTCATTTTTATGCATGTGTATATTATATGCATTATGCAAGCATCAGAGTTCACACACATAAGCATGCATGTGTATTGTGTATAATATATATACAATATATACATATTATATATATGTAAATTATATATCTAAAACAGATGACGCATCTCCGTATCAGTGGGTGTGAGCATATCTGAGGAGTGCATGTGTGGCTTCGGCATATAATATTAAAGACTATAAGACTCTCTCAATCAGGCTGAGCTGGCAGCGTTTTTGATGTGACACATCATATATTGGCGATATATAAATTGACAAACAGGATCAACGAATGACGTAATATGTGTACATACATTATATGTAACATGGTTCGAGTCGCAATTGCTAAATGAATAGAAGTAACAGATACACGGTTTCGTAAGAATTAATGACCTCATAAATTATAAATGCCTATTGCAAGTATAGCCGAATAACTGGACCTATCTACTGGGCATAGATTTAGGGCTACTGCTTGGACAGCAACTGCATAGCCTGCATGGAATAGGAGACAGTTGACACAGACTGCAGCAGTTGAAGAGGTAAGAAATAACTATTGAGATTATACTTACAGTTTTGCACCGCATACACACACACTGTGACACACAGACACACACACGCGCACACACAGTCGTACATATATATATTATATATATATATATATATATATATATATATATATTCTATTGGGTTTAACTTTAATTGGTCGCATAGTAAACTTTCTTTCACCTGTAGGCCTATAATGTATAGGCCCTTGCGGTCTTAAATTGCAACGTCTTCTATATCTATATGGAGTCTTATATTATGCTTAGTCTGATGTACTGCTCTGTATTCATATAAGACACATGTACTGTATAGTGTCTATAGACTCTGCCACAGCTCGTTCCTTGGCAGTGCCAGTCACAAGCCTGGAGAAAGGAGGAGGGTGACACTAATCATCTTTGATAGGACACAGTATCGTTAAACAGCAACGAGTATGTACTACAACTGTCCTTCATGGGTCTCCTGTGTGATACCGTACAGGCACTTTTTGTGGGGCGCGGTGGTCTAGTGGTGGCGTCGTTGCCTTGGAGCAGGAAGGCTCGAGGTTCGAATCCATCTCGCCGCGTAAGGATCTTGGGCCAGTCCTTCACTCACAATTGCTCAGCGCTTCGGCGTGAAACTCCGATGCAGTGTCCGCTCTGCATTCGGGAACGCCTCTGAGTAGAAAGAGCTTGAAAGGGCGATATATAACAAGTGCACATACAAACAAACAAACTACCTTAATTACATTGATTGCTACTGTTCTTGATTTGTCACAAAATAAATGATTTGATTCGATTGTCTTGTATACAATCAAGATACTCCTTTCTATCTGTTGTATGTTTGAGATTTGAATCCCTATCTACGTTCTATTCACAGCTGATATTCTTACTGCACCCATGAGTGTTTTGCACGAGACCAGCAACCATTCACTGAGGTTCCGCTTCACTCGACTATCTCGTACAATAGTCTAATGTCTCCCGGTACAATAGGCGGGCTATCAACCGGTCCGCCTGTTTATACAGGCCTTACATGCAGGCAGCGAAAGGCCTACAGAGCAGCTTTAGGCCTGTGGGCCTGCACTGAAGAAATTTGTTTATAGGAGCCTAATAACGTTGGCCACTTTTTATAGCTGTGTTCCGTTGGTCTATCAATGCGGTCCGTCTGCAGCCTATTCTAGAAATTATCTGTAGCCTATGTATACATGCGATAGACAGTTCGTATACGCTGCTATACCTTGGCCAATATTATTGTGCCGGAGGGCTTGCAAACTGCTGCGAATCTGACGTTGGCGAGCGTTGTAAGTATATCTACTGTGCGTTCATTGGAAACTCTACTAGTGTTTATTTTTCCATAAGCAGAATGTGCAAGAATTCGCACCGAGACTGGTGAGTTAAACGATCAGGTAAGCTCTGCAGAGACACTGAATCAGCACATTCCGTTAGTGCTTTGCTTCAAGGAGTGTCACCGCTTCACCAGTCATTTTTTACTATAAGGAATGTTATGCATGCTTGGTCATTTTACTGAAAGGTGTCTAATGTGCTCGGTCATTTTACTAGAAGGAATGTTGTATACCTGCTCTGTCATTTTACAATTGCACACGACGTGTGACGTGTCCAATTTATTACAATTGCAACAATCGGAACTTTTTTAAGCGCCGAGAGGCTTTTTAATCATGCAGATCTATAATTATAAATGTACACAGATTAGAGCAATTAATTTACAAAGTGATGTCATGTAATGCAAAGTAAGATTAATTACCATCTAGGGTTCAACTATAGTTTTGCTATCGTGTTATGACAACATCATAGCTCAGAAGCATATAGACTAGGGCCTGGCTAGGCCTATCACGATGAGCCAGGCAGAAATCGACTCTACCATATACTGTACGTACGTGCATAGGTCTACCTAGATATGCTTATCACCTTGTAATCTTATAACGGTGTCGATGCTCTGTCAATAAATGACTCACTATACTAACAAGTTCAAATGTATGTGCAGGACTGTAGGGGCCTATGTAGGCTATTCTTAATGCAATCTTTTTCTTGCCCATTTACCCGACAACGCGTAGGCTATACATTGAGAATTATTGCTCACGCTTTGAGCTGACGATTACATTTTTGCACACCTAACTTTCACGATAAGATCTGCTTATCACGAAGGTCCGGTCTTGCATCCTACGCAATTTGTTGCCTATCAGCACGCAATAGGGCTACTTATTATGCCTATATATGCAACAAATGCACCACATACAGTGATGCGTTTATTATATGGATTCAATACATCATAATAATAATAATTATTATTGTACTGATCAACATGCAAATGATGCAATGTGTTAAGCATCATCTGTTGCGATATTGTGATGTAAGACATGTAGACGTAATGTGCTACCGGTAATGCATCATATTGTATTGATAATATGCATGCTACTGCCCTATGCATTTATATAGTCAGCCTTTACCGAAAGTAAAGTATAATTATTCGTGCATATGGTAATGGATCTTGCGTTATGCAGTCATGTGCACGCATAACTTACGCAGCACAAAATATAAGCATGCAGCCAAAACCCAATATTTTACCAATTTACTTAATTAATTATATAATCAATTAGACATTCACCAGACATAATCGGCTGCACAGATATGCTTACCAATGTATACAATACATGTCTAGACGTGTATACGTTTATGGGTGCAACTATTCACGCGGTGCATAGCATTGCATAGCATTGCATAGCATTGCATAGCATTGCATGGCATTGCATAGCATTGCATAGCATTGCATAGCATTGCATAACATTGCATAGCATTGCATAGCATTGCTTAGCATTGCATAGCATTGCATAGCATTGCATAGCATTGCATAGCATTGCATAGCATTGCATAGCATTGCATAGCATTGCATAGCATTGCATAGCATTGCATAGCATTGCATAGCATTGCATAGCATTGCATAATGCATAATTGCATATGCATGTATGCCTATGTATTTGGCTTATTTACCCATGCACATTGTGTTATGGTCAAAGATCTTTAGTGTCACTCCTGCTTTATCCAGGCTTGGGACTGGCACTGCCAAAGTGCGACCAGTGGCGGAGTTCGTAATCGCAATCGCAATCTCCAAACTTCTAAAGCGCCATTCGAAAGCCAAGCGCGGAGCACCATCTCATTCACGAGCGCTGCGTTGAGTCAAAAGGGATGTCCGTAAGGGCAGTCCAATGGAGGTCCGAGTTGTGTATTTATTTGAACATGCATATATTATTTATGTATGTACTCATGCATATGCAGTTATGCACGTATACGTAGGCCTTATGTATTCATGCATGCATTTGCATTTATAAGTATGTATTTACCTATCAACGTGTTTATGTACGTAGAACCTACGACGTATGTGCAATAATAATTATTGCAATCGTACATCTATGCTTGCGTGTGTGATTTACGACCAGGAGATACCGTAACAAGCATGCAGGCTTAGTATGGTATTGATCATTCTTCTCTAACAATAATTCCAGCCTCTGAGCCTCTGCCATATTCAATTCTTCACCTGTCGTCTCCTCTCCTCTCATGTGCACGGAGTCACGGCTCCCATCTCTCCACCCATCAAGGTATTGTCCTGCACGGCTGCCACCGCCTGCCTCTCCTGCCTCTGCCGCCGACGTCCAATTGATTGATTTTCTTCACCACTGTCCGGCATTCCGCTCAAAGCAGAAACCAACAGCAACACAACATCACTGCTGCTAATGCTGCTGCTGCTGCTGCTGATGATGATGATGATGCTGCTGCTGTTGCTATTGCTGCTGCTGCTGCTGTTGATGCTGCTGCTGCTGCTGCTATTGCTGCTGCTGTTGATGCTGCTGCTGCTGCTGCTATTGCTGCTGCTGTTGATGCTGCTGCTGCTGCTGCTATTGCTGCTGCTGTTGATGCTGCTGCTGCTTCTGCTGCTGCTGCAAAACACAGCCGCTCTTTCCCGACGATCGCAGACTGAGATTAGAGACTAGCGCACCTGTTGCTTATGTGTGCAAAACCCGTTGCATCGCTACGCCATATTATAATATGCGCAGCTACCTCACTGCTCGTTCTTTGGTAATGCCAGTGCCAAGCCTGGAAAAAGTAGGAGGGAGCATGGCTTAAAGTGAGGCTGGACGGTCCTGGACGGCGTCCATGCACTTGTTTTGAAATTTGAACACCGTCCCGCCACTTGTTAGGTCAAAATGGTTAGGGGCGTTCAGGCAGTTCTTTTTCTACACTTTAAGCACTGGGAGGGCGACACTAATCATCCTTGATATGACACAGTGTCGTTAAATCGCAGCAAACGATACGTGCAACAGATGTAAACAAAACTGATTCGACCACCAGTAGAGAGCGTTAGGTCTAGACGAAATGCACGTGCTACTGCAGCTGGGGGCAAGTTGAAGTTAGCGCATACTAATTATGCAGAGTGGACACTCGTGATCGCCGCTGTGCGAATTATGTAACTGCAGGCCTATAGTCTGGAGAATGTTACGGCTGATTATTTTTGGCCACCCATGCAGAGGTTCGGTGTTGCTCAATGATATGCTGCAAGGTTTAATTTGTGTTTCGCAGTAGAAGTCTTGGACTTGAATATCAGAATGCAGTAGCATATATACAAGTATAATTATACATGTAGATTACGCATGTAGATGAAGATGCAAATCTGCTTAGGTAGCTGTTCAGTATTTCAGATGAATTCGTTAAAGAGTCTGACTGGAATTCAGTACTTTAGTACAAACTGATGACTAATGTTGACTATGACACTGCAAGTGGATAAAGGAGGAGGACGATGCTGATTATATTATCTTTGATATGGCACAGTGCAGTTAAACAGCAACAAGCCAGAGTTCGGTGTATTTTATTATGATTTGTCTTGCCTCCTGAGTATAGTTTCTTCGTTGGGAAGATGTAGGCCTAGATGCGCCATATTAAGCGGCTATTGTGATACAACACAAACGCCATGCAGAGTCGGGGCGCGGTGGTGTAATGGGTATGTTCGTCGCCTTGCATCCGTGGGGTTGCACGTTCGAATCCACCTCAAGCCACCTCGTAGGGACCTTGGGCAAGTCCTTCACTCGCAGTTGCTCATGTGCTTCGGCGTGAAATTCCGATTCAGTGTCCGCGCTGTTAGCCTACAGTAGTACAAATCTTTGAAGAGCAACTAGGCCTATAGCAAGTGCACTTACAAACATACAAACAAAACACAGAAAATTTCACGTTACCAATCAAAGAACTGAACTGGATACCACCAGATTTCGGTCCATTCAGACTGTTGATTGGCATTCACATTCTAAAGGGACCTTCAACTGGTTGGAGGCAGGTTACCCGTGACATAAGACACATTGGTTCTCAGCGAAACCAAGGGCAAAAGGTCATTCAACTCGTCTTTTTTTATTTATTTTTACTGCCTTCTTTAGGCTGACTTGGTTATCCCTCCCTCGTATTATATGGCTACACCATTTGGGCAATATTATTACCTCCTATAAGAGTATAAAGTCTCGTAATTGTAGACCAACTTTTGCCTGTAAAATAATTATAAGAATACTTCCCCCAATGGCCTATAAGCTGAGCACTTCGTGCTTTTGAAGAGCTGAATAGTATGGCATACTCGTTTATATAAGCCTACTAGAGCATATAGCTGCAGGCTGGCTTATAATATAGACGCCTCAAAAGTACATATTATAATTACATGTGTATGTTAGGATCTATAAGTTACGAGACTTTATACTATTATAAGAGGTAATAAGTATGACATACACGTCATACGCTGATCATAGTTTATGTTTTGTTCTAGATCTCGCATTGTGCGACTCATTTTGACGAGGTGTAGAGGTATAGGCTAGCCTACCAATGGTTTGCATTCTTCAACTTTCAACATCTCCCCACCATCACAAAACTACCTCCGTATTATTTAGGTCTATATAGGCAATTGTATTCTTATCTCATATACACGAATACATATACATCAAACTTTTATACGCACATGTGAGCTTTATTGCAAAAACGTCAAATTCAATGAAATACATTGCTGGTGTACTATTTTTATGACGAGCGAAGGGTATGGACTATGTTGGCACATGCAGTAATACATGGCTACAATAGATCCGAACATGCACATGTAATTATAATATGTACTTTTGAGGCGTCAATATAAGCCAGCCTGCAGCTATGCGCTTGTATACTGGCTTATATTATGTATAATACGTCAGTAGGCCTACTCGGCTGGTTTCATATGCAAAGGTTGCTTCTTCTATGGCGTTAGATGATAACGTTACACCTGTGCAAAGCAGATCTATATACCTGTAGTAGAAACTCACGAAGCGTGACCGCCCTAATTGCAGCAGAAAAATGTGTACGATTGCTTTTCTATACTTGACGTTCTCGACCTGGTTTTCTGTATCTTTTCATGACTTGACCTGTGTCGTTTGTCCTATTATAGGCCTATGCAATTGGCACGTACAGCTTTATGTTGTGTGTATCTCGCTCGAGACGTCAATCAGTTATTCAATCAATTAATCAATCACATAAATAAATGTCATGCGTGGTCTTTTTTTTATTAAAACGAGGGGAGGTGATGAGGGACCAATTCACTGAAAGATGAGCAGGGTCAAAGTCAACTTGTCTTATAGAAAAGGCAGTTATCTTTTTTATTCATAGACTATTAATTTTATTCAGTGCCTGCAATCTATGTTTGCCTGCAATCTATGTCTGCCTGCAATCTATGTTTGCCTGCAATCTATGTTTGCCTGCAATCTATGTTTGCCTGCAATCTATGTTTGCCTGCAATCTATGTTTGCCTGCAATCTATGTTTGCCTGCAATCTATGTTTGCCTGCAATCTATGTTTGCCTGCAATCTATGTCTGCCTGCAATCTATGTTTGCCTGCAATCTATGTTTGCCTGCAATCTATGTTTGCCTGCAATCTATGTTTGCCTGCAATCTATGTTTGCCTGCAATCTATGTTTGCCTGCAATCTATGTTTGTCTTCATCTGTTTCTCATGTATCCGCGTTATGTGATTGGACTGCAGCAGTTGTTCTTCTGCTTCAACATTCCTCTTTTTATCTCTGTCTGTCTGTCTGTCTGTTTGTCTGTCTGTCTGTCTCTGTCTCTTTCTCTGTCTCTGCATCTGTCTTTGCATCTGTCTCTATCACTGTCTTTTTCTCTGCCTTTGTCTATCTTTCCGTCAGCCTGTCTGTCTCTGTCTCTCTCTGTCTCTGTCTCTGTCTGTCTGTTGTCTGTTTCACTATCTCATTCTCTGTCTTTGTCTCTGTCTCGCTCTTTCTCTCTCTTCCTCTTATTCTGCGCTGCATAAGATTTTGCCATCGAGGTGTGCAAGTGATGCCTGCAATCTATGTATGCTGCGCGGTCAGCATAATATTTGTTTAGAACTATTTGTACAATTGCCTTGAAAAAACATTCGTCACGCTTTAAAGTATCAAGGACATAATATATCATATGCTATGTAGCAATTGTATCATAGGTCCTACACATGCTATGTAGCATGCAAGTAAAATCCTATCCATTCAAACTTCAAAGATCAAGGATCTTGCTTAAAACGTCACTAAATGTCATAAAACTACACAGAAGCGGTAGAAGATGCCACTTGTTTAAGACTTCCACACCCCTGCAAGTCCCCTTGCCTTGTCCGTGGTTATCTTTTCAAGCGTTACGAGTCTGAACGATTTGTAAGGTTTCCGGAATAACAAGCAAGAATTTGCAATTCTGTGTTGAATCTCCTACAGTTGAACTATATATATATATATATATATATATATATATATTCGTTTTATTGACAAAATAACCGGTCGACACAACGCGACAGTTAACAAGCATAGACAGAGCAGCAGATTAAAAGCCTAGTAAACGTTTTTATACAGCATCCGTGTGATGAAGTTTTTGTTGTTTTTAATGATTAGGTAACTGTGGGGAATAAGGCCCACCTAAGGAATTTCACTTAATAACTATTACTGGTATGCATCTGTAGCTATGCAAAACAGCTATATGAGGAGTGTGTGGATGTAGTTACATATTGAAATAATTATTTTGATAAAATAAATTGTCGTATAATAGAAAATATTTTTTAATTAATGGTCATGAAGTGGGCCTTATTACCCAACACGTCGGGTAATAAGGCCCATCTAACAACTATCTTTTTTGTTGTCTAAACGTCTGTTTTACAATTTCAAACATCACAATTGAGCTCGTATTTAAAGGAACCAAACATATCAAATGGATGGATAGATATCAATTACTTATCATTGCCTGAAATAAAGAAGTATGATGAAAATGTACAACCCACCCGACCAACCCCACCCCATCTCACTCCACCCCCACCCAATCCCACCTACCCTACCCCTCGCATCTATTCACAAGCAAATATAGCCAAAAGTGTGTCAAACAGCTTCAAGAACTCCTATCCAATACTAAATCATGAACAATTAAATATGTACCACTAGTACCGGAGTTGTGGGTAATAAGGCCCATTGGCTTGAAGATAGGGCCATATTACCCACAAAAAGGTGGGCCTTGTTACCCTCAAACTCACACCATGATATTCGAAGACCAAAATCTGGGTAATTTCTAAGTGCAGACTATATTTTTCAGCCTATATCGTCTTTCTAATATCCTCTCTTAACGAATATTATTATAACAACGTGCATGCACTACGCGGATTGAGGATTAATTAGGAAAGTTATAAATACGAAAATAGATAATTGCGAAATAAATGATCGCACAAATATTATCATCTGCATAATTCAAACATGTCACCAAAAAGAAAACCCATCGGGAACTAGAGTAGTTCACAGATAAAAACCGGTCAACAAAATTAAATTATAGCGACACCTGACGAATACATTCGGAGAAATTCTATGTTTTATCTGGTGGGCCTTATTTCCACCCGGGCCTTATTACCCAGAGGTACCTTAGTTCAAATGGATGCGGCCTTGGGCGCAGATTGTATTTCCCAGGAAGTCTATATGTGAAAAATGTATGAACTGCTAATAGGAACAATGGAACATGACGAGAAGAGATCTGAGGGGTTCAATTCCGGGAGTTTCCGATGAAGATGACAACATGCAAGATGCACAGAATTATAATGATTAAAAATATGGAAATTACTCGTTTAGGGGCTTCAACCCGGAACCCCTAAGTAGCCCAATGCCCATGACTATACTTCCACTTTTTGTGAGTTATAAATTACCAAGAGTAAGCTTATACGCATTCTGTCACTGTTGCTACTGCTTTTGATGCTAATTAATCTGCTATTAGAATAATCACTGTTGCTGTAAGCTTTGTTTGAGAAGCTAATTGATAGTAGTGGACCAAAGAAATCGACCTCCTCCTTCAGAAAATCTCCAACTACAGCCGATTGCTTCTGCTCATTAGCATTCAACAGTGTTTGCTATGAAACGTGACGTCTACGACCCCCACCCCACTCCCGTTTGGTTCACTTACTGATTATTGTATGGTGCACCTGAATAGCCTTGCATCCGGACTCCGGAGGGTTGCAGGCTCAAATCCACCTCAAGTCGCTTCGTAGGAATATTGGGCAAGTATTAGCCTTTGGGTTGATTAAATATTGTGTCTAACATAGGCGCATGATAGGCTATTCATTGGCTCGCTTAGCTACATCGGTAAGACATGTAACAACAATATGATAGGCTATTAGCCTAGTTGAATAATCAACCGAGAGGTTGACGGTTGAAAACCTCTCCATGGCAGAAGTTTGCTTCGTGACTAATGCTCCATCTGTATTCCGTATAGTGAACTCGGCAATTGTAATGACTCATATTATTATAATGAGTGCATCGACCGTACACTATCCGCTGTGCAGTGATAAGATAACGAAGGAGAGGATTGGCCACACATGCGTCATCATAACTTTTGTTGAGGCTAAGGAAATTAGTATGCTAACGCTGACTGTCTCTAAGGCTGTTATAGTTAAGACCCTGCTTTTCTTCTTCGTTTCTAGTAGGGGTTTGCTTGTTGGTTCCTGCAGTGCGGTACAGTGAGGGCGACGATGCCAGGAACGGTGAAGATGGGGGGGGGGGTACTGGGGAAGACCCCTTGTCAGTCCGGTAGTAATTCTTTGGGTAAACGTCCAGGTCAGGCGACCTGGTGCAAACGCAGCCTGCTACAGCCAGTGGCGGCGTTAGGGGTCTAAGGGACTAAGCCCCTAAATGGCGCTCAGCCCCCACCCCCAAGAAAATGCGGAAAATGTCTACAACCATGGGTACATGGCGTATACTGACCAGAGAAAGAGCAAAATCGGGAAAATAAAGTCCAAAACCATTGGACGACTAAAAAAGGTTATCAGATTTTTGGAGCGACTAAAAAACGGAAAATTTATTAACCAACTTCAGCCCCCCACCCCATACTTAAATCCTGGCGCCGCCACTGGTTGCCCTCCGCTTGCCTTACGCTGGTCGAGTGGTTGATGAGTATTAACGCAAACTGAAAGGTTACTCAGTGCCATGCTGTGCAGGATTCATTCTTCTTTATATACGCATATAGACACGATGATGATTCTTCGACAAACTCTAGACAATGCGAAGTAACCATTGAGGTGTCTACAATATAGACAACTACCTTCACCTTGATATAAATATATGTATATATATATATCCCTCATATATATACCAGATTATATTATATACCGGTGTATACATATATATATAGATATATATGAGAGGGATATATATATATATATATATATATATATATATATATATATCGGATATCCCTCTCGTCAGAGACATAGACGTAAACAAACAGAGCCTCTAGTATGAATGACTGGACGCAGTGAAAATCATCTCAAAGAAAGTTTTTCTCCATCTAGTTGTACAGTACCTCCTCCTTTGTATGTACAGCAAGTATAGCCTACGCAAGTACACATGCATCTGAATATATCATTGTGGATCGGTTTACATACATGTACACTGTACAGTCACTCTACTCGCGGCCCTATGTTTAGCCGCCTGAGGCTCACGTAACGCTCTGTGCAAGATGCACACTGCAGACGCCATAATAGACCCTACATGTATGCAGCCCGTGCCAGAGTTTGCATGCGCTGTAGACACTGTATATTGGCAGACAGAAGTAACATTGTTTAGGCCGCCGATAAAGTGCTGGTCCTATAATTATACAACATCGACGCACGCATGTTCAATGCGTAGTTCAGCTTCATGCGTGTAAGTGCGTGTAAAGTTACGTGTAAGACGAAGATAATTATGTAAACAGTAAGTCGTAACTTATCTTTTAAGTTTGTTGTGAAACGGAACTCTGAAGGCGTTTGTATGTAAACATGGGCGACTAGCACGTGACGTTCATAAAAGACTTGTTGACAGACATATTATGGATGACTCTATACTGTGAGGTCGGTTTTGACATCCGGTTGTGTGTCTGTCTGCTCGTATATTTATTTTCTGATGTTTGATTTCTCCATTTCTGTAGCGCCCCCTCAAGTGCTCTACTCATAGGCGCTCCTGACTACAGCGCTGACGCTGCATCGGAGTTTCACGCCGAAGCGCATGATTAATTGCGAGTGAAGGACTTGCTGAAGGTCCCTACGCGGCGGCTTGAGGTGGATTCGAGCCTGCAACCCTCCGGATGCAAGGCAACGAACATACCCACTACACCACCGCGCCCTTTCTTATACAAAGGAAATGACTCTCTCGATGAGGCTGTACTTCACTGGCTCCCTATTCGCCAGCGTATTGAGTTCAGGATGTCTGCATTGGTATGGCGATGTTGTCAGGGCCTCGCCCCAATTTACCTCCGAGAGCTATGCAGCCTTACATTCGGTATCCAAGGACGTCGTCAGCTACGCTCTGCTGTTAAGGGAGTCCTCTTGGTTCCTTTTGCTCGTACTGCTACCATGAAGAATCGAGCCTTTTCTGTGGTTGGTCCGGCGGTCTGGAATAGCCTTCCTTTTGAGCTGCGCCTACACCCTGGGACTCTATCAGGATCGTTCCTTACTAAACTTAAAACTGTTCTTTTGGGGCGCGCTGGAGTCGGGAGCGCCTCTGAGTAGTTTTTTACTTGAAGGAGCGCTATATTAGTGTCCGAATGAATGAATGAATCTAAAATGCATACTGCGTGTGAATTGGTTTAATGGTAATTAATTAAGACTGAGAACTGTAGCCGGCGGTGCTAAGCTGCGTTTAAGTTAATTTTAAAGGCGTTGCCCGTGTAATGCAAGCTGCTAAAAATTGTCTGCCGGATGATCAAATAGAGAGACAGAGACAGACAGACAGACAGGCAGACAGACAGACAGACAGGCAGACAGACAGACAGACAGACAGACAGAGATGAAAGCTGATCACATGATGTGAACCCTCATAGAATAGATTCTTTGTGACTGGAGTTCTTTGTTTTCGCAAGCCAGTCTGACAATTTTGTATTCGGTTGTATTTGATTACTGGGTTTCAGAGAGAGACAGAGAGAGAGACAGAGATAGACAGACATACATGTACGGACGACAGCAAGTACACAGAGACACATGGACGCATATATGCAACAGGCTGTGAAGAATAAGGTCTTGTTCACTGGCTGCTCTGTTACTGTGGTAGCTGGTCTTCTATTTCTTGACTGACTCACTGGCTGGCTTGCTTATCAATTACTGACTGGCTGACTGACTCACTGGCTGACTGACTGACTCACTGGCTGGCTAACTGGCTGGATAGCTGATTGATTGATCGAATGACTGACTGCATGGCTGACTCATTGATTGGCTGGCTGACTGACTGATTGACTGACTGGCTGGCTGGCAGGCCGACTGGCTGATTGACTAACGGACCGAGCGACTGGCTGGTTGATTGGCTGACTGACAGGCTGTATGTATATTGTATATGTATTGTATATTGACTGACAGGCCGACTGACTGACTGACTGAAAGCTTGCGCAGCGATTGATAGAGATCTACATTATCTATGGCAGAATCTGTAGACTAATACAATAATTATGTCAGATGTGGATCTATTCTATAGGCCTGCAATTAACAGTTATATAATATACATAGATAATTTATAACTCAATGTAAACGAAGATAATTTTTTTAAATATGCATAACATAATTATGCCATAATAGACTATGTATATAAATATGACATGCATTATAAAAATATACAAATATTATACATTTTGTGCATATAGCTGTAGGCTATCGGTTTTGAAAGAACTGCTAAAGCATGATGCCAAGACAGTGTGTCCTGCAGCAGCTGCTTTGAATTTGAAAAGTCTGAGACGGACTTTCACCAATATCGAGCGACTGTCTTAATACGTGGGATGACATACAGGCGCCTTTGATACTGTATCTAATTATCATGCGAACCTTGGTTTGGAAACACAGCGCAATGCGATTTAGGCAGATACACCCAAACCAGTATAATAGTAGCTCTGTATATTTAACAGCCAATGTCGCGACCATTAGCTCTTTACCGATCAAAGTGTAGTAAATGGTATAGGCCTATGTATATAGGCCATATATGTGAAATCCTATGCCTTCTGCTTGTAAAGGGTTAAAGAGCCAGGATACCCACTCTGCTATCCGGATATTGAACAACACTTTATGAAAGGCACACTGGCCCATTATAATTATATAGCTTTGGCTCTGTCTTTCAAATTGCATCCTGTGCATGTTTATAGTTGGGCTACAGTAGGTAGGCCTATAAAGAACTGTCCTGCATTTGAGGGTTGTGACTAGCCTGCATATAGGGCTACACTGTGTTTAGGCCTAATTATGCCTATTATGGCTCATTATAATTCAAGTGTATACAGCATACAGACACAGCCTGCATAAGAAGGCTCGGAAAAACCAATGCATATTTACTGTAGATACTTCTGCACTGACTTCAGCATGCCTCTATCTGATTGATAACGTTTATTGCAAGGCTCCATGACAAAACTGATAGCCTCTACCGCTCTATCTTCTCCAGTAACTGTTGTTCTACTTCTACGCATCTCTATCCTCAGGTGTGTAATGATTGTGTAGCCTACGTCAATGACGAGGCTTGAGCAAGATTTCAGCACTTTTTCTCTCTGTTTCAGATCATGTTGAAGGCAATTTTCATTTGATCCACTACTCGCGTCCTGTTACTAGTAGCCGTTCATTGACAGAGCATAAAACAAAAAATTACAGCAATCAGTACAAACTCAACAACTTTCAAATGATTTATACACAAGACAAAAAATCAATCCAAAAGAGATATTTCTGTTCACCTAATGAGACTTGATTAGCCATTAGGCCTAATATAGCTTCTGGATAACATTCAGCAATATTTACAATTTTACAGCAACTGTGCAAATACGAAATCTGCAGCATGAAACGAGCACAGCATTACTGAAAACGAAACTATAAGACATGATCAATGGTTTGGATGGCCTCCCTGTTACACATGTACTAGACTACTAACTGCCCAGAGACCACTCCACTCCGTTCCTTAAGAATCTAAAAACTTCCCTATTTGGCCGTAGTTGGACAGGGAGCGCTAGAAAATAGTCAACCTTCAATCAATCAATCAATCATTTTTATTGAAGAGGCGATATATATATATAGGCCTAATATGATTATATTCTAAAATAAAATAAATAAATACCAGTAAGTCAACGTGAGCAATTAAGTTAGTGTTCAGTAATGCTGCCAGATGCCTCGGAGGGGGTCTTGGTGAGTTAGCCCAGCAGTTCAGTTATTGTCAAATGTTTGCTACGTGACCATCCGTAGGTGTAGCCTAGTGGTATATCTGCTGTCTGTGTGGTATTTTTTTATAAGCGCCATTAAGAATAGGCCTATAGGCCCTATACGCCGCTTTTTACTGCCAGGCGAAGTCTACCAACCTACGCCCCTCTGTATTACCTCACTGTGTTATAGGACTGTGACTCCAAATGTAGAATCTTATGCATATTCATCAGTGCCTCATTGCATAATTAATTAGTGCAGCCCGGTGCAGCTTACAGAAGCGGAAATTGTGCCAATAAATGCTGCTCAACGATGCTGAAGATTATACGGAAGGGAAATTCATGTTATTGCAAACAAATTTTGTATGCTTGTCTGCACAATAAGACATGTATGCATAAATTGCATATGCGTGTATGTATAATCACGTACAATGTCGTACATGTAGGCTACGCAGGCTACACACACGCACAGGAACACGCACGCACACACACGCACACACACACGCACACAACATATATATAATTATATATTATATAATGTATAATTCCTGCATGTGTGCCTGTGTGTGTATGTGGGCTGCATCTTGTATGTATCTATAGCTATTTAATACATGCGTCAAGGCTCTTATTCAAGCGCATTTTGTATAATATATTTTGCTGCAACAAACTGCACAATAGATGTTTTGTAGGCCCCTACTATCATATTTCTTATCTGTCTGTCGGCAATAAAAAAAACTGTTGGCGCGTTATCCAGAAACAATCTTCATTCTGTGTATTCGCACTCTGCTTATCATGATAGCCTAACTTGATCTAGCCTAATAATACTTATCAGACATATTACAGATTTACAGACAAACACTGCATTTGATGTGAAAAGTCTTCCTGCACATATTCAAACGATCAGAATTTTGTTCGTGTTTAAAAAGTTAAGAGCTCTGAGCTTTTGCGTTGACAGTCGGCATACATGACATGTAGTGTTTGGCCTATAAAGTATCCTAAAAATAGCTTAACGCTGATAAAGCTATAGATCTTAAATTTGTTGTTGTAATTTTAAATTCCCATACCAAAGTTTACATTGGTAAGTTTGCATTCACGAATATATAGGCCGCTTCATGTCTATCCAAAGTATCTATCCATCTATA
Source organism: Lumbricus rubellus (assembly GCA_945859605.1). Classification (NCBI taxonomy): domain Eukaryota; kingdom Metazoa; phylum Annelida; class Clitellata; order Crassiclitellata; family Lumbricidae; genus Lumbricus; species Lumbricus rubellus. The sequence continues at coordinate 30,448,879 of OX243814.1, forward strand.
ATAGTATCCGTCGGTCTGTCCGTCCATCCGTCTACTCTTACATCCATCCATCCAAACACCACTCATCCATCCATCCATACATCCATACATCCATTGCAACCACCCATCCATGCATCCATCCATGCATCCATGCATCCATCCATCCATGCATCCATCCACGCATCCATCCATCCATCCATACATCCATACATCCATACATCCATTGCAACCACCCATCCATGCATCCATCCATGCATCCATCCATGCATGCATCCATCCATCCACCCATTCATCAATCCATTCATCCATCCATCCATCCATCCATGCGTCCGTCCGTCCATATATGTATGCATACATGTATACATGTATGCATGTATGCATGTATGTATGTATGTGTGTATGCATGTATGCATGTATGCATGTATGTATGTATGTATGTGTGTATGCATGTATGCATGTATGTGGACACAAAATTTATTGTGTTTAATTAACCAACAAAATCGTTGAGTCATGTCTTTGTTTGACTTGTGCAGAGTTTGCTGACCGCTGTTAATTGAATATATCAGCAGCAGCAGTGAAATAATGGCCACAACGTCAGCATCAACAGGTGCTACAGGTAACAATAAATTCTAATCGTCTCGTTATAATGCTCCATTTGCGCTGAGCAGATTGAACGCATTGTTCAGTATTTTGTCAGCCAAAACAAATCCGCCGCACAATAATCGTTGCCAGACAATTGAATTGATAACCACCTGGAGTCTGGAGACCTTCCCCGGAAGACAGTAAACGTCCAGTGGAAATATATTAGTTTGAGCAGCTTTCATCTTTGATCATGCTGAACGAAAAGCTTTCTTTGCGATGAAACAAATGGTCAGGGTGAGAATTGCCGGAGGGGTTTAACCCCCAGTCTTTCTTAGAGCCCCATAGTAAAATATGTTTTTCACGCCCCAATTCCAAGTGTTTAATGGTCCAACCCCAACCTCATTTATTTTTCAAAATTCTTACACTACAAATGGCCGAAATAATAGGCCTATTAGGCCTATTTCAAATGTTCAAATGCTGATAATACGTGAGGCGCGACTATCTATAGGCCTACTCAATTAGCCGGTACATGTGTGGCACTGTGGCTTAACAACAGTTATGGACTCTGATACAAAATCTTATACAATTTCAGGTCGCAAAGTATTTTCATATAAACTTTTGGTCTTTCTCACAAACATGGGCGTAGGCCTACATGTGACTGTGAGTCTGTGATATAATTACACATGCAATTGCCAATTTTTAATACTGCAAACTGTGTTGTAAGTGCAGAACCTGATTAGACTATGTGTGATGAAACATAGGCCTATCTGGTAACCCTTCATAAATGTAGATATGACATTTTAACACAATTAACCACGTTTACAATAGAAAGCTTTGCGATGCGTATCGCATAGGCCTACACCGTAATCTCCAAATTTCTAAATCGCCACTCGAAAGCCAAGCGCAGGGCACCAGCTTATTCCTTAGCGTTGCGTGGATATTCTGCATCAACGAATTATCTTTGTATTCTGGTGAAACAATAGTTGATTGTTTGATGACAAATAATCACGACAATGAACGTTGAACATGTGATCATATGTCGGGGGCTATGGATAGGAATTCATTGCTTGGGTTCTGCATATTTCGGAATGCCCGCCCTTTGTGACTTTTTCTAATTAGGTCTATGATTTATATGTTTAAACAATGCTCGCTAACTGAGAACAACGCTCTATTCTTAACATCAGTTAGGTTACCGTAGAGATTGTCTCTGACTGGTTTCGTATTACATGTACATGGTGCAATATAAATTTACATGAACAATTGGCATCTTATCTCATACTCATTAGGCCTAATTCCCGAAATTTATAGCACCCATTCAAGGGACCTACTCGAAGGCGCTCCCGGCCCAACAACAGCTAAAACAGTAAGATTTTTGCAACTTATAAAATATCCTACTGGTGCCGCAAGCTGCTTATTCGCAACCATAACGACCAAGACTTGTGCCGCGATGTTGACTGCAGTTATTTGCTTCTCAAATATTATATTCTTTTAAAAGCCTCTAAAGCTGAAACAAACGATAAAAGTAACCAGATTTATAAATTTAAATATTGAATTCTAAATTTTGTTTGAGTAAAAGACACCCACAATGTGTCGATTTTTGTAGTCGAATCGTCCGAAGGCGAGACGGAGATATTGCAGTCAACATCCGATGCAAGTCTAACATTGCGCGACTCACACGAACATTTCTTGGACTCTGCTGCACTGGCTTCCCGTTCCGATAGAAATCTCCTGTACGACGAAATGGCACGACAAGTGACGGACGAGGTCCTACAGAGCAGCATAGCGGCGATGAAACAGTCAATTCAGCATAACGGAGTGGCTGGCAGTGGTGGTGGTGAGCATGGCTGGTTGGAAGCCAGTGCAGGGACTCTTCATCCGAGGTCATACGTTCAGACGGAGAGAGTGGAGATTCGGAACACGACGACGAGGAGGAGACAACGTCCCGTCGTTAGTCTGAACCTCGCCGAAACAGTTGGAGAGTACGACGGGCAGGAAAGGGCGTCCGCCGTCTCTCTTGTCCAGCAGACGAGTGCTGCTCCGTTCCATGTGGAAGTGGAAGAAGAAGCTGTTTCATCCTATTCGACGGAAGTTGGAATGTTTAAAGTGCCAGGCTCCATGAGAAGAGAGCTGGGAGGGATCTCGTTGGGGAAAGCGGACGATAGCATCCGGAATGAGGATGGACTGGACGAAAGACCAACTGCTGTGGGTAGAGACGAAAACGAAAATATGCTCAGTGAATATGGTAGAGTGAGACTTCTTGGAAGCGAGACAGACGGACGATTTGATTCCGAATCAACCAACCAGGTTGAAGATGCTTACCGAGAGCTTGCGAAACGTGTGGCCGACGAAGTACTTCGAAGCAGCGTGAAGTCACTTGAGCAGCCGCCGATCTCGTACAGCGGAATTTCAGACGAGAGTAGCATTGACTGGCTGGGAGCCAGTGCAGTGAGTCACTTCAGAGTGTACGTTCAGACGGACAGACTCAACTCACGGATCGTAACTCCTCATGCGGTGGATGATCGAAGCCGGGGCAGCAGGGTAGCCGATAAACGTCCGATTTCCTTTACTCGGAGTCCTAGGATGAAGAAGCGAGTTGTGATTCAGGTCGATCCAGTGGATGTTGTCTACCAGACGACGCTAAAGGTGGATCTGGTTGATCGTCTGGCTGAGCGAAAGGTCAAGTCAGAGTCGTTGAAAGTCACTCCAGTGGAAAGTGATGCCGAACAGACCATACCTCGAACTTCTGATTCAGAGATTTCTACGACGGGTCATATTACAGTCGATGGAGGGAGTGTCATCACAGGCGGTGAAATCTTACACGACCGCGTGCAGGATTCCCAAGCGCAACTGTCAAGAGAGCAAAACGACAATGCATCGCAAGAGACTTTACAGAGCGCTACAGACTTCAGTCAAGCAACGACAACTTGGTATACTGACGGTAACATTCAACTCCCCACGTTCTATGATCAACATGACATTGATCGCGTTGCAGCAGTCAAGGACAGCTCTACTGAGCAGGAAGAAGAAAAAGAAGATTCCTCAGATAACTTTAAGTCATCCACCGAGATATTTTCAAAGACTTCACCCGATGATTTCTCCACCAGAGAAATCTCTCAGCTTTCAACTTCGTCTATTCAAGAATCGGACGCGTGCGGTGTGCTGGACGATGACGACGACGACGAAGAGGATGATGATGGTATTGAAAGACCAGGGAGAGCTGTACGGTTATTATCAATAAAGATGACTGAAGAATTCCCCACCAGAGAAACTTCTCAGCATTCGGATTCCTTTATTCAAGAATCAGACGGGTGTGGTGTGTTGGATGACGAAGAGGAAGATAACGGTACTGAAAGATCAGATAGATCTGTACGGCTGTTGTCACTAAAAATGAATTTACCTGAAAGGGAAACTCCAAATTTAGATTTTCGTGAAGATCATTTTGCAGATGCCGAGCTTCCTGCATATCTCACGCAAACAGAAACTCACGAAGATGCAGGTTCATTGGAAGGATCACGAACGCAAGCAATAGACTCGTCTGAAGAATTCAAACCAACCACTTCCAGAGATGCTGAGATTTTGAGAGACTCTGAGCAACGCTCAACGGAGTCACAGCAAACTGAAACGATGACAAAATTGTCGCTTGTTCCAGTATTTGACAGCAGTGATTTTGAGGAGCTATCAAGACAACAGGATACTGAAACTCATGTTCAGTATCCAGCGCATCATGCAGCTGCGCAGCAACAAATCATCGCTGGACACGAAATTCCAGGGGATGATTCCAAACAGGAAGCTTCGGGAGATTCCGGAAACGAAGACGAAGATGACGACGACGACGTTTACAACGCTCACCACAGAGAAGTCAGACTCGTCTCGTTGAAGGTAACATCTATGGACGATGATGAAGATCAACTTATTAATCTACCAAGTCGTCGAGGAGATCCACTTAATGAATTCGATGTTGAAGAAGCAGGGGCATCAAAGAAGAAAGGGAAACCCGCAGACGACCTTTCCTATTCGCTTGGCGCGGGAGATGGGCAATCTCCAGAGGAAGGCAGGGAGGATATGGAAGGGTTTTGGTCGGAATCTGATGAAGAGGATGGGTACAATGAGGAATCTGAAGAACTGGTGGTGACAAGGAAAGAAGGCAGCAGCAGCGAGGCTGTCGTAACAACCCCGGAAAGAAAGGTCCAAACAGTCGTCGTGGATATCCGGAACAATCGCAGGGAAGACGGAACTGTCGGAACGACTGAACTAGCCGAGGAATTTGCTGACGGCGCAGAAGCATTAGTGATCGGAAGCGAACTAACAGACAACTCTGCCACCTTCCCAGAGAATGTGGGAGCAGCTGAAATAACGGCTCACAGCGAGGCTAAAATAGTGTTGGAAGCTGAAGGTAAGGTAGATCAGGACACGACGTTTGGTTCTAGAACAGTTACTAAGGACGATGATAAAACGTTGTTTCAATTGCCTATTATGTTTCAGACAAGTGTTCCAGGTCTACTTGGAAGTGACGACCGGAAGAATGAAGACGCGGAGAATGATTCTCAAGATGAGAAACGTGAAACTTCAACTTTACAGGAATCGACGGTTGATGAACGTAGTAGCATCCAGTTGCCAGTGTTCTACCCGTCTAAAGATGCTGAAGCAGGTGAGGTGGAGGAATTGCATGAGTCGTCAGAAGAGGATGAAGATGGTGACAGGAATGAGAGGAAAGTTCGGCTGCTGTCGCTGAAGATGACTTCACAGGAAGACACGGACAAAGACATCTCAGAATTGAACGAAGATGAGAATGAGGAGGCAGAGGATACGTTCCAGATTTCTGATGAAGATGACGAGAACTTGGAAACATCTGGCCGAAGTGTTAGACTGCTTTTCTTGAAGATAACCGGTGATGAGGCTGATGACCAAGAACGCTCCTGGCCAACAGCAGCAGCTGCTGTCGATGCTAAGGCAAAGGATACATTCCAGGTTTCTGACGACAGTGAGGAGGAAGCTTCAGAAACTCCTGGACGAAATGTTAGACTGATGTCCTTGAAGATGACCTCGCTTGACAATCAGATCCAACAAGTCTCCATTCCAGCAGACTCCGCAGCTGAGAGGAAAGATGAACCATTCCAGAGTTCCGATGAAGACGACGAAATTCCGGAAGCAGCTGGTCGAAGTGTCAGACTATTGTCTTTGAAGATGACATCTTCACTCGATGATGAGGATGAGGGTATCGCTGTTGCAGGACCATCTGAAGAAGCCGCTACAGAACGTGCAACATCTGAGCACACCGTAAAGACGGAGATTCCTCTCGAGACTCACCTTGAAGGATCAGAAGCATTTGCAACGTTCGATTCAGACACTGGTAGACAGCAGGATATCTTAAGAGATCGTGTACAGGAATCACAGGAGCATCAATTTCAAGACTTGCATAAATCGACATCGCAGGATATTCCAGACGAGAGCAGACCAGCTTATGGCGACGATTTTGCTCGTCAATCCCATATTGAAAATCGTTTTCAGTTGCCGAAAGATGAAGGTGAACCGGAGAAAGATCACGAAGACGAAGACGATCTGGCGGAGGTTTCTAAAGGCAGAGTCAGGTTAGTTTCAATGAAGTTGACGTCATTCGAGGACGAAGATAAAATTCTGACGACACCAAATTTGTCTGAAGATAACATAGAACAATTTTACGACAAAACAATTAATAAAGAGCAAATTGAGAGACAATCAGAAATAGGTCAATCGCAAGTTCAAGAGACTGACGCTTTCGAAATCGGTGCACATCCCGAAGAAAGTGATGATCCGAACTATTCCACGGACATTGGAATGCATAAATTTCCTACTGATAGGAGGAAAGAATTGGCGGGAATCGTCGGAGGAGAGTTGTCGGCTGGTTCGGATGAGAAGGAAGAAGAAACAGATAAACGAATTGCGAAAGACGAATCTCAAGAACATAGAGAAGAGTTGTACAAAACTTCAGAAGGTGAAGTCTCAGATAAAAAGTCAGTTGAGACAAATCGTCCAGCAGATGAACATGGCAGTTTCCAATTGCCAGCTTTCTATCCGTCCAAAGAAGCTCAAGTAGAAAGGGAAGAAAAGACAGAAGAGAAGACGCTGCAAGATTCATCTGAAGAAGACGAGGATGGTGAAAAAGGCGAGGGAAGAGTTCGGCTTCTGTCTTTGAAAAAAGTAACTTCACTTGAAGATATGGACCAAGACAACTTCGAACCAAAGCAAGATGATGCAGAGGTAAAAGAAACATTCCAGTTCTCCGATGAAGAGAACGAGGACTTTGAAGCACCTGACCGAAGCGTTAGACTGATGTCTTTGAAGATGACCTCACTTGAGGATTTCGAACAGGAAATCAATGTTAGTAGACCCTCAGAAGCAGTTACTAGCGAACTTACAACGTCTGTTCCGATAATAGAGGCTGGTATTGCGCAAGAAGAACAAGTAGAAAGTGCACAAGACATATCTCGAATTCAAGAAACTGCAACTTTTTATATCAATCCAGAATCTAGAGAAACTGAAGATCCGAACTATTCCATGGATATTGGAATGTACAAATTTCCGTCGGACAAGAGGAAAGAATTGGCGGGAGTCTTTGGAAGAAAGTCATCAGATAGCTCGGATGAGAAGGTAGAAGCCACAGACCAAGGAATTGTGTTAGAAGAACCAAAGAAAGATGAGGCAGAGGTAAAGGAAACATTCCAGTTCTCCGATGAAGAGGACGAGAACTTTGAAGCACCTGACCGAAGCGTAAGACTGATGTCTTTGAAGATGACCTCACTTGAATATTTCCAACAGGATATCACGATTGCTAGACCGTCAGAAGCAGTTACTAGCGAACTTATAACCTCTGTGCCTATAATAAAGGCGAATATTTCACAAGAAGAACAAATAGAAAGTGGACCAGAAATATTTCAAGTTCAAGAGACTGCAACTTTCGACATCGATACACAATCTAGAGAAGCTGATGATCCAAACTATTCCACGAATATTGGAATGTACAAATTTTCATCAGACAAGAGGAAGGAATTGGCAGGAATCGTTGGAAGAAAGTCATCAGATAGTTCGGATGAAAAGGAAGACGACATAAAGGATCGAATTGTGAAGGAAGATTCTCCCGGTAGCAGAGAAGCATTGCACGATAAAACTTCAGATTTACCTATGGAAACTGCCATTGTCAATTTTCCTGAATCTCAAATTACACCTGGATTTGGAAAAGAATTATCTTCACCAAGTGAGGATAGCGAAACCAAAGACAAAGGGGCTCTTGATACAGTAGAGTTCAATGACGAATATGAATTGAAACAACAGAAAGAGGATAAAATAACACTAACCGAATTACCAACGATGTTTCAGACAGGTGATCAAGTCAGTGATGATAGAAACGAACAGAGAGAATTGTCTCCATGGGAGAAACTTGAAGTAACAGCAACACACGAAGTCTCAGATAGTGCACTTGAAAAGTCAGTTGAGACAAATCGACCAGCAGATGAACATAGCAGTTTCCAATTGCCAGTTTTCTATCCATCCAAAAAAGCCGATGCAGAAGAGGAAGAGAAAGCACTGCGAGAATCATCTGAAGAAGAGGAGGATGATGAAAAAGGCGATGGAAGAGTTCGGCTTCTGTCTTTGAAAAAAGTAACTTCACTTGAAGATATGGACAATAGCATCACCGAACAAAAGGAAGATGAGGTAAAGGAAACATTCCAGTTTTCCGATGAAGAGGACGAGGACTTTGAAGCACCTGACCGAAGCGTTAGATTGATGTCTTTGAAGATGATCTCACTTGAGGATTTCGAACAGGAAATCAATGTTAGTAAACCCTCAGAAGCAGTTACTAGCGAACTTACAACGTCTGTTCCGATAATAGAGGCTGGTATTGCCCAAGAAGAACAAGTAGAAAGTGCACAAGACATATCTCGAATTCAAGAAACTGCAACTTTTTATATCAATTCAGAATCTAGAGAAACTGAAGATCCGAACTATTCCATGGATATTGGAATGTATAAATTTCCGACAGACAAAAGGAAGGAGTTGGCAGAAATCTTTGGAAGAAGTTTATCAGATAGTTCGGATGAAAAGGTAGAAGCCACAGAACAAGAAACTGCGAAAGAAGAACCAAAGAAAGATGATGCTGAGGTAAAGGAAACATTCCAGTTCTCCGATGAAGAGGACGAGGACTTTGAAGCACCTGATCGAAGCGTTAGACTGATGTCTTTGAAGATGACCTCACTTGAAGATTTCGAACAAGATATTACTATTGCTAGATCGTCCGAAGCAGTTACTAGCGAACTTACAACCTCTGTGCCTACAATAGAGGCCGATATTGCTCAAGAGCAGCAAGTAGAAAGTCCACCAGAAATATTTCAAGTTCAAGAGACTGAAACTTTCGACATCGACTCACAATCTAGAGAAGCAGATGATCCAAACTATTCCATAGATGTTGGAATGTACAAATTTCCATCAGACAAAAAGAAGGAGCTAGCGGGAATCTTTGGAAGAAACTTATCAGATAGTTCGGATGAGAAGGAGGATGACACTAAGGATCGAATTGTGAAGGAAGAATCTCACGTGAGTAGAGAAGCATTGCACGATAAAACTTCGGATTTACCTATGGAAACTGTCAGTGTCAATTTGACTGAATCTCAAATTACACCTGAATTTGGAAAAGAATTATCTTCACCAAGTGAAGACAGCGAAACCAAAGAGAAAGGGGCTGTCAATGCAGTAGAGTTCAATGACGAATATGAATTGAAACAACAGAAAGAGGATAAAATAACACTAAGCGAATTACCAACGATGTTTCAGACAGGTGGTCAAGTCAGTGGTGACATAAACGAACAGAGGGAATTGTCTCCATGGGAGAAACTTGAAGTAGCAGTATCACACGAAGTCTCAGATAGTGCACTTGAAAAGTCAGTTGAGACAAATCGTCCAGCAAATGAACATAGCAGTTTCCAATTGCCAGTTTTCTATCCATCCAAAGAAGCTCAAGTCGAAAAGGAAGAGACGGCACTGCAAGAGTCTTCAGGTGAAGAGGAGGAGGAGGAAAAAGGTGAAGGAAGGGTTCGGCTTCTGTCCTTGAAAAAAGTAACTTCACTTGAAGATATGGACAATGGCATCACCGAACAAAAGGAAGATGAGGTAAAGGAAACATTCCAGTTCTCCGATGAAGAGGACGAGGACTTTGAAGCACCTGACCGAAGCGTTAGACTGATGTCTTTGAAGATGACTTCACTTGAGGATTTCGAACAGGATATCACTATTGCTAGACCATTCGAAGCAGCTACTAGCGAACTTACAATCTCTGTGCCTATAATAAAGGCCCAAGAAGAACAAGTAGAAAATGCACCAGAAATATCTCAAAATCAAGAGACCACTACTTTCGACATCGATACAGAATCTAGAGAAACTCATGATCCAAACTATTCTATAGACATTGGAATGTACAAATTTCCGTCTGACAAAAGGAAGGAATTAGCAGGAATCTCTGGAAGAAAGTCATCAGATAGCTCGGATGAGAAGGTAGACCAAGGAATTGCGAAAGAAGAACCAAAGGAAGATGAGGCTGAGGTAAAGGAAACATTCCAGTTCTCCGATGAAGAGGACGAGGACTTTGAAGCACCTGATCGAAGCGTTAGACTGATGTCTTTGAAGATGACCTCACTTGAGGATTTCGAACAGGATATCACGATTGCTAGACCGTCAGAAGCAGTTACTAGCGAACTTATAACCTCTGTGCCTATAATAAAGGCGAATATTTTACAAGAAGAGCAAGTAGAAAGTCCACCAGAAATATTTCAAGTTCAAGAAACTGCAACTTTTGACATCGATACACAACCTATCGAAACTGATGATCTAAACTATTCCACAAATATTGGAATGTACAAATTTCCATCAGACAAGAGGAAGGAATTGGCAGGAATCGTTGGAAGAAAGTCATCAGGTAGTTCGGATGAAAAGGAAGACTCCAAAGAGGAACAAATTGTCAAGGAAGAATCTCACGGGAGTAGAGAGGCGTTGCATGATGCTCCAGCGGATGTAGGAAATAAGCCCATTGAGACCAAAGTTTCGGTGGATGAACATGACCCCATCCAATTGCCAGTTTTCTATCCATCCAAGGACGCTCAAGTTGAAGAGAAAGAGAGAACAGTGCAAGAACCTTCCGCAGATGATGAAGTTGGTGACGCAGATGAGAGAAACGTCATTCATCCGTCACAGAAGGTGACGTCACTTGAAGATGCTGGTCAAGAAATCTCTGCACAAGATGCAGTTTCTGAGAAGTTGAGTGATGCAATTCAGACGACAGTATCAATCAGCAGAGCGTCTGCTATGTCGAAAGGGTATTCACTAGACTCTGCGTTGTTGACGAGAGAAGCTGCAGAAGAATTTCCCCGACAAAGAAGTTTGCAAGACATACCAACAGTAGAAGTTACTCTTGCATCGGATGAGGAACCTGGTTCAGAGGACGAAAATGATTTTTATGAAGATGCTGATTCGCGTGATATTACATATTACAGCGCTAAGACTGATCAAACGATCGAAGATGACTTAAGTGAAACAACAATTATCGAAGGTGAAGAAAAAGTGACAGCTGAAGGCATCTCGTGGGGTGAGGAAGAAAATCAGGACTGGGAAATATTTGACAGAGAATCTGAAACTGAAGAGCTGAAAGCGAGAGAAGAACAACAAGAACGTGAAAGGAAATCGCTGTTGCAAGGTGAAGAAAATGGAGATTGGACATTGATAGACAAGGATTACGTAACTGAAGGTCTGACTGTGAAAGATCTACTACAAGATGATAAACCCATCGAATCTGCCCTCCAGGAGGAAGACAAATGGCAATTCTCTGACCAAGACAAGGAGGATTTCTCTTTTCAAGATGAAAAGCAGCAGTTTATCGAAGAAGAGAAGATTTCATACGAAGAAGAAGAGAAACCTGTGGAAGCTGATTATTCCGAGGAGAAACCTGCCTGGATTTCAGAACCGTTCGAGAAACAGCTGTTCGATGACGATGAAGAACGAACTGAAGCACTCGACGCAGACGATAAACCGATCTGGGATTTACCCGAACAGCAGCGCCACCTGTCCTATCAGGAATCGTTGGAAGTGGCATTGGACGAGGAAGAGGTCGACGAAAACGAACCTGTTTGGAAGCCGTTCGAAAAGTGCGCGGAGTCGTCAGAAAGCGAAGAAGAAGACGTTGCGATAGAATGGGAATTATCGGAGGCTGATATAAAATCACTGGATACTCCCATTCTCTCAGTTCCTGAGTTGGCGGCGGGAGAACCAAAAGACGGGGCCTTTTGGAGGTCAAGTTCGGAGGACGTAACTATGTCAGAAAAAGAAGGAACGCCTTCGCAAGAAACTGCCTCCACATCTAAGCGTGAGTCTGAAGTATTTGCAGCGACAAGTTACTTGGAGAGTTCTACGGCATATGGTCTCGCCAGCGCTCCAGAAGAGCAAGAAGATCGACATGACATAAGCTTAGATAGAACCGATGACAAATTGAGTCCAACTCAAATACCTCAGCCACTTGCCACGAAGATCGACGATCATGAAGAACAAAAGAAAAGCGAAACTGAACTGGTCACGACAGAGATAGATCAGAAATCGAGTCACATCGGTGGTGAAGACGTCGAGAGAAACACCGAGAAAGAAATCCAGAAAAAGCACAGAAAGAATTTGATCTGGTCGCCCGCCCTGTTGGACGAAAACGAGGCAGAACCCGAGGAGGAGGAGGAGAAGGAAGGTGAGCCTGACCCAAAGACAAAGAGCCCGTCTATTAACATACTCTACCAGTCGCCAACAGAGGAGTCTGTGTTCCTCGCTCAAGCGGAGCTGGGCAGTCCGAAGACTGCAGAGGAGGATAAATTCTTCCTAAAAGTGGATGACGAATTGCTGGAAAAGTTCAGTCCAGCGTACAGTGAGGACGAAGACGAGAGACGAGAGTGGCCGAAATTGCCGAGACGTCACAGAGACAGAACGGACGAAAGAAAGAGATACGACGACGAGAAACCAGAAGAGCAATTTCAACTGGAGCAGGAAAGAACTGATGATGTAATCGATCGGGAACTGGATACTGAGGTTCTCAGAACATCAGATCGTGAGCCGACGACAGAAACAGAAAAAGGTGAGGTATCGGTGCATCAGGTGGGTGAGATTGAGCTGGAGAGTGTTCGAAGACAAACAAAGGACACAGTGGGTGTTACAATTAAACGAAAGGCTGAAGAATTTGAAGACGACTTCCTCTTTGGTAGTCCTCCTAGGAAAATGCTAGAACTTCAAGACAGAGACTTTCCAGAAGACGTTGAAATAGACGACGGTTTCACGCGACCTGACATAGACGACGAAAGTATTCACCAAGAGAAAGACTCTGTATCGCCAAGAAGCACAGAGACGTATTTGCAGCAGGAGCAAGAGTCTAAATTTATCACAGTGCAGGAAAAAGAGCAGCCAATTGAACTAGAAAATGTGATTGAAACAGAGATAAAAGATTTAGAAGATAGAGTGGAAATTAGGGAATTGCCTTTAACATTCCAGAAAAAAACAGTTTCCAACGATGATCAGAAACAGGACTGGGAATTACATCAGTGGGAGAAAACGGACGTCGCAAAACCGAAGTCACCGTTTGAAGCCAGCGTCGAATCTCCTGACCGAACGCGACGACAAGGCGAAAGTGATGTCATAAAATTCCGAGTTTTATATCCGCCACAGATTTCTCGTGAAAAAGAAGCGGGTAAAGATAAATTTACAACAGATGCCGAAAAGACAGAGAAGACGCCTAAGTTATCAAATGATGACTCTAGCAGTAACGTTTCATCTGCAAAGCAGCAAACAACTGAAGTGAAGGATAACATCAAACAGTCTGACTTTAAACTCGGAATCAAAACATCCGAAACTGAACCTGAAATTGGGAAGGATGATTCTAAGGCTGATATTACATCTGAAAAGACGCCATACGATTTTCAATTTAAAATCGACGCGTCTGAATTTGAACCCGAACTGGGTGACGATGATCTGAAAACTGAGGTTGCATCTGAAGTTGTGAATGAGGATGTGTCCGATATTACATCTGAAAAGACGCGTTACGATTTTCAATTTAGAATGGACCCGTCTGAAATTGAACTTGAATTGGGCGAGGATGATTTGAAAACTGAGGTTGCATCTGAAGTTGAGAAGGATGACTTGAAGTCCGATAATGAATCTGAAAAGACGCGATATGACTTTCAATACAGAATAGACGCGTCTGAATTTGAACCAGACGTTGATGATGATGATCTGAAAACCCAGGATACATCTGAAGTTGGGAAGGAGGATTATGAGTCAGATATTACAGCTGAAAAGACGCGTTACGATTTTCAATTTAGAATGGACCCGTCTGAAATTGAACTTGAATTGGGCGAGGATGATTTGAAAATTGAGGTTGCATCTGAAGTTGAGAAGGATGATTTGAAGTCCGATAACGTAGGCCTATCTGAAAAGACGCCTTACGATTTTCAATTTAAAATTGACGCGTCTGAATTTGATCCCGAACTGGGTGAAAATGATCTGAAAACCCAGGATACATCTGAAGTTGGGAAGGAGGATTATGAGTCAGATATTACAGCTGAAAAGACGCGTTACGATTTTCAATTTAGAATGGACCCGTCTGAAATTGAACTTGAATTGGGCGAGGATGATTTGAAAACTGAGGTTGCATCCGAATTTGAGAAGGATGACTTGAAGTCCGATAATGAATCTGAAAAGACGCGATATGACTTTCAATACAGAATAGACGCGTCTGAATTTGAACCAGACGTTGATGATGATGATCTGAAAACCCAGGATACATCTGAAGTTGGGAAGGAGGATTATGAGTCAGATATTACAGCTGAAAAGACGCGTTACGATTTTCAATTTAGAATGGACCCGTCTGAAATTGAACTTGAATTGGGCGAGGATGATTTGAAAACTGAGGTTGCATCTGAATTTGAGAAGGATGACTTGAAGTCCGAAAATGTATCTGAAAAGAAGCGATATGACTTTCAATATAGAATAGACGCGTCTGAATTTGAACCAGACCTCGATGATGATGATCTGAAATCCCAGGTTACTTCTGAAGTTGGGAAGGAGGATTATGAGTCAGATATTACAGCTGAAAAGACGCGTTACGATTTTCAATTTAGAATGGACTCGTCTGAAATTGAACTTGAATTGGGCGACGATGATTTGAAAACTGAGGTTGCATCTGAAGTTGAGAAGGATGACTTGAAGTCCGATAACGTATCTGAAAAGACGCCTTACGATTTTCAATTTAAAATTGACGCGTCTGAATTTGAACCCGAACTGGGTGACGATGATCTGAAAACTGAGACTGCATCTGAAGTTGTGAATGAGGATGTGTCCGATATTACATCTGAAAAGACGCGTTATGATTTTCAATTTAGAATGGACCCGTCTGAAATTGAACTTGAATTGGGCGAGGATGATTTAAAAACTGAGGTTGCATCTGAATTTGAGAAGGATGATTTGAAGTCCGATAATGTATCTGAAAAGACGCGTTACGATTTTCAATTTAAAATCGACGCGTCTGAATTTAAACCCGAACTGGGTGAAAATGATCTGAAAACTGAGGCTGCATCTGAAGTTGTGAATGATGACTTGAAGTCCGATAATGCCTCTGAAAAGAAGCGATATGATTTTCGATATAGAATAGAGGCGTCTGAATTTGAACCTGAATTTGGTGAAGATGATTTGAAAGCCGAAGTTATGTCTGAAAAGTTGACATCAATAGAGACGGGTGATTTTGGATTCGGAGTCAAATTATCAGAAGATGAAACTGAATTTGGTGGCGAAGATTTTAAGGCTGTTGCAACATCAGAAAAGTTGCCAACAACGGAGTTTCGAGACTTTGGTTTCACAGTCAAAACCTCCCAAGTTGAAACTGAATTTGGCGACGAAGACTTGAAGGCTGTAACAACTTCAGAAAGGTTGCAAACAACAGAGTTTGGGGAATTTGGATTCACAGTAAAATTATCAGAAGATGAACCTGAATTTGCAAACGTGACTGAAAGGGATAGTGAAGGAGCAGCGGATGAAAGTGTTACTAAATCTGGGATTGAATTGCCTTCGGTGTTTGGTGCTTCCATCGTTGATCGGAAACAAGAATCGGAATTATCTCAATGGGAGAAGAGTGAAGTAGGAACATCTGAGGAAATACCGATCGAGACAGGCATTGAGTCTCTGGCAACAGAACGGCCACAAGATGAGCGTGATATCATCGTATTGCCAGTTTTATTACCATCGAAGAATGCCGATCTAAAAGAAACATGTGCAGACGCATCTGCCAATGAAACAAGCGACAAAAGAGACACATTGCATGATGCGCCTGAAATCTCCCAAGAGCATTTACATACAAGTACTTCATCTAAAACATCGCCTACAACAGAGTCTCAGGATTTTGCATTCAAAGTCCAGCAATCTGAAGATATTGATGAATTCGCTGATGTGGATTTCACAACTGGCGTTGCTCTGGCACAGGTGCCAACAGAAGAGGTTCACGATTTTGCAATTGAAGGCAATGTATCTGAAAAGTTGTCAACAACGGAGTTTGGAGATTTTGGATTCAGTGTCAAAACATCCGAAGATGAACCTGAATTTGGCGACGAAGATTTGAAACCCGTAGCTACATCAGAAAAGTTGCCAACAACGGAGTTTGGAGAAATTGGATTCAAAGTCAAAGTATACGAAGGTGAACCTGATTATAGCGATGAAGATTTGAAGCCCGTAGCTACATCTGAAAAGTTGCCATCAACGGAGTTTGGAGATTTTGGATTAAAAGTCAAAGTATCCGAAGGTGAACCTGATTATAGCGATGAAGATTTGAAGTGCGTAGCTACATCTGAAAAGTTGCCATCAACGGAGTTTGGCGATTTTGGATTCGCAGTCAAAACTTCCGAAGATGAACCTGAATTTGACGATGAAGATTTGAAGCCCGTAGCTACATCAGAAAGATTGACAACAACGGAGTTTGGAGATTTTGGATTCAAAGTCAAAGTATCCGAAGGTGAACCTGATTATAGTGATGAAGATTTGAAGCCTGTAGCTACATCCGAAAAGTTGCCAACAACGGAGTTTGGAGATTTTGGATTCAAAGTCAAACTATCCGAAAGTGAACCTGATTTTAGCGATGAAGATTTGAAGGCTGTAGCTACATCAGAAATGTTGCCAACAACGGAGTTTGGAGATTTTGGATTCAAAGTCAAAGTATCCGAAGGTGAACCTGATTATAGCGATGAAGATTTGAAGCCCGTAGCAACACCAGAAAAGGTGCCAACAACGGAGTTTGGAGATTTTGGATTCGCAGTCAAAACTTCCGAAGATGAACCTGAATTTGCAAGCGTGACTGAAAATGATAGTGCAGGATCTGCGAATGAAAGTGTTACTAAATTTGGGATTGAATTGCCTTCGGTGTTTGGTGCTTCCATCGTTGATCGGAAACAGGAATCGGAATTATCTCAATGGGAGAAGAGTGAAGTAGGAACATCTGAGGAAATACCGATCGAGACAGGCATTGAGTCTCTGGCAACAGAACGGCCACAAGATGAGCGCGATATCGTCGTATTGCCAGTTTTATTCCCATCGAAGAATGCGGATCTAAAAGAAACGGTTAGAGAAGAATCTGCCAATGAAGCAAACGATAAAGAGGATTTGTCATTCAAAGTCCAACGACCCGAAGATATTAATGAAATCGCTAAGGTGGATTTCACAACTGGCGTTCCTCTGGCACAGGTGCCAACGAAAGAAGTTCACGATTTTGCAATTGAAGGCAAAGTATCTGAGAAGTTGTCAACAACGGAGTTTGGAGATTTTGGATTCAGAGTCACAACTTCCGAAGATGAACCTGAATTTGGCGACGAAGATTTCAAGGCCGTAGCAACTTCAGAAAAGTTGTCAACAACGGAGTTTGGAGATTTTGGATTCAGAGTCACAACATCCGAGGATGAACCTGAATTTGGCGACGAAGATTTTAATCCTAAAGTGAAATCAGAAAAGTTGCCAATAAAGGCGTTTGGAGATTTTGGATTCACAGTCAAAACTTCAGAAGATGAACCTAAATTTGGCGACGAAGATTTCCAGGCCGTAACAACTTCAGAAAAGGTGCCAACAACGGAGTTTGGAGATTTTGGATTCACAGTCAAAACTTCAGAAGATGAACCTGAACTTGGCAATGAAGATTTCAAGGCCGTAGCAACACCAGAAAAGGTGCCAACAACTGAGTTTGGAGATTTTGGATTTACAGTCAAAACTTCAGAAGATGAACCTGAACTTGGCAATGAAGATTTCAAGGCCGTAGCAACACCAGAAAAGGTGCCAACAACGGAGTTTGGAGATTTTGTATTCGCAGTCAAAACTTCCGAAGATGAACCTGAAATTGGCGACGAAGATTTCAAGGCCGTAGCCACACCAGAAAAGGTGCCAACAACGGAGTTTGGAGATTTTGGATTCACAGTCAAAACTTCAGAAGATGAACCTGAATTTGGCGACGAAGATGATTTCATATCCGTAGCAACTTCAGAAAAGGTGCCAACAACGGAGTTTGGAGATTTTGGATTCACAGTCAAAACTTCAGAAGATGAACCTGAATTTGGCGACGAAGATTTCAAGGCCGTAGCAACACCAGAAAAGGTGCCAACAACGGAGTTTGGAGATTTTGGATTCATAGTCAAAACTTCAGAAGATGAACCTGAATTTGGCGACGAAGTTTTCAAGGCCGTAGCAACACCAGAAAAGGTGCCAACAACGGAGTTTGGAGATTTTGGATTCACAGTCAAAACTTCCGAAGATGAACCTGAATTTGGCGACGAAGATGATTTCATATCCGTAGCAACTTCAGAAAAGGTGCCAACAACTGAGTTTGGAGATTTTGGATTCACAGTCAAAACTTCAGAAGATGAACCTGAACTTGGCAATGAAGATTTCAAGGCCGTAGCAACACCAGAAAAGGTGCCAACAACGGAGTTTGGAGATTTTGGATTCACAGTCAAAACTTCCGAAGATGAACCTGAATTTGGCGACGAAGATGATTTCATATCCGTAGCAACTTCAGAAAAGGTGCCAACAACGGAGTTTGGAGATTTTGGATTCGCAGTCAAAACTTCCGAAGATCTACCTGAATTTGCAAGCGTGACTGAAAAGGATTGTGCAGGTTCAAAATCTGAGTTTGAATTGCCTTCGTTGTTTGGTGCTTCCAGCCTTGATCGGAAACAAGAATCGGAATTGTCTCAATGGGAAAAGAGTGAAATAGGAACATTTGAGGAAATACCGATCGAGGCAGGTAGTGATTCTTTCAATACAAAACGACCACAAGATGAGCGTGACATCTTCCCATTGCCAGTTCTATTTCCATCGAAGAATTCCGATCTGAAGGAAACGTATGCAGACGAATCTGCCAAAGAAACAGACGGCAAAAAGAGGGACATATTGCATGATCGAGTTGAAATCTCCGAAGGGCATTTACATACAAGTACTTCATCTAAAACATCGCCTACAACAGAAGCTCAGGATGTTGCATTCAAAGTCCAGCGACCCGAAGATATTGATGAATTCGCTGATGTGGATTTCACAACTGGCGTTGCTCTGGCACAGGTGCCAACACGTGAGGCTCATGATTTTGCAGTTGAAGGCAATATATCTGAGAAATTGTCTGAATCATCATCATCGGAGGATATCACAACTACTTTTACTGCCGATAAGGTTAAGGGAACCGAGAACCAAGGCTTTGATAGTAGAGACTTAGGCACCATTGTGGCGCCTGATTCGCATGGCAGTGTTTCAGCCGTCGAAACACGGAAATCCGCGTGGGCGGTTTCTGTCGGAAAGGAGCTGACACTAGAGGACGAACCGTTTGAGAGTGCACGCAGCACTGGCATTCCAGTTGAAGAGCAGCTATCCAAAGTACCAGAAAAGGGTGAAACTAAAACTGGATCGAAACGTGATCCGGAAAGTGGTTGGTCGGACTTTGTATCTGGTAACGATACTCGTTCCATGGAGACTGGAACACTGAGTCCCGAACTCACCTTAAGCCAATCATCTGATGACAATTTAACGCAAGACTATTCACGCATTACATCTGCGCAGACGTTTTCCTTTGAAGATGGTAAACCTGATTCGACAGAAAGGAATTTCCGCGGCGAGTTTGACCGCAGCGCTGTGGCAGGTCTTACAGGAGGATCAGCTCCAGCGGAGGAGAGAGAACATTCCAATATAACAGCTTCCGAAAAGCGCGTTGAGGTGGAACTAAGTCCGCTTGGTTCCATGGAGCAGGAGCTATATGAAACGCCGGTTGGATCTCCTACTCTGCAGGCGGCGGCAGCGGAGAGCAGCAACGAGGACGGAATAGAGATAGCGGAAGATGCCTTGATCAGCCAACATCTCCACCAGAGTCCACCAGTCGTAGTGTTAGCAGTTGGAAGGAACCCGGAACCGGAACCTCTGGGGGAACTGAGTACGGAACCAACGGAGGAAGAAATACTGAAGGATCTGTCGTCGATACAAACCGCCGTCGTCGTCAAGGAACCTCCTCCTACATTGCATCATACATCTTTACCACCTTCTACCCAGCATGCTGTCCCTGTCCAACCTCAAGGTAGAATTCAGTTGTAAAAAAACCCATCTGAAGCTACCCTGTCAGCATATGCACATCTATGATCCATTTAGGATCCATATATTCACACGGGACCCGTACAGAACCCTTATGAATCCTATTTAACGCTCGTATACGAGTAAGCTAGATGCAGCCCGGGTTGGTGAAAGGGAGGTGCCGAGTCTCTTTTTACGGTGCAATCTCTTTGTCTAATTCTCTAAATCTTTCCTGATTTTACCTGGATTATTTTATACAACCGGCAACCGTATAATTTAGTAATCAATACGTGAACCTTCCTTCCCTGACTTTCCACTCTCTACTTAATTAATTGCCTTAGTTCTGTGTGCGAAATATAATTATGGACCGGGGCAAGAAAAAGTTATCCGTATACTTCATGAACGCTGCATAGAACTAATATGGGTCAACACATAGGCTACCTTACCAGCAGAGATAAATGCGATATTGAGCTGTCTTTTATTAGGCTACTAATTGACAACTTCTACTGTAACAGCACCGGTATCTGACGCGCATAGCATCAACCGAGAGCACACCGAAGCAAAAAGGCAAAATAAGTACACCAAACCTTAACCAAGTACACTAATCTATAACCATGTACACCAAACCAAAAAGCAAGTACATCAAACCATAATCAGGTACACCAAACCATAGCCAAGTACATAAAATTATAACCAAGTATTTCACACTATAACCAAGTACACCAAATCATAGTCAAGTACACCAAACCGTAACCAAGTATCTTGTTTGGCTGTGTAGATGAGGCTGTT
Source organism: Lumbricus rubellus (assembly GCA_945859605.1). Taxonomy (NCBI): domain Eukaryota; kingdom Metazoa; phylum Annelida; class Clitellata; order Crassiclitellata; family Lumbricidae; genus Lumbricus; species Lumbricus rubellus. The sequence goes on from OX243814.1 coordinate 30,469,849, forward strand.
TCCAGTCAAGACCACACCAGTTGCCGAGGCAGTGCTCTCAATGTCATCACTGTCGCCACAAGAGAAATCGGACCAAACGAGATAGAAAAACGACAGCAAAAGGAAAATCAATTGAGCCAGGTATGCACAATCAGTCAATCAATCAGTCAATCAATCAATCAATCAATACGTTTATTATAAGTGCCTTAGGCTGACACAGACGCAACTTAAACAGACAATTACATTGTTCATGGCTTTTTGTGTGTATGAATTTGCACTGTAGCCTACTACTGCCAAAATGTTATCCAGAATGAAATGGTTAGTCCAATCTCAGCGGGTCCATATTAAATAATATTATGACCCTTTGGATTGATTCTTTGACTTGTGCATCAATCACTTGAAAGTTATTGAGTCTGTACTGATTGCCGTTATTTTCGCCGTGGCTTATGTTCTGTCAATAAACGATTACTGTCAATAAACGACTACTGTCAACAAACGACTAATAAATAAACGACTACTGTAGCCTAAATAAACGACTACTGTCAATAAACGACTACTGTCATTAAACGACTACTGTCAATAAACGAATATACTGTAAATAAACGACTGCTGTCAATAAACGACTGCTGTCAATAGACGACTGCTGTCAATAAACGACTACTGTCAATAAATGACTACTTTCAACAAACGACTACTGTCAATAAACGACTACTGTAAATAAACGACTACTTTCAACAAACGACTGCTGTAAATAAACGACTACTGTCAATAAACGACTACTGTAAATAAACGACTACTATTAATAAACGACTAGGCTACTGTCAATAAACGACTACTGTAAATAAACGACTACTGTTAATAAACGACTACTGTCAATAAACGACTACTGTAAATAAACGACTACTGTTAATAAACGACTAGGCTACTGTCAATAAACGACTGCTGTAAATAAACGACTACTGCCAATAAACGACTACCGTAAATAAACGACTACTGCAAATAAACGACTACTGTCATTAAACGGCTACTGTAAATAAACGATTACTGTCAAGGAACGGTTACTACAAAAAAAGAATGCTTCCAACGATTTCCTTTCAGGAGGGTTCCCGTCGCCGTCCGCCTGCCGCTCCTAGAAGCGCTGAGGCGATCGCCCTGTCCGCCAAGGCCCAGTCCATCAAGGCCAGTTCGGAGTTCCTCCGCAAGGACAGCAGACCTGTGGGAGCCGTTGGATTCGTTGTCGTCAGCAATGACGTCAGCATTCCGCCAAACGACTTCTTCACTCCAGGCAGAGTGTTCGAGGCGCGAATCAAACACTCGTGCTTCCCAGGTCGGTCAATAAATAAATTGTTAGACATTCACAGTCCTTGAATACAGTTCTACTCATGGGAAATTTCACAATTTCAATTATAATTTTATAAACAGACTCACTGCTATGGCCTGCTAGTTCAATACTGGGAATGTCCCAACGCAGAGCGTTGAAAATTTATTGGGGCATCTGCTTGAAAATTATATTAGCCGACGTACATTGTACAATAATGTACATGTACAATTGTACATGTATGCAAAAAAGAAATGCATAATCTACATAGGCTACATTGCTCAAGCTCGATCCTTTACCATCATTGGGCCCTCCTTGTGGAATTCTCTTCCCTCCACTCTGCGTGGGACTCTACTTTCTGGAGCCTTATCTACATCTCTCTCCTTTCTTAAGACCCATTTTTTTCTCCAGAGGTTATCGCACTGGGAGCGCTACTGAATGGCCTCGACTGTGAGCGGCGCTATAGACATTACTAATTACATTACATTACATGAGTTCATGCGTGCAAAGATCTTTACATTTACTAGCAATACATTATAGCCTACATTTGAATTGTTGTCCAGCTTCCAGTGATGATCGTCGTGCGAATTTCAAGACGATGTCGATAAAGTTGGGCGATCACGACACCGAATCACCGTTCGACCTCGTCCTTCAAACGGGTCAGATCAGTCCATACTGCAGCGCTGAAACCATGGACCAGTTCCAGACAGCACTACGCACTGGAAAAGCTCAGAACATCCGACAGGCAATCATCACCACGCCCGCATGGTAAACAATTTTCATCGTCATCATCATTGTCGTCGTCATCATCGTCGACGCCGTCGTCGTCGTCATCATCATCATTGTCGTCGTCATCATCATCATCGTCATCATCATTATCATTGTCGTCGTCATCACCATCATCATCTTCGCCACCACCACCACCACCACCACCACCACCACCAACACCACCACCACAACCACCACATCACCATCATTTCACCATCATTTCACCATCTTCATCATCATCATGATCATCATCGTCATCATCATCCTCATCATCATAATCATCATTATCATAAACATTATCATCACCACCACCACCATCATCGTCATCATCATCATCGTCATCATCATCATCATCATCATCATCACATAATATAAATGATTCTCATCAGCATCCTCTGAATCGTTGATTGATAACTTTAGCGCTGAGGCAGTTTTGGACGGCCTGCGAGTCCTTCCAGAGTCCTACTACGATCAGCACTACTACTCACCAGTCATCTACCACTTCCGGTCAACAGAAGGCAACCGGAAGTACCTGGCCCGCTTCAGGGTCATACCGAAAGACGGGACGAAGGAGACAGGGCGCCTCTTACCAGAACAACACGCAGACAGTTGGACTCTCCTGTGAGTATCCATTCTTACTCAACGAAATAAATTAAATTAAAAGAGAGCTACACATGGTAACACCACCGTCAAGTGGTACGTCATTGGTGGTAGATTACGCATCGTCCGGAAAATTTTCAGTGTCTGATGATGGTTTTCATTGTCAAAGGCTGACCCGATCTCACCCTTGATGACGGTCAAGATCACACCGGAAAACCCTGTTGTCTCATCGCCATCAATGTCAAAGATGATGATGATGATGATGATGATGATGATGGTGGTGATGATGATGATGATGATGATGATGATGATGATGATGATGATGATGATGATGATGATGATGGTGATGGTGATGGTGATGGTGATGGTGATGGTGATGGTGATGGTGATGGTGATGGTGATGGTGATGGTGATGGTGATGGTGATGGTGATGGTGATGGTGATGGTGATGGTGACGTTGGCGGTGACGGTGAGGATGACGGTGACGATGCTGATGGTGGTGTCGGTGTTGGTGCTGCTGGGTGGTGTTGGTGGTGCTGGTGGTGTTGGTGGTGGTGTTGGTTGTGGTGTTGGTGGTGGTGTTAGGTGGTGGTGGCGGTGTTAGGTGGTGGTGGCGGTGGAGGGGTGGTTCGGTGATGGTGGTGGGGGTGATGGGGTGGTGGTGTTGGTGTTGGTGTTGGGGGTGGTGTTGGTGGTGGTGATGTTGGTGGTGATGGTGGTGATGATGATGGTGGAGGGGTGGTGTGGTGATGGTGGTGGTGGTGGAGTTGGTGGTGATGGTGATGATGATAATAATGATGACGTCGACGTCGATGACAATGATGATGATATTCATCAACAGCAACTCCTGTTGGTTTCTTTGTTGCTCAACTCTTTGCATAACTATGGAAAATATGTCTAATTGCTTATTTCGTCGAATTTGCAATTGTTTAACACCACATCGACCCATATTGAATAAGGAACTATTATAGCAAATGTTGGGGAAAGCGCAGAGGATGTTCTGTCATGTGCAATGTGCATCTTCAGGATGTTTTGGTAATTGAGATGGCGCCCTGAAGCAGTGTAACCGAATCTACGCTATAGCTAAACTGAGCAAGTACACAGTCAGTATGGCTGCAAGGTTAAAACTTTAGACAGTTGGTTACTGTGCTAAAATAGGAAACATATGAGGATCACAAGAATCTCATATAGCCTTTCAAATCGAGTCACGGCCATCGTTTATCAAACCACGATGTTTAACCCTGTTAAAGCTGAACTGTTGTTTTGACTTACTGTGCAACAACACGTCAATATCACTTTGGAAAGACCCGATGGCTAGTAACGTTGACTGTGAAGGGTGTATTGTGCATAGGTCCTAAACCCAGAGATGAACATAATATTATAATATATGCATGGTTTTTTATTATTGTACGTTGGCGTCATAGATAGATATATATATATATATATATAATATATATATAGTATTATAGACATAGAGAGCAGAGTCTACAGACGTCAAAAGCAAATTGAATAGTTTCACGTTTTATTGAATCATAAGAGAATGAGTCATTGCCACGTGTGACTTGTGCCACTCCCAAGGTCACTTGCATTTATAGTCAGTAGCTAATTTGCATTGGATAAAAGTTCTGAGTGGTGCATTTGTCTATTGTCTAATATTGTCTATTGTTATTTTAATTGAAAAGTCATTTAGCATTGTTGGTCGTTTGCAGACTATCTATAGCCTAATTGCATCAAACCACGATTCATTCGTGACCTCGTTCTATCTTGAAGATCGGAAGTTTATAATAGCATTCAGTTTATGTAACCAAGATCACTAAATTAGGCCCAATTAGGAAGGATGAGGCTAGAAGAAGAGGTGCCATGGTTGGAAGAAGAGGCGGCAATAATATCTAAGGACAGAGACAGCATCTATGGAGAAAGCGAGGATGAAATGTACGCCTAATTATCCGTACACATGTAGCAGTATATAATAATTGGAAAACCTGTGTATAGAGAATCTGAACAAGCGAATCTATCTGATTGTTCGACTACAACAAGAGATATTATTGATTCAGTAACCACTGTTTTGGACAACCCATTTGGCTATAGACTAGGCCTACAGCACCCGCGAATGAGATGGTGCCCCATGCTTGGCGTTCGAGTGCCGCTTTAGACATTTGGAGATTACGACTACGAGTGATTCACGCATCGAAAAGCAGATTCTGATATTCTTCAGATTCAGTAATTTAGAGATTCAGATCCGTACCTTCAGATGTTGAACTTCCGCAGATCGCTCTTCTCTGGCACTTGATTGTACTTTTTCAGACTCTGTGCCGGTTTCACTGAAATTCTACAAGTAGAGACCGGAACAAATGCGATTTCGTGAATCGATAGTCACAAATGTCATCTCAGATTGCATTGTTAGTATGACATGTGTCACGACTGTGGTCCAGCTGCCATTCGTGAAAATGTCACAAACAAGACAATAATTATAGGCCTACTTTTGCGGCGTCATCGACTGAATCTTTTTGAATGCATTGTTTTAAAGACAAGGTTTGTGCCTACGTTACCAAATGATTTGACATTTTGAAATCACGTGGTCTACGTTTACTTTACAGGTCTCCGGATTACGTTCCGCAAACATCAAAACCGATCGACTACCTTCGCAATGAATACAAGCGCCGTTTCGAAGGCACGGACACGACAAGCAATGAAACACCGGAGTACGACATCCAGATTCAGCTGCACGAGATCCCTCACGGCGATACGGACAAGACGAATAAGTGGTACAACCCTTTCTTCGTCTGGAACGAACCCTACCACCCATGGTTCAGCCTGGCCACCCTGACCACCTCCGACCTTCTACCAGGGCGTAGCACGAAGTCCACCCAGTTCACCGTAGCTCGTCTTCCCAGTAAGACCTTCAGCTTCCCTGCGTCCTCCTCCACGCAGGACTTCAACAGCGTCCCTGAGATGCTGGCTGTAGCAGCCACTGGTGACCAGGTGATGGGAGTATCAGCCACGGCTACTGCAGCTCATGGAGTCAGCGCTAAACAGGCTGAGTATTATCTGTACTGCGTGACGGGAGATAGGATGTCAGCTGGAACATTGGGTGACGTCTACGTCAGCATCGTAGGTAAGGAAGACAAGAGAAATGATAAATTATAATTACGGTAATTAATTACAGGGTCCTTGTATCGACTGTAAGGAGTTAGGCACTAAGCGATCACTGGTTTTAAAAAATACAGTGATCTACAATGAAACATAGAATGAATTAGCGTGCATGTCCTTACATGAATACCAATCAATCAATCAATTAATCAATCAGTCAGTCAGTCAAACAATCAGTCAATTAGTCAATCAGTTAGTCAATCAATCAGTCAGTCAATCAGTCAGGAAGCAAGTCAGTCAGTCAGCTAGTCAGTGAGTTGGCGGCTCAATCAATCAGTCAATCAAGCAATCAGCCAGTCAATCAGTCGGTCAGTCAGTCAGTCAATCAATCAGTCAGTCAGTCAATCAATCAGTCAGTCAGTCAGCTAGTCAGTGAGTAGGCAAGTCAATCAATCAGTCAGTCCGCCAAACAATCAGTCTATCAGTCAGTCAGTCAATCAATCAGTCAAGCAAGCAATCAGTCAGTCATTCAGTCAGTCAGCCAGTCAGTCAACCAGTCAATCAATCAATCACACCAATCAATCAATCAATGAATGGGACACTTGATTTCATTGCAATATTGAAATACATTGTAGGCACGACAGGACGAACCGATTACCATAAGTTGGAGCCAAGGTACAAGACAGACTTCGAACGCGCGGGAAAGGCAACGTTCGTTATTCTCGACAGGCCAATCGGGTACTTGCGCTACATGAAGTTCTTCAAGGACAAACACACGACGACGACGTCCAGCGATTGGTACTTGGACTACGTGATACTCAGTACTCCGTACAACAACAAATCCTACACGCTACCTGTTTACAGATGGCTCACAGATGAAGTCAATCTCCTCTCAGTTCGAGATGGACCAGGTCAGCTAACTTCAATTTTGCATGAAATAATATAGAGAATTGAATATTTTTACCTACTGCTGATGAGCAATGGAGGCCAAACTGAGAAAGACTGTTGTGATGATTCTGTTAATTTGCTGGACTATTATCGTAGTAGTTGTGCTGTGGTAGGCCCTATGTCATGTGCTATAATTGTTAACTGGTTGTAACTCACAGATAGTCAATTTTAATTGTAGGCCTATCTGACGTATGCGACTTGTTTTGTTTTTCCTCTGTTGGCAAATGAGTTGGTCTAAGTTCTGTAAATATTCCAATGAAAATGTGAAGAATGAAGATGACAGACGCTGCACAACACAGTGTAACTTCCCGTACACCTAACTTTTCGACTTTTACACCCGCGAAACGAAATCTATCTATGCAGTTTACTGCATCCGCGATGAAACACACGAATTAGGATTTGACGTTCATACTGGCTGCGTCGTCAGTAAAATTAATTAATTAATTAAATTAATTAGTTGTTGTCTTATAGGCCTATTATTATTAGGCCTTGGGCCCATTTTAGACTTCTGTGCTTCTAAGCTTCTATAGCCTACCCTCTTCCGGAACTACATGTATGCGTGTTTCGTTCTTACAAAGTTATAATAACAACCTAACTTCCTGCAAATCTAATGGGAGAATATCCAACTAAAGTTTATATGGCTATTATAATGAATTAATCTTCGGATTCGTTAAATGCTTACGACAGTTTAAACTTATTTGCAGGAATCTTGCTCGGCTTAGAAGGTCGCGACGACATGAAAGTCCAAAGAACTCTGGAAGTTTCATTTCGTCAACAGCAGCTGAAATGGCGCATCATTCACGGCCAGAATCCTTACTCCATGTTACCCGGATACCTACAGAACGGAGAACAGCTGAGCACCATTCCAGGCGATCTTCAGTCGGATGCAGTCGGTCCACTGGAAATACAGTGGAGGGAACACAGGGCTGGAAAGTTCTCGCGTAAGCAGAGTATATCCATTATCTACCATAATAGTAGTCTGCAATAGTTTGTGAGGCACGGTGGTGTAGTGGTGGCGTCGTTGCCTTGGAGCCGGAAGATCCGAGGTTCGAATCCACCTCGCCGTGTAAGGACCTTGGGCAAGTCCTTCACTCACAAGTCACAATTGCTCAGCGCTTCGGCGTGAAACTCCGATGCAGTGTCCGCTCTGCATTCGGGAGCGCCTCTGAGTAGAGAGAGCTTGCCTTGGAGCCGGAAGGTTCGAGGTTCGAATCCACCTCGCCGCGTAAGGACCTTGGGCAAGTCCTTCACTCACAATTATTGCTCAGCGCTTCGGCGTGAAACTCCAATGCAGTGTCCGCTCTGCATTCGGGAGTGCCTCTGAGTAGAGCGCTTGAAGGGGCGCTATAAAAAAAAGTGCATATATAAATAGTCATACGAATGCTTATAACATGCACAAGTTCAGCAACTACCTCATGTCATGCGTTGTCATACAATTACATAGTCCAGACAGACCTGTTGCAGCCCTCTATGTAATTATAGGGTAGGCTTATTTTCTTGGATTCTTATGCCTTAGGCATGATACTCTGAGTTCTTGTTCTTTAGGAGCCAAATAGAACTATAAATTAAAAATGCGACATGGCACGATACTATTTCCTTAAAAGTAAAAACTTTCACACAAAAAATACAGGGCCTGTAGCTGCAGAAGTGTAAGGAGCCAACATGAGAGAATGACTTGATCTGACTGGTAGGCCTACACAATTGAGTCTGGCTGCGTAGCAAACCACCGAACAGGAGACTTATAATTATTAGGCCTATAGTCGTGTGTATTGTATGAAATTGCTTATGTGTTTAGGGTGGTCTTTTTTATGTCTGAACACCCTCCCGAAACGAAATAATGTATAATGAAATAATACATTTACTAACACACGATGTAAGAATTAGCCGATAGGATCGCTAATTTTGAGGCTCTTTTATCTAGGTTATATTTCTAAATTAACAATAAATTTGATCACGTCGATGATCTAATCTAATCAAGATGAAAATGCTGAAGTGCTTCTCGGCTTGCTCCAGATCTATAGTAAACATCCACCCATCCAAACAAAGTTGTGGCTATACTTCCATGTGTTGATGTGTACATGTATCGCATGTTGTTTGTTCTAACAGTTTTCAAGACTATCATGAAGTTCTTTACTTCGCGAAAGGCAACGATCAGCGTTGAGTTTGAGAAGACGTTGGCCGACACGATCGCTGACAAGTATGAGAACTCCAAGGTCATGGTTCACATCCTCCGCAACTGGAGAGAGGACACGGAATTCGCCAGACAGGTAAGACATATAGGCCTATAATTATATGCCTACCTGTGGGCCCATGTAACAGTCACAAGATGCACTCGCCGCCTCATAATTAACTATAGGCGTGCTAAATGGTTTTGAGCCACAATTGTAGGCCCTTTAGCAGACTAAAATGTTCATATGCAATGCATCATACTACAATTAAATCATTGTACCGGGTATGCCATTATGTATACAGGATATATTTATGTACATTGCACATGATAGACTCTATGTATATTTATACCATTTTATGTATTGTGTTTATGCCTGGATAATAGCCTCTAGCCGGTAAAGGCATACGGACTGTACGTTCATGTACATTATAAACAAATGCACAATGTACATACATGTATATGTAGGCATACAGTAGTTCGAGTTTTTCTGGTGCTATAAGGCTTAATGATGATTTGCGATTACAGCTTTATTGTGCTTTTTGTTATTACCACTGCTACTGCTGCTGTACGGTAACTGTTGTTATGTTTTTTATTTAGTTGTTATTAGTGTCGTTGTTATTGCTGTTATTATCATGATTATAATACTACTATTATTATTGACATTATTGCGTATGCCTGTCTGATCTTTTATCCTTTTCTGTTTAGCTAATCAACGGATGTTCGCCGTTTCGTATCCAGCGATTGGATGTCATTCCAGCGAATTTCCGAGTCACAAACGAAATGGTTCAGGATCGACTGGGACCAGGACGAACACTCGAAGGAGAGATGCAGGTTGGTAATTATTATTATTGTTATTATTATTATTATTATTATTATTATTATTATTATTATTATTATTATTATTATTATTATTATCAATTTAATCTGAATGATTATGGGCTCAAAATTATGTAAAATTACAAAGCGCATAATTATTCGTGTTATTCTTAATAAGACCTAGGACTATTATCACTATTATCGTTATTGCTCATTCATTCATTACGAAGATTTACATAGCGCCCCTTCAAGGTCACTATACTCAGAAGAGTAACTGAAAACATGCCTCTTTTTGGTCTGCATATTGCTGGCAATGTTACTTTTTGCCAGTCCTGTAAACATTATCTTCTTTTAATTTTATATACACCGTGGTTCAAAAAAAACTAAGCCAAATTGTTTTTCATATATCTCTGATGCCTGATAACATATCACGCTAAAATTTTCCAAATATTTAGAGAAGTGGACCAAGAATATGATTCCAAAATTTCAAGATATAAAATTGAACGGATAAAAAGATATGAATCTTTCAACTTCATATGCCGAAATTGCAGTTTACAAGCAATTTTCAACCAGATTCAGTAAAAAGTAAGCTAAACTGGTTTTCTTATATCTCCAATGCCTGATAATTAATCATACCAAAATTTTCCAGATATTTAGAGGATTGAACCAAGAATAGGATTCCAAAATATCATGTCTTAAATTTGAAAGGATAGAAAGATATGAATATTTAAACTTGATCTCCAGAAATGTCTGTTTTCAGCAAGTCTGTTATGGTGTTCGTTGCGGTTTCGATGCTTGATAGTTCCGAATTTTGGTCTTCATGGATGATGAAGTAAAATTAATTAATTATAAAGTGTGGAGCGTGATGTAAGACCGAATCTACCAAACAACAATCCATGATCTAAAGTCTAAACGATCTGAAGCAACCAGCGCTTGTTGGAAGTGTGGGATGGCCTGGACCAGTGGATAATCGACGATGCTGTTGCGTAATGCATGGCGCCAGCGCTTCCAGGCTTGCGTGCAAGCAGGAGGACATTTTGAGCATCTTAATTAATTAAATAATAAAACCATACTGTTGTAATCATATTGTTAGTTCAATTCTCTACATATCTGGAAAATTTTATAATGATTAATCATCAGGCATTAGAGATATAAGAGAACATTTTATTGAACCTGACAGAAAATTGCTTGTAAACTGAAATTTCGGCATATGAAGTTTAAAAATTTATAGCTTTTTAACCGTTCAACTGTGTCTCATGAAATTTTGGAATCATATTCTTGGTCCACTTCTCTAAATAGTTGGAAAATATTAGCTTGATATGTCATCAGGTATTTGAGATATATGCAAAACAATTTGGCTTAGTTTTTTTTGAACCACGGTGTATATATGTATGGTCTAATAAGTAGATTTTGGTGTTTTTTTGCAGGATGGTCGAATCTTCCTAATTTCGTTTCCAGATCTTCTTGAACCTGCAATAATCTGCTTGGCTGAAGCAGGTAGGCTAATTGTTTCTCCTTGAACCTATCCTATATGGAAACTTTTTGTTTTGTTTTAGGCTTAGAGTTATGTTGCGCCAACTTATATTTGTGTGACTCTTTAATACTGCTTAAAAGCCTCTCCTATAGCTGCTAGATAGTGATTGGTGCAGTATCTTTGTGACTGCGAGTTACCTGAAAACATAGTATAGTGTTCTCACACACACACTTAAGCGTGCATCAACAGAGGTGAATATCGTCTGGGTTTGTTTCAGATGCCAGTCGAAGCAATCAGAGGAGACCGAAAGGAAAACTTCCACCGAGATTCATCTGCGCTCCAATGGTACTGCTCTATTCGACCAGAGGTCAGTCTGTCACCATCGCCATCGTCAGTCTGTCACCATCGCCATCGTCAGTCTGTCACCATCGCCATCGTCAGTCTGTCACCATCGCCATCGTCAGTCTGTCACATCGCCATTGTCAGTCTGTCACATCGCCATTGTCAGTCTGTCATCATCGCCATCGTCAGTCTGTCACCATCGCCATCGTCAGTCTGTCACCATCGCCACCGTCAGTTTGTCACCATCGCCATCGTCAGTCTGTCACCATCGCCATCGTCTGTCTGTCACCATCGTCACCGTCAGTCTGTCACCATCGCCATCGTAATGATTGCTGCCACAACACCATAAGCCCTGTTAACAATGACACCACCTCCAACTAAAACTAAAACAAAGACGACATTGTCGTCATCATTATGGCCATTATAATCATCATTATCATAGTCGTTGTCATCCCTAACAACAACAACAACAACCACAACATCATCACCAACATTATTGTTATCAGCAGTAACATCATTCTCGTTGTTGACTTTCGGATCCAAACTGCTGCTCTCCGCTCTGGTGCACAAGCTGAGCATAAATTATTGTTCCACCCTCACAGAATGCAGCAATCAGACAGCGCCGTGCCTATTGCGTTGCCGACCTTGCAACCTGGAATGGGAACCCTACCGTGTTCCGTCAAATATATAGATCTACTTGCTGGCCACTCTACCTCGCTTTTCTCTATTATAACTTTAAGACTCGCTTCTGGTTGGGCTGGGAGCCCTGAGCAGTGGCGGCGCCAGGGGGCTAGGGGGGCTAAGCCCCCCCTAAACGTGGCTCAGCCCCCCGAAACGAAAAAGCCGAAAATGTCTATAACGCTTTCTTCGCAATAAGAAAACTAGACAACGACCAACGGCACCGAAATCAACTATGTTATTGTGGCGAAATTAAAGATTGTCCTGGTGGATCCAGCCCTTCCCCTCCAGCCCGGATTCAGAACAATCCGGACCTCAGTCCCCTTCCTCCCGCTAGTTCGAACTTTCAGCCCCTCCATCCTCCAGACTGCTCCGGACCACAGCCCTCTTCCTCCCGCTAGTTCGGACTTTCAGCCCCCTCCATCCTCCAGACCGCTCCGGACCTCAGCCCCCTTCCTCCCGCTAGTTCGGACTTTCAGCCCCCTCCATCCTCCAGACCGCTCCGGACCTCAGTCCCCTTCCTCCCGAAAGTTCGGACTTTCAGCCCCTTCACTTCTCCAGACCGGTTCGGATCTCAGCCCCTTCATCTCGCCAGTTCGGACTTTCAGCCCTTCCATCCTCCAGAGCGGTCCGGACCTCAGCCCTCTTTCTCCCGCTAGTTCTAAATTCCAGCCCCTTTACTCCTACAGACCGGTCCGGACCTCAGCCCCCTTCATCCCGCCAGTTCGGAATTCCAGCCCCCAGCTAGTCCTATGCAATCACATACGAAATGGGGTTTCAATTAGAAGCAGCACTCGTCGGGAGACTTGGGGGAAATGCCAAGGGGACGTTCCACAAGTTTGTAGTCAAGAGTTTGCGGGGCCCAATGCAGCAAACGATTCTCTGAAAAGGGTTCTCAAGCACAGCATTTGCGAAGTTGATTTCCTGCCAATAAGGTACTGTAAGCTTATACCATAGCTTTTAATATTCTAGAAAACTCGAATTCTACCGGTAGGCATAGCTCAGGGCTGAAAGTGGTTTGGCAAAGTTGCCGGGTCTGACTGTGGCGGACGAACCGAAGCACCCATTTTTGTTACCTGACGACCTTTTTTTAGCCATTAAATTTTGCTCATAAAATTTCAAAATCTTACCATTTTTACCTATTTATTTTAGCCTATCTGACGACCTGGTTTTTAGTTGTTTTCTCAAAAATTGTTAAACTTGCTTCCCGACTGATACCCGGCACCAGCAGGACAGCAGGTCACAAAAAACAATGCCGGGTCGCAGATCCTGACAGACCCGTCTCATTTTCAGTCCAGACCTAGCCTGCATGTACACTAGTAGTTGTGACTCGCTTTATTTGCAGACTCGCTCTTTCGGAATCTTTTCCAACACACCCAATCACTTTCATTTGGCAAAATGACCTCAGTATAGGCTATTAATTAATGCTGCCAAGCGATTAAAGCTTCCAATATCATCACAGTAAAAATTAAGGTGAGTAGCGCGAGGACCTGAAAGCGCAGGGCCCACGGCGGCTGCAGACTCGTTTGCCTTTCCCTAATACCGTGCCTGTTTGTGGTTGAGGGACGGAGCCTAGGAGATGCTTAAGTGTAGGCCTACCCAATATTTCATAAATATTTCCGATATATCATAATAAATAGCTACATGTACAGTGTTATCCATTGATTATCAATGATGAGCAATTTTGTTAAGACGACATCTTAAAATGCTACCCTTGCAGTGAGGAAATTCAAACATTAAATAATTTTAAGCGTGATGGAGACATATTTTATTGAACTCTAAATCAGGTCTTTCAGCAATGAAATTATGAGAAATTTATTGAGATAACAGCTTAAAATGTTACCTTTACAGTGTGGAGATTTAAAAATTTAAACAACAGGAGGGGCACTTTCTGAAGTCACAAACCACGACTATCAGCACTAAGATTATGATATATTTATATAAAATGGGGAGGGGTATTTATTGAACTCCTAAACCATGTCTTTCAGCAATGAAAATTAATTATGAGAGATTCTGCTGCGAAGACAGTTCAAAAATAACACCATAACAGTACTGTTAGGATATTTGACAGATTTAAGCAATGCGTTGGTGGATGGTGCTTCGCCCCAGACCCTTATTGAAATTTTCATGATTTTTATCGTTCATAAATAGCTGGCAAAAAAGGGTTTTAAAAGGGCTCCAGTTGAGGTCAACAGACATAAAAATGCGTTGGTGGCTGGGGCTCCGCCCCAGACCCTTATTGAAGATTTCATGATTTTATCGTTCATAAATAGCTGGCAAAAAAGGGTTTAAAAAGGGCTCCAGTTGAGGTCAACAGAGCTAAAAATGCGTTGGTGGCTGGGGCTCCGCCCCAGACCCCGCTGGGGAGCTTACGACGCTCCCCCAGACCCCCTAATCCCAATATGGGCTTCGTGTCTTCGGCACTCGCAACTTGGCGCCTTCGGCGCTTCGTAAAATTTTTTTGGGGCTTAGGGCTTCAGCCCCCCAAACCTGAAATCCTGGCGCCGCCACTGGCCCTGAGCCCTGGGTCCTGAGTATACAGGCATCGTTGAAGGGGCGCATGCAATGTAGGCTAATAATAATTCATTCCGAGTGTTTATATAGCGCCTCTTCAAGAAACCTACTCAGAGGCGCTCTCTACGCTAGCTAGCCGAAATGATGTTAAGTGTCATAACAACAAGAAAATTTCACCAATTATCAAAATAAGTCACAGCAAGGCAGAAACAGTCATCAGTGGCGATCATAAGGCATCAATTTTACCTTGCACCGTCTTTCCAGCCTTATAAGAAGCGTTCTTATATATACTGTTTAAGGCGATCAACCTGCCATCATCCCTCTGGCGATCCAACTGAACGAAGCTCAGACCCCAGTCGGTGGTGAGCCGCTCATCTTTACGAAACGCGACGACATCGGGACCTACTCCGACTGGATGGTAGCGAAGATGTGGGTCCGCGTGGCAGCCACCAACGCCCTCATCATCGGAGCCAACATCTCCATGCGTCTAATGATGGAACCCGTGGCACTGGCTCTCCTCCGCAATCTACCAGCCGTTCATCCTGTCCACAAGCTGCTCATACAACACCTCAAGGACATTGTGGCCATCAACGCCGTCTACCGACAACACGTTCTGCCGATGGATGGCGCTCTGGCGGAGGTTCTTGCCATCACGAAAGGAGTGCATCTGCAGTACCTGGCGAAGATCATATCGGAGACGAAAATACTTTCGTCATTCGATGCTGAAGCGACTTTCCGTCGACTGAAGTTGCTCACTGACGATGACATCCTGCCAGGTATATATATACGAATTGTATCATAATATTATTTTAACCCCGTGTGCTTAACTCCACCGCTGTTTGCACTCTGGCAGTGCCAATCTCAAGTCTGGATAAAGGAGGAGGGCGACACAGTGTCGTTACAAAAGCAACAAGCCGAAGATTAAACTGTTTTAGAGATTATAAGAAGCAAAATTACCCGCAGCTTAAATAACTTCAGATTAACCAAAGTTTAATCTCTGTGCTTGAGTTTCTTTCTACTTGAGCAGTCGTCTGAAACTTGATGATGATGATGATGATGATGATGATGATGGATGACGACGACGACGACGATGACGATGTTGCTGCTGCTGATGATGCTGTGGTGGTGTCGGCGGTGATAGTGGAAGTGGTAGTAATGATGATAATCAAGAAAACGACGACGATGATGATGATGATGATGGCGACGACGATGTTGATACTTGCATTAGGATTAAACTCTGTATCAGAAATAATCATATTGTGTTTGTTGTTAGGTTACTGGTTGCGAGATGACCTCCTGCGTCACTGGTCGGCTATCAAAGACTTCGTCGCTGAGATCATCGCCGTCTACTACAAATCAGATTCAGATGTTTCGTCTGATACAGAACTCAGAAGCTTCATAGAGGATCTGCGTCAGGATGGGGGACTACCGTTGGTCGTAAGTCGTCTAACCATGACTCTAATCTTCATGACGATGACGGTCGAGGCACAGAAGAATGACGATTTTATGACGCTGACCATGACATTGACGCTTCCAATGACGATGGCATTGACTATGACGTTGACGCTGCCAATGACGATGACGTTGACCATGACGTTGACGCCGCCAATGACGATGACATTGACCGTGACGTTGACGCTTCTAATGACGATTACGTTGGCCATGACGTTGACGCTTCGAATGACGATGACGTTGACCATGACGTTGACGCTTCTAATGACCATGATGTTGACCATGACGTTGACGCTTCTAATGACGATGACGTTGACCATGACGTTGACGCTTCCAATGACGATGACGTTGACCATGACGTTGACGCTTCTAATGACCATGATGTTGACCATGACGTTGACGCTTCTAATGACGATGACGTTGACCATGACGTTGACGCTTCTAATGACGATGACGTTGACCATGACGTTGACGCTTCTAATGACGATGACGTTGACCATGACGTTGACGCTTCCAATGACGATGACGTTGACCATGACGTTGACGCTTCCAATGACGACGACGCTGACCATGACGTCAACGCTTCTAATGACGATTACGTTGGCCATGACGTTGACGCTTCCAATGACGATGACGTTGACCATGACGTTGACGCTTCCAATGACGACGACGCTGACCATGACGTCAACGCTTCTAATGACGATTACGTTGGCCATGCATGACGTTGACGCTTCCAATGACGATGACGATGACAGTCATGACACTTAAAGAGACGACGATGGAAAAGGACTTCCTTCAGTAGAGCATCAATATGACCAAGACGTAATCATAGAATCGCCTATTCATTCTCTCATCCATTCATTCATTCCTTCATTCATTCCTTCATTCATTCATTCATTCTTTCATTCATTCAAGTATTTATAAAGCATCTCTTCAATGTAACCATTCAGTGGTGCTCCCGACTCAAGCACGGTCAAAATGAACAGTAGCCTAAACGAAACTGACAAACGTTTTTATTGTAGACTTCACCTGAGACGATCGATGAATTGGTTCAATTCGTTGCTGCCGTCATTTTCATGTAAGTCGCTCTTTTATAAATTATCAGAAGCAGAAACTCAACTAACAACATAAATCGGCATTTCTTTACTAATTGCATTGCATTGTTTTGCATTGTATGTCCATTTATTGATTATAGCGCTACCTATAGACCTAGGCCTATTATATCGCAGCTAGTTGCAAGTTAACTACAAAAGCCTTTTGACGAAGAGCCTGAACGTATCGCTCGTGTTGGCCTATTTGCATGTGTGTACCGTATAGGTCTATGTGTGTATTGTATATCACAAGCGCCTCGATTTCGTGCCATTGTAGGCCTATGCATGCATGCCTCTTCGCCGCCATAATGATAGGCCTATATCAAGCTGCATAAGATATCAAGATAAATACCATTGGGATAATGTGGCGCTATAGAAGCTATCGTATTATAAGAAATACTGTTAATGTGGCCATCCGTATAGGTGTACCTCCCACCAGGCGGCGACCAGCCGAGGTCTGCTAGATACATTCGCCTACTGCCCCAACTCCCCTCCGTGCATGATGAAACCTCCGCCTACGACCAGACACCCGAAAGGTTATACGGAACAAGAGATGAAGGACATGTTGCCCAACCCAGATCATGTCGAACGATTCATCGGATTCGTCATGCTACTGTTCGGAGGATACAAACCAGCTGAGGTAGGCTGTCTATTGACCCGTTCATGTAGGTCATCGTCGTCGTCGTCATCATCATTATGGTTGTCGTCATCGTCGTCGTCGTCGTCATCATCGTCGTAGTCGTCGTCGTCGGGAACCATGTATAAATGGGGGCCTACCCATTATGTGTCGTTTTCTTGGGTCAACTGTATGCGATTTCTTTTTCACACTCATTGCTCCCTTATATAGGCTATAGGCTACATGAAATAACAACAGCATATCAAAAAAATATTATAATGTTTTTGGCTGTATGCATTGTGTTTTATTGCTGTGAATTATAGTTGCCTTTATTTCTTGATGTCATTAAAGAAATTGAATTGAATCGAATGGAAATAAATGTGCTTCCTTCATTTATGCAAACTGCATGTCTCCCTTCAATTCATACTAACATTAGTAACGTGTTTGATAAAGGTTTTCGTAATAATTATTAAATTTAGTGGGCTTTTATTTAGCCGAGAATCACATAGGCCTAGGCCTCTGCAGGGCCTATCAAGCCGCAGCATAACGACCCTGAGCAAGTCCTTCACTCGCAATTGCTCATGCGCCTCAGCGTGAAACTTCGATTCAGTGTCCGCGCTGTAGTCTGGAGCGCCTCTGAGTAGAAATCTTGAAGGGCCCTATAACAAGAGCTCATACATACATATATTCATGGTGTTTTCTTCTGCAGGTTCCCCTCGGCAGTTATCCAGATCGATATTTCACGGAAGCACCATGTCTGGTCGCCATCGACAACTTCCGTCGTCGACTTCGTCAAGTCTCGGAGGACATTCGTCTGCGCAACGCAAACATCGACTGTCCCTTCGAGTACATTCTACCGAACAAGGTCCACCAGTGGTTCACCGTCTGAACCAAACGACGATGACAATCCCTCCATCTTCTCTTGCGAATCAGAACTTTGCCGTAACTTATACAATAACGGCCCTGCTTGGCGTTTTGCAAACAATATGTAGTAGAGGCAAAATCACTGCACCGCCGACTTAATATGAGCTTAAGTACCTCGATGGCACAAATAACACACCATCGTGGGCTGCGTGTTATAATCGAGTGCGTGCTATATAAGCTAAAATAGATTCTAAGGCTTTATAGAATATCTGCAACAGCTTCATAACACTTCGCTGACTTTGCTAATATAATTTTATGCGTGCCGTGTGGGAAAATGCAACAACGACATTGCAGGGCAAATCAATGCCCTTAACTCGAATCTTTATATTTGTATAGATTAGGACCCTCTTTGCATTTTTGTGATATTAGGCACCATTTCACCAATGTTGTCCTTAACTTTGAGGATCATTTTTAGATTTGTAAACGAAACAGTGTTATGCTTTCGATGTTATTTTGATAACAGTCTAACATTAACAGACCAATGATGGACTTATTCGTATTTAGCATTTCAGCTCGCATTTAAACTTAATTGTAACATAAAGCTTATACTTGAAGTTTGCAGATAATTATGAGACAAATGCTTGTATTTTGTATGATATTTTGCTACTGCAGTTTGTGTGATGAAGAGATATTATTTGCTGCTTGGATCATTATAACAAAATGAAACGGCTACCTTGAGATGTCTTTGTTTTCTTTCTTTTTTGTTAAACCTCCAGGCAGTATGAGATTTGTATACAAATTACTGCGGGGGTAAGATGTTGCTTTATGTGGACCTGGGTTGTGTGCTGATGGCTTTACTATTATGACGTTCTAAGAAAGGCTATAGGGGGTTGAACACCCCCCCTCCCACAAGGCCACAACCCCCGGAAATTCTCACCCTGTCTCCAGGCAACAGTCAATCAGTTTAATAACCTATAAAAAACTGTAGGCCTACAGCTTATAGTTTATCAAATTGCATGACTATTAATCGCATTGACGATTCTTCACCCTGATTCCTTTGGGTGCCTTTAAGTGTGAGGCGCTGTCGTTTACGCAATTATTTAGGTTACCAATCCTGGCTCCCTTGGACTATGTGTGTGTGTGCACTTGTTATAGTGCCCCTTCAAGATCCTACTCAGACGCGCTCCCAACTACAGCGCGGACACTGAATCGGAGTTTAATTCACGCCGAAGCGCTGACCAATATTAGGCCTAACTTACGACGCTCCACCAGACCACCTAACCGGTGTAAGATTGACAATAATGAAGTTTCCCGTAATGCCCCGGTATCCCATTATGCCCCGCTCTCCCCTAGTGGGGTTAGATATAGATGTATCATATATGAAACTCTTCTTGAAGAGCCTCGGATATATTTTCTGGCCGCGCAAAGTCTGACGAAATAGCTATCGAGTAGGCCATACTGCAATGTGACACGATAAGAGGCGTACGTATAGCCTATATAATTATAGCGACCGACCTCCGTATAGGCCTACCCTCAGATGATCAGATCTGCGGGGTCCCGCACGCATATACCCGAAACCCAAGCCGTATAGCAACGTAAAATTATTTAAAACATGTTTTAGTCATTTTTCATCGCTCATCCAACTTCTAATTCTGCGTACTAGGGCCTATATCACAGTTCCGTTATTCATCCAACTTCTACTTCAACTAAAAATATTTTGATCGTTCATCCAGCCTCTAGTTTTACGGTTACAATTTAGCATAAAACAATGATTTCGTCGCTCATCCAACTTCTACTTCTGTTAATTATATGCTTATCAAGCTTCTAATGATACCGTAACTTCATCCAACTTCCAGTTTACAGAAATAAAGTATCTCTGAAGTGATATACGGTTTGGGATTCGGGTATATGCGTCTCGCACGGAAGGGGAACCCCTAAAAGTGGCAAAAAAGTTAAGGTAGGCCTATGACTAGGTAAGTGGCATTATTTTATTGACGCTATTGCACATGCCATACATGTCAGTTTTACAGATGAAATCGTGAAGTAAATAGGCCTACGGGTCCAAAATTATTCCGAATAGGGCCTACATGTAGCCCTATTCCCTACACTGCAAGTCTAGGTCTATTCTATACAATACAAACCCTGTATATTGCATGGAATAAATACCGAATTCCAGTTGCTGCATTGTAAGGGGCCCCCGCCCCCAGACATAGGCCTATAATGTTCGGAAGGGGCCACACTTGTTGCAGCGTAGCCTATACAGCCCTGGACACGGTTCTAAATTTCCAATGCATTTGGAGTCGATCATTGCAAGCAAGCTATAGCTGCTGGGTGTTTGGCCAGTTAAGATGATTTTTAGTGCGCCGCCAGAAAATCGCTAGTAGCGGGGCTGGATGCTTAGTAGGAAACTCTATTGGTGGGGCAGCTCAGATATTTTCTGGCCGCGCAAAATCGGTGTCAGAAGCTAAAGATGCGCGCCAATTGATTTCTGGGGCTCCGCCCCGACCCCGCTGTGGAGCTTGCAAATTGCGACATTCCCCAGACCCCTGGTCGGTATGGGCTTTGTATCTTCGACGCTTAAATTATGAGCACCCTTAAAGGAAATGCTCTAGTAGCCTAATCTAGTTGACGAAAACCAATGGCAGCAAAACAAAATAGGCTGGCGAACGCGTTTATTTGCGCCTCAGTAAATGCCTCACTGCTGATTTAGCCATATTTTGCAATTCCCAACACCTGAAAGCATACAAAGTGTAGAAATAATTGTGTTTAGTGCAAAGGTTCAATGGGAGGCATAACAATAATTATTATTATTCTGTACGAAAATTGAGGTGCTAAATAAACGCGTTCACCAGCTTATTAATAATTCCGGTGCTCTTGCTTTAAGTATCGTCTGTTGTCGTGCTGCATTGTGGGATTTATGTTGAGGTGCAGTGAGTGTTATGGGGACGAAATCATCCATTCAGATGATGTTAGATTTGCATTTCTTTGCAGTCGTCACCTGACAAATACATAATAAAATTATCTGGATTGGTTATTTCTTGGTTTGCGCCAACGAGTAATTTTGCTGTCGTTGGTTTTCGTCAGTTGACGTTCCAGTGTTTCGAAGGAGGTGCCTGCCTGCAATGTCTCCGTTAGCGTCCATGAAGCAGAAGAAGAAGCGAATCAGAGCGGTTCAGCAAAAGTTGCGGGTTTTCCGAGCAAAGGAACCACTGCTCAGCGTCCTCATGTGGGGCGTCAACTACTCGGTAAATGCAGATTATTATCGGCGCTGCTAGATTAGGATTTGTTCAATCGTCTCTCAAAAAGGAGGTGGGGCTGAGATGTTTGATGCTTGAACATGTAATTAATTAATTCCGTAAACTTATATAGCGCCCCTTCAAGAAGCCTACTCAGAGGTGCTCCCACCCCAGCCACGACTATATTGTGTGTGATTGTGTGCGTTTGTGTGTGTTTGTTTGTTGTGTTTAGGGCTTCTGAAGTTAACGAGTAATAACTGCTTAATCGTTAATTGATTTTAGGCACTGGCTACGGAACCGTCCGGACGGTGCCGTATTTTTTTCTCTACGGAACCATGTGGAAGAGGCGAAGACCGTAGGGGGGGAGAAGGTAGTTGATGTTAGCAGTTGATGGTCAAGCTATTAGGCTAGCTTGGCCAACAACTGCTAAACAAGCAACGCAAAAATCTTAAGAATCTAATGACGACCCTAACACTAACCCTAACCGACCCTCACGACGCAAAAATCATAAGAATCTAATGACGACACTAACCCTAACACTAACCCTAACCGACCCTCACGACGCAAAAATCTTAAGAATCTAATGACGACACTAACCCTAACCGACCCTCACGACGCAAAAATCTTAAGAATCTAATGACGACACTAACCCTAACACTAACCCTAACCGACCCTCACGACGCAAAAATCATAAGAATCTAATGACGACACTAACCCTAACACTAACCCTAACCGACCCTCACGACGCAAAAATCTTAAGAATCTAATGACGACACTAACCCTAACACTAACCCTAACCGACCCTCACGACGCAAAAATCTTAAGAATCTAATGACGACACTAACCCTAACACTAACCCTAACCGACCCTCACGACTCGAAACCTTATACCCTATACGCGAACAACACCTAGGTCTTCTATGTTATAACCATGCTTAAATTTAACGATAAAGAGCGCTAAAGTGAGACATAATTACCTGTGCAAAATGTTCCTCCATACGTAGGGTCATTTGTAAGACATTTTAAACGTTTTACATTGCAATTCGTCTAAAATCGTGAGACCCTGCGTGTCGCACGTGCTGTTGACAGTAGGCTACTGTTTACAAAGGGATGGGCATAAATTGTACTCGACAACCTCCTCCCCTACGGTCTTCGACTCTTCCACATTGTTTTCCGCTAACCTAATTGGCCGACGGGTGTTAGTGCGAATGGTAGCTCCATAAGTGTTGGACGGTTACGTAGAAAAAAAGTACGGCACCGTCCGGACGGTTCCGTAGCCAGTGCATTGATTTTATACGGTTAGATGTATGTTTAACGATTGATTGAAGACCCTTGTTATGTTTGGGCCATGTGGTCTGGAGCGGTCTTCCTGTAGAGGTGCGCCTACAATCTGGACTCTACCAAAATCTTTCCTAGCAAAACTTAAAACTGTTCATTTTGGGCTTGCCGGGTTTGGGGTGCTTCTGAATAGTGTTTTAAAGGGCCCTATGCATATAAATTCCCCAATGAATGAGTGAACAAATATTTGTTAAAATTCCCCATTAATTATTGTAACCCTTATGACTAATAATCCAATACCTCTTACAGTGGCTATAGTCATACGCAAGACCTTTTTGAGGATATTTCGGAAAACAGAACTTGCAGTTTTATGTCTTACTGTTCTGGAGGCAAAAGAGGAAGACATCTAAAGGGCTAGAATAGCATTCTGGAGCCATTTGTGACTTCATGTTTACATGCTTTTTCTATGGACGACTTTTTCATATATGTGATTGTAGGCATGTGCTAAATTATTAAAATTATTTTGTGGTAATTCTGATGCTTGGGGTAACCATTGATGCATTTATACTAAAGACCCTTATTTACATTTTTTAATGAGGTCAGTGAATCAGGTCAGTACAGATATATAAATGACTGTCGATATGTTTATTCTGCTATTTAGCCTACTTTATGTAACACTGAAAATAAATCATTTTCACTGACTTTATTAGGCCTATTGATTATTTAGTTATACAATATACATATATATATATATATATAATATATATTTATATATAGTCACTTTTTTATTAACTGATCGATGTTTCCACAGTGTGTTTGCAGGCGGTTCATTAAAGTATATATTTACTAGTCTTACTTACTTACTTGCAAGAGGTTAGTGTATAGGCTTGACTATTCTGTCAAAACTATAAAACTATTTGTAAAGCAGTTTTACAAATTTAGAAGGTTCAAACAGAATAATTAATTAGCATCTATTATTACTTTCTATGTCCTTTCGATGGAAGTATACTTTTCAAGGAGAAACAAAAACGAAAAAGGACTTGAACTTGTTTTGAAATTTGAGGAGTACAAAATACTTGTTTCACAAAATACTTGTTTCACAGGATCTAAGGTTTGTAGCGACATTAAAAGCGGTGTTTAGCTTGTTCAATTCAATTTGTTGAGCTGATCACAGATCAAGAGCATTCTAAACGAGAGTCGTCATGTCATTATTTCCCTTGTTCCTGATTAAAGTAATTAACAGTCTCCTATTACTTCTGGCTGGCATGGGTAAGCACCTGCTGCTTTCATCAATAGATCAATCACTTTGAAAGTAACCTAACATCAAAAGACATTTGATCTGTTCAAAATGTTCACAGTCAATGAGAAATATGCTGTAATTTTATTGACAGATCTATGCATTTTTTGTTGCAAGTACTAATATCAGGACACCATGCACTAATATAATGGGACTGTATTTGAAAGGTACTTACGCACTAACCACCTCAGAGAGATGTGGATCTGCACTGTTTACATCACAAGCTAAATGCTCTAAGGCCTAAAAAAATTGTTGTGTTTCCGGTAACCCGACCGACCCTCTTTTATTGCCGCGACTCAAATATTTTTGTCAAAAAATTTTATTTAAAAAAAAAATGTTAGAAAAAAAATCTTTTTTAGAATTTTTTTTAATTTAAAATTTAAAAAAACAAACATTTGTATTGACATAACAGAAAAGACGTCAACAAAATGAAATTAATAGGACTGTTTTTTAGAGCAGTTTTAGGTGCAGACAGTCTGGAAATAGGCAGTTTATACTTGCTTAGAACACGTACTTTGTTGCAGCGTGTACCATTGGGCAAAAAAGACTAGCGGCGTATACTTTTTCGGATAGTCACTGCATAAAAATATTTTCCAAAATAAAAGTATTTTCCGACCTACCTACCCAATTTTTTTAGCTCTGTTACCGGAAACACAACTTTTTTTTTAGGCCTAAAAGTCCTAAGGCCTAAAAAAAATGTTGTGTTTCCGGTAACAGAGCTAAAAAAAATTGGGTAGGTAGGTCGGAAAATATTTTTATTTTGTAAAATATTTTTATGCAGTGACTATCCGAAAAAGTATACCCCACTAGTCTTTTTTGCACGCTGAAACAAAGTACGTGTTCTAAGCAAGTATAAACTGCCTATTTCCCGACTGTCTGCACCTAAAACTGCTCTAGAAACAGTCCTATTAATTTCATTTTGTTGACGTCTCTCATGTTATGTCAATACAAATGTAAAAAAAAATTTTGAAAAAATAATTTTTTTTTGAAAACTTTTTTTTTTGAAAAAAATATTTTTTTAAATAAAAATAAATAAAAAAATATTCGGGTCGCGGCCGTAAAAATGGGTCGGTCGGGTTACGGGAAACACAACAATTTTTTCTATGCCTAACCCATTGACTACCATTGCCAATGCGTTTGAGTGCTATCTGTGCTTAATAATGTTTATAAACAAAACGAATGCTGTTGTTTGGAAACTGTATTCTCAGTAAGGTTATAACATTTTAAACATTGTTTATATTGTGGAGGTGACAACTGTTTGACTGCAAGTTTAGATCAACTTCAAAATACTAGACAATTTCTGCTGACTCTACAAATGAATTGATTGGATAAATTTGCATAATTTCCTCATGGCAACTACTGTAGTTCCCTCCTACTGTTACCATGTCAGCCATGCAGTCTAATGATTACTCCAAAATGGTCATCTCTTGTGATTCTTTTGTTTTCTGTTCATTGTTTTTATTGCTGATGAAATTTCTGATCTTAATGGCATTTCACATCGTATAGGAGCCTAGAGCTGATTAGTTTTTCTTGATATGACACTGTATGAATTTTTAATTATGATTTATGACGTATAATGCTATTGGGACCATGGATTTCAAATTCATCTTTGCAAATGAGCTCATTTGCAAAGCTGACATGTTTCAAGATAATGGGTGATAAATTTTAGATGGTATCATTATAAGCTTTATAAGGAAGTTTGAGTATAAGGAAGTGCTTAATAGCTTCGTGGTTCGCTTACAGAGCTGTTACACTGCTGGTTTGGATTTGAAATCCTTGCCAGAGTTGTTTTGATATTTCTGATTCACTTATAAGATTTCGGCTTCACAGTTAACTCTGCATGAAAAAACCCTTTCATATGTGTGGCCACTCTGATCCGACACATGAAAAGGGCTTTTCATGCAGAGTTAACTGTTGTCATCGAAATACAAATGCCATGCAGTGCTTTTTTCAGATAGAATGCTCTGGAATGGCTTTCTAGTTCCTTTTTCAATTGTTAAAAAATAATATGGACCACAGAACTGTCCGTAATTGTTCTGAATTTTTCACTTCCCGATCTTTGTCAGTAAAAAAATCACTGCTCCATAGTATTCTCAAAGGCTCTGTGAGTTGAATACACTCACTATTTATAGTGTCAGCCTGTAGATCATCCGGTCAGTGTGGGACTGATCCCCACCCTCGTATGTTTAGACCAAGAAAGAATGGCGTTGCTAATGTTTCATGCTCATGGCTCCTTCACATTTTTCTCTAGCATAAATAGATACATTTAATAGATATATTTTAATAGATATATTTAATAGATATATATTTAATTGTTCTTGTAGATAAGTGAGCTGGGTCATGTGACAATTCCCGTGATGCTAATGCCGGATGACTTCAAGTCGTACATCAAAATACGAATCGACAACCATCTCTTCAACAAGTCAGTCTCACAGTAATTCTGTATTAAAAATTGTCATTAGATTTTCAGTTTTCTAGCTTCTCAGAGAGTTATGAATGCCATCTGTCATTTTCATCATCATTATTGTGCTGTTGATTAGTGAGTCATGAGAGTTACATATAACTGAGTGCTGCCTAAATTATGTTCAAGTTACTAAGAACAAAACTTACAATAAGTACTAGCAAAGAAAGCTCAGGCCAACAAAATAATTGCCATGACTATGGCCTCCACGCATGAAAATAGTTTTTTATGCAGAGTTCATATTTCAAATTTTTGCATTATTGATTATGGAATGACAAAAGACAATAGTGATACATGCTAGGTGATAAAGCAGCATCCAGATATTGATGAAGCCACCAAATCCATTTAGATTTCTAGAATAGTTATTTTGCGTGTAGGTTGCAGAACTTCCAGTGATCAACAAGCAAATGGTTGCTTGAGGGACCCAATCTATCCACTGGTGCTGAGACGAAATCACCAATCTACTGTGACCAAATCACCAATCTGCAAATGGCATACATGGGTCTGTTGACCTGAGGCTTGTCCATGCTTCAAGAAGCCAATTTGTCATGCAGTCACATGGGCCAAGATGATTGCAAAGCAAATAGCGTTTAAAATTTAAAAAGTCTCTGGTAGATTATGAAAAAGTCTGATGCACAGACTTGGCAGCAATAATTATCTAAATGTGTCAGAAATTATTGAGCAACTTCTGTGGCGTTAAACAATATTCTGCAAAAGTGATATACCAAGAGATACTCTCTAGCAGCACTAGACATTATCTATAGCCCTCATGATCGTCTTGATTGTGGACTTTTGATTTCCTATTAGAAACAAAGAATTGTTTACATTTGGCCTTGTATTTGTCATGCTGACCTTGGGGATTGTTGGGCAAATGGCTGTTTACATTAGTTATATAGGAAACTCATTGTGTAGGTGAACAGTGGATGACCTTTGTGTGACAGTGTCATTACTCAAC
Source organism: Lumbricus rubellus (assembly GCA_945859605.1). Lineage (NCBI taxonomy): Eukaryota > Metazoa > Annelida > Clitellata > Crassiclitellata > Lumbricidae > Lumbricus > Lumbricus rubellus. The sequence goes on from OX243814.1 coordinate 30,497,795, forward strand.
GATGATTTGGCAGTACACTAAACTATAACATGCATTACTGTAACTGAGAGATCTGATATTAAGCAGTCATGGACATGAATTCCAAATTTAGTTGAGCATTACAGGACTTTATTACGGGCAATTCTTGATATGACTCACAGAGATAGTGCTATAATAAGGTTGGAATGTGTCTGACATTCATTAGAAACAAACGAATTTCTCTGAAACCAATCCTGGTATTGCATTTTTTATCAATCCTGAAGACCTTACGTCAACTTGGTTCAGTCAATGGCTGTTGCTTGTACAACGTTCTCCTAAAGTTAAGTCATGATTCATAAGGGAATTATTGGTACTGAAAGAAACATCCATTCTTTTCATTCACTTGTTAATCTCACAGTTGTTTAACTGTTGAGTATCATGTGTGTATTTAAGAGCACTTACTATAGCGTCCCTTCAAGACTTCTACTCTGAGGCACTCCCGACTACAGCACAGAGTTACGCACCGAAGTGCACAAGCAATTGCGAGTAGACGACTTGCTCAGGGTGCCTGCACGGCGGCTTGAGGTGGATTCGAACCCGCAGCCTTACGGCTTCACATTTGTGATGTCTTTATCTATTCTATCTGTCCAGCATAGTTGTGGTCTTCCTAAGCTTGTTTCGTTTTTCCTTTACATCGTGTGTGTGTGTGTTAGGCCGGCCCTTAAAAATGAAAGTTAAAAATAATCAACTGGCACCCCTCCAATCTATTTCAATTATGAAGAAAATAATTTGTGCAAAAAATCTTTGCAATAGGGCAATATTTAGGTGTGCCCCCCGAGCTCTCAAGTTTCAATAATGTATGAGTAAACTTCCAAATTATCATTGGAATCACAAACTGACATTTTCAGTGCTTTAATACATTCTGTCGACCTACTAATGTTTGCAATGCATCAACATTTAATATTTAGTACTTACTTACTTATTAAAATTACGTGAGCTCTAAAATTTTACTGTACAATTTCAAATATATGTTTGATTAACGTTTGTTGTCTGGTTGAAAAAGGTGGCAATATTTTTTGAAGAGTTGTTTAATACAAGGAAAGACATTTGATTTTAGTCTACTATTGGAAACATAGGCCTACATTGTCAGACATAGTAAATATGAAATATTACAAATAATTATTTATAGTTAATTATGCAAACGCAAGGGAAAACAAGTGTCTATCTACTTGGCTCTTATGAGCCTGAAATTCGTGGAGCAAAGTTGTCATCGTATAGTCAAACTTTTGGATACTTCATGCATCTACTCATAGTTGGCAAGCAGACAGTCCGTTATTCCAGTCAACAGGCTATAGAAAAAGTCACTATATGTTGGAACCGAGCTGGTATACCTGTAAGAGGTAAAAAGCATTGTATTGACAAGTTGGAGTCTGTGTTCGTGGAATGGAAAGGACTTCAAAAGCATAGACACCGAACAGCTACAGCTCCCAAGATTAAGGAGGAGAAATTTATTGAGAGACTAAATGACCTATTTGATATTGCCCATGTAGACGCTCTCACAATGATCTCCATTCTTAGAGACAGAGACTTTCTACTCTCTCCACTGCAGAAGGGACGTCCAGGTTCAGTTGGTGCAGCTGACATACATGGTGGATATGCGTCGAAGACAGCGTGCACAGAGACGGAAGGAAGTGGAACAGATGCGCAAAAAAGAATGCTTGCTTTGTGCTTTGACACCACAGCCAGCAACACAGGTCATCGCTCTGGTGCATGTTTCCTAATAGAGCAAGAATTGAATAAAGATCTCCTTTTCCTGGCATGTCGGCACCATGTTATGGAACTAATTGATGGGGCTGTATTCGAAAAACTTCCATTGGAACTTCTACTGGACATGATGTTCTTCTTTTCAAGAGGTTTCGAGACCACTGGAAATTCATTGAAAGCGACAAATTCCAGGTAGCCTTGTCAGATCATTTGGTGGAATCATTGGTGGCCCCACACCGTTCTGATATCTTGGAGTTTGCTCATAGACATTTAGCAACTGCACAGCTACGAGACGAGTACAGGGAATTTCTCGAGCTCTCAGTTGTCTTTCTTGGAGGTGTTCCTTCTCGTGGAATTCGGTTTCGACCACTTGGCGCTATGCACCGGGCACGATGGATGGCAAAAATTTTCTATACCATAAAGATGTGGCTTTTTCGTGCTCAGTTCAAGAAGACTGCTGCAGAAGAACGCAGCATTCCTGATATTGCCATCTTTTCAGTTATTGTCTACCTGAAAGCCTGGATAACTGCGCCAATTGCTGTAGAGGCTCCTCTGAATGACTTCACTTTCATGGCAAACCTTCTCACATATCCACATACTACAATTTCTTCTGCTACAAGCAAGAAGCTAAGGCTTCATCTCTGGTATTTGTCTGAAGAGCTTATTGGGCTTACTCTTTTTGATTCAATGGTATCCAATGACTCCAAGAAGCTAATGATTGCTGCCATGGAAGAAGTAGTCCCAGATCATCCGCCTAAGCGACCCAGAGTGAAGTCAGATGCATTTCTTGGCGCCAGCGGTCTGGAACAATTCTGTACAACCAACTCCAAGAAACTGTTCCTGGTGCTTGGTCTGCATGGACTATCTGAGATGATGCTTTCCAAAGATCCTGCTCTATGGGAAGAGCATGAAGCATGTCGAGAAGCACAAGCAGTACTCAAAGGGTTGGCTGTTGTCAATGATAGAGCTGAACGAGGTGTGGCACTCATCCAGGACTTAAATAAAAAGCTAACAAAAGATGAGGATGAGCTTCAATTTCTCCTGGAGGTTGTCAGTGAACATCGACGACAGTTCCCTGACTGTACAAAAAGAAATCATTTACTTCTGTGACCAGCTGAACAGTGAACAATAACTGAATTATAATTGAACAGTAAACACTTGTTTCATTGGCATTGTTGCATCACTAGAGTGTATTTTAGTCATCTCTGTAAAATTCTTAGTGACAGTTTGTTGAATATAGTTTGGTTGAAATTGTGTGATTCAATTGATCAAATTTGTATCATAGAATAAACTTCGGCGCTCCAGGGGCACCCCTAAATGTTTTGCAATTCCAAAATCCTTTTCGACATAATGTTATTTCTATAATTGGCATGGATTGAAAGGGTGCCAGACAAAATTTTACGATTTTTATTTTTTGGCTGTATGCTAAGGGCCGGCCTAGTGTGTGTAGTAAGCCATGTGGGATTCAGTCCCGCATGCATTCTTTCTACATGGTCAGAATGTTGACGTTTTCATTGCAACTTAATCCCACAGTTGTGTGCTTATTCATGGACCGTTGCTTTTCATCATTTCTGATATTTTTTATCTTTATCTCTTAGTTCAATAGTAGTTAATTACAACTCGGCAGTTTCGTATGGTGTTGAAAAGGCTTGGTAGGGTGACAATAATTGATGTAATATTATTTTTATGCTAGGCTAATGTTAGCATAGCAGTTTAAACTGAGTTCCTGTATCTCTGTCTGTCAAACCACCAATACCTAATGATGATGTGCTATTACTGGTACTGTGCTACTGTCATTTAGCAAAGCAATTAATCCAAGATTTTTTGCCTATTTATGCAATGAAAAAGTCCAACCATCAAGTAAATTTAGTCGTACCAAGTTCAATTAAACCTCAAAGCCTGATGATAATTTTTAACTCTTGTGATTGCATTTTGAATTACGTCACAAAGCCTGGTGTAATTTTTAAACTCTGATGAGTATTTTTTATGCAGCAACCTACTGTGCAGAACTTTGTTGTGTTATTGCCATAATAATGTTGCTATCTTTTGTGTACACCAATCAAGGCATATATATATATATAATGTGTGTATATATATAACTTATATAATTATATATAACTTATATAATTTTATATATATATTGTGTGGATGTTGGCCCAATAATAAAGATGACAAACAATTACTAATAGGAAACAGCCAGTTTAATGAGTTTATAGCCTGTGTCAAGTGTCAACTTTCTTCATGTAACTCAGTCTAATTATAAAAACTTCTGAAGCTAAACTGTAAGGAGCAACTCAGCAGACTGACATTTCCTCCGCTAACTTATTACCACAATGACTGAGGTGCAAATGTTAAACCACAATGAACGACTCAGGAGTTTATATTCTGCCTTCTGAGCTACCGCACACACAAACATACACACTCATACACGAACACTTTTATTAATATGCATAACATTATGGAAAAAGCATAGAGATAATGCATTAATGCACACACAAGTTTGTGATTTTTTATCTCTAAATTTAACTGCCGTGAATTTCCTTAAAATGTAGAGAAATTATCTGAAGAAATTGCTAAGTTGTCTATTATTTTGAAGCCTCCTTTTGTATCTGTTTGTCCAGCATTTGCATCGCAGGTTTTTAAGAGAATCTCAAATTGGGCATTTGTCGCTAACTAGTCTAATGTTGCAAATTGGAATTGTGACTAGCTTTGTTCCTAGTTGAATGCAGTGCACACACAAGTGATGGAAATGATCTTCAGCCTAGGTCCCTGAAGGGAATAATAGCCTGCCTCTGAATCCCACATCCACTACTGACAGTGCATGGACTGACTTTATTTGTGGCCCATAATTCAATCCCCATTGTTTTTCTGAGCAGACAAATTACGTGAAGATTAACTTTCTGACTCACAGCACATGCGATCGCTATCATCATCAGCTGATCTTTATGTGGTTAATGATTGTATGTGCAAGTGGCTGAATGGTTAGAGCGCTCGGCTTTAGCATGGACAATACGGGTTCTAACCTCCATGCAGGCGGTCAGTTACTGTGTAGGGACTTTGAGCAGTTACTCTCTGAGCCGTTGGCATTCTTGCATGGGGTCATGTGTGCACTTCTGAACTTTGGAAGGACGGACATTTATCAAATTGCAATTGTATTGCATTGTATTGTATTGTATTGTGGTGTATCTACATGTATGCTGCTGGATCAGTGTTGCTTGGAAATTCATCGATGGTAGGTTCGAGGCAGGTTGCCTGCTATAGCGACAGGTGTCTGTGGTGGACAATGAGTGCAGCTGTCAAAAAGCACTCAGGGTTATTATCGAAGAACCAAACTCAAGGTTTTCTGGGTGCAAAAGCTGCATATTGCTGACGATTTCAATTTGTCCAAATGAGTAAACCTATTTTTATCATATGCAATATGCATAGACGGCTTGCATAGCAGTCAGAGCTGATAAGTTAAACGGCCAGGTCATTTCTCTGATCCTGTCCAAGCTATTAAATGATTTTTGTAGCTTTTTTACAGTAATGCATGGGCCTTGGCCAATAGTCATTTCAAATCATTTGAAATCAGAATTCTGTGCAGAAGTCCAGTTCAGTTGAAATCCAGTAAGTGAAAGAAATTGGAATTATTGTGAATCTATGGTACAAATATAAAGAGCTGAGTATATTCAATGTAGACACAAATAGTTCATCTGAAATAATTATAGACTTTGAAGAAAATGAATATAAATGCATGAAAGCAGTGTGGATGCACAAATTGAGACGATTTTCCCCTGAGTACATCATGATAATGTATCCAAATCGATGTACAATTGTACATCATAATATGGCCATATGTATTGATTTGCCATACAATCATTTTGAGCGGATACTACATTGACTGTATTTGGGAAAAACAATTCTGTTGACCACAGATCCTGAGGCATGGACTCCTGCATGCATGCAGTTGTGTGTTTAGGATCATTGCTATATAGATAGAGTTTAGAGCCAACTATCATAAATTAGCCAACCTCTCTACCCGTCATGTATACTGGGTTCTAGTTGCATGCGTGCAATGACCTGTCAGAATTAGATTGGTCCACATGAAATGACTGTTTGTATATATATCTAATGCAGCACCCGCAGGATATTAGCCAATAAAGATTTTGTGTAGATAAGACTGCATACAGACAGTTGCGCATTAAACATAAATCAACACATTAAACACGGAAAACAACGATGTAGTAAGCAATGCATTACTACAGAACCAATCTTGCATGAGACATGAAAAACAACCCACAGCATTACAGCAATGTATTACTACATAAAATGTTGGAAATCTGTAGATCCAGTAAAGAAGCTGAACATTTGATCATGTGAAGTCAAGTCATGTCATGTCAATACGCCGACGTCGCTACGCGACGGTTGGCTACATGAGTGGACCAAAGTACTCCAGCAAGATCTATCCTTTACAGTCCGCAATAGCCCCGCTCCTGATCATGTGCAGTGTTGTGCTATTAAATTAGTAATGCATGCTGACCACTGCTCGTGTGTTCATTATCCAGTGAGATGATTGCATAAAAACATCTGATTAATTAGACTTGTATGGGGTGTTCAAGTACAGTGACCCTAAGTGACTCATACATAGTTTTACATGTATTGTACGCATGTGTGTGGGTATAATTTGTTGATTTCTTTATACCCGGTAATCTTGTAGGTGAACAACTGGACATACTTGTAATCCGAGGAGCTGTTCTGAGTTAAATTTTCCTAAAGCATTCATGAAGGAAATAAATTGGCATTTTTTTATTTTTAGCATCCCAAAAAATGTTTCTTGCAAAAGCTGTTTTAGTGTGAGCAGGTGAAATATTCAACTTCAGTGCTTACTAATTTGATGGTGAATGTGTACTAAAATATAATTTGAAACCAATACAACTCATCACTAACCTTGTTCCAACCGAGGGTATAGGATTTCTCATACCATTTACCACACTATGGTCGGTAAAAGGTTAAAGTATTTCATAGTGTTTCTTGCTGGTATATCTTATAACTGCAGCGCTAAGCTCTTTTTAGTGTTGTTTCCTTGGACAATATACAACCATTTTTTTCACATGATGATTAAATCGCACGAAACATTCTTTGAGATGACTTAATTTGTGTTAGTCCCATATGGTCAAGTGTTACAATATTTTGACTATGTGTTATTATGTATGCTTATATGCATGTACTGCAGGGGTGCGCAACCTTTTCGTTAGTGTCGGCCGCATCAAAGGCTTACATTCTTACCACGGCCGCCAGTGTTTAATCTAGTTCCCCTCATCTGGGAGGGGGGGAAATCGAGGTTTCTGGAGAGGGCAAAAGAGCGTCTGGCGGACAATATCACCGATCGAGGCGCGTAACGCCGAGAGAGGAAGGTTTGATTTTTAAAATTTCCACATTGCAATGGCAGCATTTTAAGCTGTCATCTAAGCAAAATTGCTGTACATTTTCAGTGTTGATCAGAGTGGTATAAGGCTTCAATAAATATGTGAGAGGAGCTCAGGAGAAAATAGTAGGCCTATAAAATCTCGGAAATAAGTGCTTTTGAACGTATCACGGGTAAAAAAATAAGAAGAGTAAGTGATGACTAAAAATGTCGTCAGAAATTGTGATGAATAAAAACAGGTTGTCAGAAATTTCGCTCCAAAAAGTCGAATTTTTCCGGCCGGCGTGTACCCACCTCAAAATTTAGTTTACTAGCTGTTTCCAGGGCCGGATTAACCAGTACGCCATGTCTGCCATGGCGGCGGGCCCCCCGCCGTCAGGGGCCCCCCGTGCGTGCACAACAAGAATTTTTAATGTTCATTTTCTCCTTTATTCAACTTCACTTAAACTTCTCTTAAAGGACATTGTAAATTTACGTCAATTGCTTATTGGTTTTTATGAGCAAACAATGCACCACGGGCCCCTATAACTCTTAGAGAATACCGGAATAAGATCCCTGACATAATTATAATTGCTTTGAAGAAAGTAAACGATGCCAGAGAACAAACTATTTCAACTTTCCGGTGCTCAAAAAAGGCGAATAGCCATGGATTGCAAAGAACCCGCTGGTAGGAAAACAAATAGCGTGAATTCCTCTGTTCCAAAACTGGATATTTTTCAAATCCATGGCGACAGCCGTCAGATGGGTCAAAGAAAGGGCAAGATCGGTATGTTTATTCGTAGTTAAGCGCCATGTATGGAAAGAATGCACAGGTGGGCACATCTTAAAGTGTGGTTGGACGGCCATGCACGGCGTCCAGGCACCTATTTTCAAACCTCAACACCGTCCTGCCACTTATTTGGAGAGCCTAGAGAAATGAGGGACATCCAGGCACTTCTTTTTGGAACTAGGCTTACACTTAAAGCACTGAAGGTAGACCTACATATGCAGAGTCTGAAATTTGTGAGTCTGGTGGCTTAATTACAATACACATTTATGCTATGATCTCTTAGTCTTAGATAGGGCCTACTGTTTCTTTCAGTGACATTCTTGACCAGTTAAATCCCACCCTAGAGTATAGAAAATTGTGAACAATATTGGCGCCCGCATAGGAGGAGACTTGGCCTTGGCTTTTTTTGGGGGGGAGCGAAAGAGCAACCGGAGGACGATCGCCAAGGCGCGAAGCACCAAGCAGTGGAAAGGTTGGGAGGACACATTCACTCCCCATTTTTTATTTTTCCCAATTTTCACCCTGCAAAAGTAGCTACACTGTTAGAAATCTCACCGTATTTTTACGGGCATTTCCTGGCAGCTTTGTACAGTGGAAATGACCGTAAATTTACTGTGGACAGTACTTTATTCTAGACTGTAAAAGTTACGATAAAATGACCGTAAATGTTTACGGTCAAAGAAAGTATTCTGACCGTAATTCACCGTAATTTTTTACGGTCACATCTCTTATTTTGATGTTTTTGAATGTATTTTACCGTAATTTATACGGTCAGATATTGTACTTTTATGGGTTTTGAATGTATTTCACCGTAATTTATACGGTCATGTCTCGTATAATTTGAAATATTCGAATGTATTTCACCGTAATTTCTACGGTCACGACTCTCATTTCTTGATGTTTTGAATGTATTTTACCGTAATTTATACGGTCAGATATTGTACTTTTATGGGTTTTGAATGTATATCACCGTAATTTCTACGGTCATATCTCGTATAATTTGAAATATTCGAATGTATTTCACCGTAATTTTAGTAAGGCCAACCGTTGTTTTTGATGATTTAAAAATATAACGCAACATTAGTAACAAAAAGTTGATTTTATTAAGTCACATCTGACATAATCGTTGTTACAATAACTTTATTTTGCCAGTTAATCCTTATTATTATTATTGTTTTTTTGTTATTGTTGTTGTTATTATTATTATTACTATTATTTGGATTACTAAGGATTACTATTATTATTATTATTATTATTATTATCATTATTATTTAGAGAAGAAAACAGGGAACGAGCGTAGCTGCACATAACTACGAAGTCACTTAACATGATGACTCTCAAGTTGGTAAATAAGGAATGTTTGTCAGATTAATAATTTGCTACTGAAAAAATTAAATTAAAATTTCCAAGGATTAAAATGCCCATTGCACAAGGTGCACTGACATACAATTATATATTCAGACACCTTAATTTTAAGAGTGAGGTTCTGAGGTTGATAATAAAATTATGGATTACGGCTGACTGAGAAACAGCAGGAGCGCAGACATTTAGAGTTAAGTTGAGAGTTTTGAAATAAGCCGTTGAAAAAGAATGTCAATAAATTGTTCCTAAATCTCCGGATGCGAACCCGATTAATCATCAAATGTGGAGACTTATGCTGAAGAAATAGCACAATCCGCAGCAAAAACCAAGAGCTATAATAGAAAATTGTGCAATTGGAGCTGATAATAGGCTATCCGAGTTCACATAATTATTATGGAAAGTTTTAACTCAGGAACACTTCAACAAGGCCACGAAGAACTTTACAAGGATACTCAGAATAAGTGTGGGAACTGGGGTGGACACTTTGAGCACAAGTTGTGAACCACTACCAACTTAATTTGATAACCATTCATTGAGATGTGACTTAGTAAAATTGCGTTTTAATTTTTTGCGTTATGTTTTTTAATCGTCAAAAAACAGTGGATGGTCTCACTAAAAGTGGCATAACTTTTGTCCTGCTTGAAATATTTTAGTGAAATTTGGCCAATGTATGAATTATGAATTGCCTTCAAGGCTGCAAAACATGATTTAAAAATTCACACTTTTGACGAAGATATTGGCTGAAACCCTTGTGGGGTTTCTTTTTGTGGCCCACCCTGTGCATGTATAGAAATGTTTATCTTGCTTACTTACACGACATAAACTTCACAACAGCCACCGAAATAGTCTGCAACACCAGAGTACCAATCGCTGATAAATAAGTTAAAAAATGAAACTGGTAACGTGTAAGGACAAGCCGCATCTAAGGACATCGCCGCTTAAGCCGAAGTCATCCAACCCGACATCGTCGGTATCGGTCATGAAACCCAGGATGGAACAATCGGTATCGTCCTTCGCGTCCTTGTATGCATTGACCCTGCCTGTGAATATTAACAAAACAGCATTCACTTAACATTACTCCTACAACTGTAAAATCAAGCATACAATGGAAAATGCAAAACATCCTGTATAAAACCTTAGACTCAACTTATGAAGTTGTTTCTACTACATAAAACAGGCATTTGAATATGATATCACCAAAGACACGAATGCCCACTTTGGTACACTGCCAGCACTTCATGTTTTGATTTTGCTGACCTCAAAAGAATTTTGATGCAAATTTTGTTTAAAGCTGCAGTGTTCTCGATGTAAAGTTCATTCACTTTCAAGACAGTTTTAGAGCGCAAGAAATAGAGACTGCTTACGTGAGACTTATGCAGGTCGCTTGGAGAGAGAACAAAGCTTTTGCCTCAAGACAGTTTAAAAAAGTTCGAAAGTGGCCGCGAGACCATGTCTTAGAGACTTAGACGAAGACAATAGGCCCAATATCAAGACTGAAACATGAAAACCCTGTCTCGAGATGTCACTAGTTTACTATGTTATGAAAATAACGGTATATTCCATTGACCCCAGTCAGTGCCACTGAAACAATTCATGTCACTTGACTTGTTACATGTTTATCTATGTGTGCTCAGCACCTCTATTTGTAACGATCAGATTTGATTGTACCCATCGCCACATCCACACTATGTAGTTCCATGTAGGCTATATGCACTAATTCGTTCCATAAATTATGCAGGTGTGGTTTTGCTGTTTACAGATAAACTCCGCCATTGTCCGTTAATTTACTCAAGGCTACCTGACAACCTTCAAATTAAATATACACAAGTAATGATAATTTGACAAAGAGCAAAGTCACTAAGCAGATTACAGGTGGCGTTAGAAAAGCACTACGTTAATCTAACATATAATTACTCAGTGCATATCGAGCGTAGTACTACGTTAGTCAGTACGTTCCATGTAACGTATTAGTTTTTATAGTGTAACCTTTTTCACAACTGCATAAAATTAAGTATTAATACCAATCAGTGTTTAATCTAATCCCCCTCCGCTGGGGGGGGGGGGAATTCAGGTTTCTGGGGGGGAGACAATCGAGCGTCCGAAGGACGCTCGTGAGGCGCGTAGCGCCGAGAAAGGTAGGGTAGGGGGAGGGGTATGGGGAGGGGGATGTTCCCCCTCACCATCATAAACTTTTTGAATTTACACATTGCAATGGTAGCATTTTATGGTGTCATCTTAACAAAATACCTGTACTTTTTCAGAGCCTCATCAGAAACTTTTTGAATTTCCATATTGCAATGGTAGCATTTTATGGTGTCATCTTAACAAAATAATTGAACTTTTCAGTGCTTATAAGAGTGGACCAAGACTTCAATAAATATAAGCAAAACTTAACAAATATTTGGGGGGGCTATTTCCACACTGTAATGGCACCTTTAAGGTTCCATTTTAGCAAAATAACTCCATTAGACTATTCAGTACTGATAAAAAAGTGTGTTAGGATTCAAAATATATAGGCCTTATATGATTATAAATACAATAAAAATATCTTTATGTATCGAGTTCAGCAGCTCATTTCTCCTGTTGCTGAGTTATTCTAATGAATAAATGCAGACATGAATATAATAGTAGCCTATATAAGCTGACTTTTCAGCACCATAAGCAGTTTAACTCTGTTTCCCAAGATGGTCCTGAATTGCTGACCAAGACATACTTTCTGAAATCATGTTTAATGGTACACAAACCTACCGGTACCCAGAACTAATAAACTGGTATGGTATGGTATATGAGCATTTATAAAGCGCCTCTTACAGACTAGCTATTCAGAGGTGCTCTCAGCGTGACAGCCCCGAAGAAATAAAAAAGACTTCAAGTAGCGAAAGGCTGAAGATGATACCCCCAATAAGATCTTACTACGGATAGTGGGAGGGAAGTCATTCCACAAAGAAGGGCCTACAACGGCAAAGGCACGGTGTTGGCCCTGTTGGGCCATGGCAGTCCTTGTCCTTGGAACCAATCGATCAAGTCGATCAGCAGACCGGAGAGGCCGAGAAGAGACTGCAGAGAAGGGTTTATGCATCAAGTCAGAAAGGTATTTGGGTGCTTGTCCAGTTTGAGCTTTCGAAACTAAGAGCAATACCTTGAATTGGATACGAGAGGCAACGGGAAGCCAGTGAAGAACATCAGTCATGTAGGCAGAAATGTGGGAGTAGCGAGGTAGACGAGCAATGAGTCGGGCTGCTGAGTTCATAACTGACTGAAGGGAGGACAAACGAACTCTGGGAAGCCCAGCAAATAGTGAGTTGAGGATGATGATGATGATGATGATTGATGATGATGATGATGATGATGATGATGATGATGATGATGATGATGATGATGATGATGATGATGATGGTGATGATGATGGTGATGATGATGATGATGATGATGATGATGATGATGATGATGATGATGATGATGACGAGGAGGAGGAGGAGGAGGAGGAGGAGGAGGAAGAGGAGGATGATGACGATGAGGATGAAGCTGATGACGACGATGATAGTGACGATGATGACGACCACGACTAAGATGATTATGATAATGATGATGGCAAGTTGGAATTGTTTAGATGTATGCAATCATGCACATTTATATGTATGCATTTATATATCTATGTAATATATATATATATATATATATGCATGACAAATCGATAGATAGATTCACCCATATCTTTGGAAACCCAATCTGGTCAATGTTTAATAATCTACATACATGTATACATAGTACACAATGCATGCAAACATACATACATCCGTACAAGCATACATACATGCTATCATCATCATCATCATCACCAACGTCATTATCATTTTCATCATAATGATCATCAGCATCGTCGTCGTCTTCATCGCCATAGCTATCGTCAATATCATATATAAATGCATGCATACATACGTACATGCATACATATATACATATATGCATAGTCTAGATACATACGTACATACAGGATGCTGTTTATGCCGTCCACCCTCATTCCTGAGTGTCGGAGACCAGAGGCAACGACAGCAGCTTTCTCCATTCCTCTCTGTCCTGCGCCCGTCTGGCACAGTCCACAGGTGATAGTCCGGTCCAGTCGCAGACATCATCCATCCAGCGCCTCCTTGGTCTTCCCCGTGCTCTGGTTTCCTCGATTCGTCCATGTATTAGCAGCGTCGATATGTTATCCGCCCTCATCAGGTGTCCGAAATATAGCAGTTTCCTTTTCTGCACCCTCTGTACATGTATACGTACACATAATTATTATTCACACATAATATGAGAAATGCAATTTTAATCAGAATCTTTAATTTATTCTCATGTAAACCATAGTGTGGTTATGCAATTATGCAATTGATTATTAAAGAATATACTTTCTTGTTTATTTTGCATACATACGTACGTGCATACATTGTACTTACAGACTACATGTAGGCCTAATAGGCCTAAATGAGAGTAAAGTGTTTACCTTGAGAGGAAGCTCGGAGCGCAATTCAAAGTCGACCGATTTGTAGACGTCGCTGCACCAGTTTGTCGGGCAACTGATCGAAAGGTCATTAGTGGTGCTGCAGGGGTCCGTTACATCGAGATATACGAAACATCTGAAGGCCCTATACACCAGCTAGCGGGTATAATCTATGCAATTAAGAGCGTGCAAATGGAACCATGTGAGCCCCTTCTGCCAGGATGAATGATTAATTATGGACTACCCGTTTCTGCATCCGCTGCACAGACGCCCCATTGTGCCCTCATGCGGACGGACCCCAGCAGATAAGAATTGGGTAATAAACGGGGTAATTATGGATTTAACGACACAGCATACGCTAAATGTACGTATGTATGCATGTATGTATGTATGTACGTATGTATACGTATGTATGTATGTATGTACACAGAGGCGCTCCCGAATGCAGAGCGGACACTGCATCGGAGTTTCACGCCGAAGCGGTGAGCCTTTGGGCTCCAAGGCAACGACGCCACCACTACACCACCGCACCCCAGAATATATGTTCTGCATGAATGTATGACATTGTATGTAGGGCCTATGTATGTTTGTTTGTATGTATGTATACATGTCTGTCTGTCTGTGTGTATGTATGTATTTATGTAGGCATGTATGTATCTATGCATGCATGTATGTCTGTATACATGTATGTCTGTTGTTGAGCATGCCATTCTCATCAGTACCGCCGCCACGACTACCACCATCACCATCTCCATCTCCACCACCACTACCATCACCGCCACCGCCAACTACACCACCACCACCGCAACCATCATCAAAACAACCACCATCACCAGTACCGCCATCTCACCACCACAATAACTGCAACCATTGCGACAATATATAACTTAGTGAGCCCAAAAATATCAGGGGATAGGCGGGAAGATATGTGAATAGATTTAGACTTCAGAAAGACAAAGCACTCTTAGTATAAAGAAAATAGAAACATCAACAAATAGTATTGCGCAAAAATGAGTGCATGTACATGTAAACACATAGAATGTAGTACCATAGGTGCGAATGGAAGCGATATTTACGAATAGAGGCGGCATATACTATATATAATATATAATTCTATGCATACAGTCATAGGCATAGATGATGATGAGGAGGATGATGAGGAGGATGATGAGGATGAGGATGAGGATGAGGATGATGAGTTCTCTGCCCAAAGGCAGGTTCACTGCATGGCTTTACGCTCCTGGGGATGAGATGAGTGAGGTGCTTTCCCTCACATACAATTATTGTGAGTGAGCAACTAGTCCAAGGTCGCAAGACAGTGGCTTGAGGTACCGCTACACCACCGTGTCTCGTTGCGAGGCATATATATATATATACTATATATATATACTATATATATACAGTCATCGGCATCAGATTCCTATAGATTAGACATGGGCGATAGGACGGGGCGGGTAATCGCTTTCCACCCATGAGCAGTCTGGAATCCGTCACGCCAACGCCGATAATAATCTAATTACCCCCTGGACGATCAGAGGCCTGTAGGGAGGGAAACTAGCGGTTACCATGATCGGTCCATCCCTGAGGGTGACGCTGATGATGCATATGTCAGAGAGAGAGGGGGGCTAGGGCCTGCCAGCGTGAAGACCAAGGCACAGACGTATGACTCTTATACAGAATATAGAAACGTCACTATTCTATTCTATTCTATTTTGGATTAATAGAGCGCCTCTCACAGTACAATCTAATCAGAGGCGCTCCCAGTGCGAAGAACTCCTGGAAAAAGAAAAGTCTTAAGACACTTGGCAGAAAAAGTAAAGCCTCCAGATAAAATCTGAGCACGAATAAAAGTAGGAAGGCCATTCCACAGTAAAGGGCAGACAGAGGCAAAGGCGCGGTGTTGGGCTGTAGCAGTCCGAGATCGTGGAACAAGAGGATCATGACGATATAAATAAAGAGCGGAGAGGACGGCCAACAGTAGCTGAGAAAGGCTTCCTAATGAGATCACAAAGGTAGCGAGGCGCTAGACCCAAAAACATCTTATAGGTGAGAAAAAGAATTTTATATTGAATCCGGGCAGTCAAAGGAAGCCAGTGAAGGTGCTCAGTCATGAAAGTCGAAATGTGATAGAAACGAGAGAGGCGAGCAATCAAGCGAGCAGATGCATTAAGTACCGATTGGAGAGGAGCAAAGCGGAGTTTACGAGCCCAATGAGTAACGAGTTACAGTAGTCAATGCGAGAGCACTTCACCTCTCCTACCGCCTCCACCCACCACCATCACAAACACCTTACTTTCCCCACCATGTCCTCTCCAAAACCATCACCACAACCACCACAACCACCTCACCTTCCTAACCACTTCAACATCATCGCCACCACCACCGCGCACACACCTCACCACCCCCACCGCCCCGCCACATAGACACCACCACCACCGCACACACCTCACCTCCCCCACCGCCTCCGCCACATAACCACCACCATCACCGCGCACACACCTCACTTCTCCCCACCGCCTCCACCACATAACCACCACCTCCACTCCACCAACACCACTGGCACCACCAGTACTACTACGATTCAGATCATAATCATGATCATCACCATCACCACTCTCACTGCTATCATGACCATCATCGTCGTCATCTTGGTTGTTGTCATCGTCGTCGTCGCCTTGGTATTCATTACCACTACGAACAAAATGCCGTGAAAAGTTCAATGATATTGACAATTCTACGACATATAAGCCTACTATAATGATTCCTCCACCACAAGACACGCGACACACCATAAGAACAGATGTATCCTGCATGCCATTCCCCAGGGTATAACATGACAGGGCGCACTGAACCAGAGTGAACCAAGCAGATTAATTATAGTGGAAGTTAATAATTATCAACTAATCGACGCTTCACGTTTACGTACGACCGATGTGTAATAAATTATAATTAATTATATGCATGTACTTGTCGGCGTCGTCACGACCATCATCATCGTCGTCTTCATCATGATCATCGTCAAGGTCATGCTCATCATCATATTCATCATTTATATAGTCGCCGCCATAGTCGTCATCATCTTCGTCGTCTTAGCCCTACTCCTTCCTCTCCTTCTACTTCTCCTCCTTCTTCTCTCCTCCGTCTCCTCCTCTTTCGTCTATTCCTCATTGTTTTATTCCTTCTCCTCATTCTTATCATCTTTGTTGTCGTCATGCTCGTCGTCATCATCAGCATCGTTGTCTTCATCATCATCGCATCCTCAACATCCTCCACCACCACCACCACCCCCACCACCACCACCACCACCACCACACCACAGCTCCCACTATTATCACCAGAGCCACCCCACACATCAACAACCACTACCACCACGACAGCCACCCCTCCACAGCCCCCACTATTATCACCAGAGCCACCCCAAACATCCACAACCACTACCACCACGACAGCCACCCCTTCACCACCACCACCACCACCACCACCACCACCACCACCACCACCACCACACCACAACCTCCACTAATACCACCAGAGCCACCCCACCACCACCAGAAACACCCCACACATGAGGGGGAGCGCCCCTGGGTAGGTTTCTTGAAGAGGCGCTATTATATGAATTCTCAAAATCATCATCCCCATCATTATTTACGTATAGAGGCAGGGCGAGTGTATAATATACATGTAAACAGAGGCACTAAGATAGGCACAGGCACTGAGTTGGATGGGAGAAGGGAAGGCGAGGGGAAAAGGGAATCCTACAACCAACGCTGACTTCGACACGCTGACCGACCCGAGACAGATAACGATAATGGCTTTACGACGACCAGATCATCACACGTCAGGCAATGATCGGTCGAGTAGACAGCGGGAAGCGATGATTACAGAATGGTCGGAGGGAAGCGTGGAGGCCGAGACACGGAGGGATAACATCATGTTCATCATCATCATTATCATCTGAGATAGACGCAGACTCCTTCAAATTTGGACTCAAGACTCATTTATTCCTTATGGCCTATCCTGCTGTTTAGTCTAGTATTAATTTTGAGGCGCGCTTGTAACGGCATGGCTGTGTTACGGCGCCATAGAAATCGTCATTGTTGTTATTATTATTATTATTATTATTATTATTAATATTATTATTATTATTATTATTATTATTATTATTATTATTATTATTATTATTATTATTGTAATTGTTATTGTTATTGTTGTTGTTATTGTTGTTGTTATTGTTGTTGTTATTGTTGTTGTTGTTGTTGTCGTTGTCGTCGTTGTCGTCGTTGTCGTCGTTGTCGTCGTTGTCGTCGTTGTCGTCGTTGTCGTCGTTGTCGTCGTTGTCGTCGTTGTCGTCGTTGTCGTCGTTGTCGTCGTCGTTGTTGTTGTTGTTATTATTATTATTATTATTATTATTATTATAAGTAGTAGTAGTAGTAGTAGTAGTAGTAGTAGTAGTAGTAGTAGTAGTAGTAGTAGCCTTGTTAGCTACACCGGTAAGCGCGAACGGCATACGTCTGTTGGTCGCAACGGACTGCAGTTCAAGCCCCGGGCTGGAAGTTGACATTCAGAGATTTAGATATCTCGGGCTAGCACGTGTGGGACGCGGTGGCGCAAGCTGCTGCGGAGCGACCTTGGGCAAGTTGCGTACTCATCATTGTCTATGGGGAAGGCAACATCATCATCATCATCGTCGTCGTCGTCGTCGTAGTCATCATCATCATCATCATCGTGGTAATCGTCATACTTACTATCGCCATCACCATCATCATCATCATCGTCATCATTATCCACCTCTTCCTCCTCCTCCTCATCATCATCATAACTACTACCACTGCCTCTGCTACTGCTACAGCTACTGCAACTACTGCCACAAACTATACTCCACAGGCGGCGTCTCATAACGTCGCTGTTTAAAGAGTGTTCGCTAGGTGACAGCTCGATTCCTTATCAGTTTTACGGTCAAATACAGTAATTCCAGGTCGCAGATGGAGGCTACGGTCTAGAAGCTGTAGATAATCGCCTTTGAATGTCCTATCCCGTAACCGATCAATGAATGGCGTTGCCATTCACCAGCTACAAGATGTTACCGTAATAGTGCCCGTAAACTTTTACAGTGTACGTAGCATTTCAGGCTGTGATTTTAGGAACATTTATCATAATTTCAGTGCTTATAGCCTAGTCAAGGTTTCAGACTTGAAAAGCGTCTCCTCCCATTGTTATGATTTTTACGTGTGGTCTCAGAAGGTAAGAGTCGATTAGGGGCTTTTTATGGGCCCCCCTTGAGAATATGGCGGCGGGCCCCCCGAATGCTTAATCCGGGCCTGGCTGTTTCCACTACGAAAAAAATTGGTTTCCCATTTCTCATTGAAGCTTCTTTTCTTCTATTCAAATGTTCTCTTTCTCTTCAGAGACATCATAATCAACAGCTGACAATTTGTGATTTGCACTAAGTTTACACTTTACAGATAGAATACAGAAAATCTAGTATTCCTTCTCTTCTAGTCGCAGTGAGTGGGTGATCTATTCATGAAGTCAGACAAACGCATGATCAAGGTCTGAGCCCAATGCAGCTTTCTACGCCACCTGTTTTCCATTCTGCTCTATACAGATGATGCATTTGTAGTACATTTGTAACCTAATATACTTCAAAATGATCTGTGGTGTAAGTTTCATTGGTCACTTCCCCCGCCAGCAGCGGCCAGCTGACGGTCAGCCGGGTCAGCCCTGCTCGTACAATATCAAGATCTTTCAACTCACTAGTGGAGGGAGGAATCTTGGTCCATGATTGTACACAATGATTGACTGTCCTATAGGAGTCATTAGTAGGCTACTCTGGCGGGCTCTTTGAGCTACATCTGGAGGAAATGTATACGCAGGTGATACCTCTAAGATGCATGCACATGCGACGGGCAATTGGTGGGTGTGGGTGCCCATTTATGTTCGTGCGCGTACGTGTGCGCTTCAAGTGAGAGTAGGGCCTATAATTATAGGTTAATAAAGAACACAAATGCAGCTATTTGCATCATATAATCTTACTTTCAAAACAATAGAATAAAAATATTTATGAATTTATCTACAAACGGCCGCCAGTATGTTAGAGTTAGATTTGATTTCACGGCCGCCAATAATTCCTCTCACGGCCGCATGCGGCCGTACGGCCGCAGGTTGCGCACCGCTGATGTACTGGTATGCTGTAACATGCAAAAAAGATGTTGCTGTAGGATATAAGTTCTAATTTAGATGCCCATGGTGTGAGTTGGAATGGGTCCCCCGTGAACTACATATTCCGTGTTCGGAATATCAAAATGTCTGGAGTGCCAGATGATCCCATGTTCTGTATTGTTTTCCAATCGATTGCTACAGAGTCCCTGATGAACATCGATTTACTTTGTCTGATCATAAAAACTTTCTGTGGTCATCGATGTTATCATCATCTCCTACAGCCACATTAATCGTGTTATTATTGTCATCTACTGTAACCCTTTAATGCCAAGATGGTAGTAAATGGTATGGGAAATCCTATACCATCCAGCATTAAAGGGTTAAAGTGAATAACACGCATCCATGAGCTGAAACAAAGTTACGCTAAGCTGTGAATTTGAAACTTATTTCAATTGGCTCTGTTTTATAGAGATTTGTTCTGCTTGAGAATTGTCAGCTAATGATGACAAATGCCTGCCTGTGCATTTTAAATTAAGGTAATCTATGCTGCAGTGTGAAGCAGAGTTGTCTGCTCGCTTACTACGTTTCAGCTTCATTGCCTGCATAAATCGAATTAGTGTTGGTAGCAACAGAGAAATTTTTGACATTATAGTCCTGCCTGCTGCACAGTTTGTCTTAAGGGATGCTGTTATAACCGCTTTCAGTCATGAATACTTTTGTAACGAATGGGATTGAGTTTCCTGTGATCACACTATGCGTTTTGAAGTGCTTTAAATCTGATCTGTAGCATGTTGCATTGCCAGTGTGGTTTTCCACAAATGCCCATGTATGTGTATATGATAATTTCTTTTATTTAAATTTCAGCCTGTCTGGTTTCCAGGTTTATCTAAACCATCTCCAAAAAATAGTTTTGCCAATATTTTTACCATCTGCCAACTTGAAACCAATTTAATTGCACCATTGTTTTATTCTACGTTTTCCTTCGCATAGTCTACATGCATTCCATATTTACTAAATTAACACTTTATGCGTACAATGTTTTAAATGTATGACAACATATTGCATTTGCTAAATGTGATTTTCTCACATCTGTCCATGATCTCCAGTTAATTTGATAGTTAAATATTTGGTGAAAAGCTGTTTTTAACCAAACTGGGAAGTAACACAGATTTTCAAGTTACTAAGCGAGTAAAGTTGAAATTGTTTGTGGATGATTTTGTAGGGACAACATGCCGAGTCATTTCAAGTTCAAAGAATGGTGCCCTCTGGTGTTCAGAAACTTACGCGAACGATTTGGTATTGACGAAGAAAGCTACTTGGTAATTATAATTATAAACAAATATTGTGCCATATAATGAAACAGGATTTGCAGGAAGACTTTTATTGGATGTGAATATGTTTAGGGGCCAGTAATGTGTCTATAATTTGTAGGGTTATTAAATTATAATAAACCACTTTCATTTTATGTATGTGCTTCAGGATGTCTCTTTGTCGGGATGAACTTATAAGCAGCGGCAGCAGCTAGCATATTATCACATTTATGTAAAATTTATCTAAATTGCACTAGTAATCATATTTATGTTAAACTTATCTAAATTACATTAATTATCACATTTATAAATGTTAAACTTATCGATGGGTATATTACATTGTCACATTTAGTCAAGCTTATCTAAATTGCATTATCACATAATTTATGTCACCTCATCTAAATTATGTTACCACATTTATGTTAAACTTATCTATATTACTGTACACTATTTAACTTTGTTTCTATCAGTTTCAAATTTTGCTTGATATCTGCATAATATACATGTATAATTGTATATCATAATTATCGCAATCCAGTGACATGTATCATTTTAATGGTGCAGGGCAGTAGTGCATTAAGAACCTGGTTAAGATATTGACTCACTAAGTCTACTCTGTGCGCGTGTGATAGGGGAACCTTGAAACCACACGTCACGTTCGGTTTTGTTTTGTTTAGTGACTAGGCCTGGCCTTCCAAGAAAAATAGCAACAGCAAAAAACGCACCAAGACATTCACTTGATTTAATGTCTGCTGCTGCTGGCTTTGTGTATTGAAGATCACTATCTACCAGACAATTGTGTTTGCCTTGATATTAAAGTTATCGTACATCAAGACGTCTTTGTCTATCTCTGTGTTAACTGAAGTTTTAATGTGATGTGGGCTGGAGAAATGAAATGTCATTGGTGGTGATGGTGTGATGACTAAAGTAACGTTGCAACGTGTCCTGCTTACTAATGATGGTTATGGAAAGACGCTGAATGTGAACTACTATTTCTAAGGATGAGTTAGCCGTCTGACGAAAATACTGACTGGTGATTCAGTGTGACATGGTTTCTGGTAGTATGCCCGTGGTGACTCACTTCCTTTGTCTGCATACATGGAAGTTTGTTACAATACATACTTACACTCAGGGGTTATTTTAACATGCAGCTGGATGCTTGTAATTATAGAATTGACTTTCATCAATGAACCTGAGTTTATTCTTATTTGAGAACGTTCTTTCACATGTTGCATGTTGTCACATGTTGTAATGTTTCAGCTTTCATTGACTAAACATTGTCCTCTGGAGTTGGACTCTCCCGGACGAAGTGGAGCGAGGTTTCTCATGTCGTACGACCGGAAATTTGTCGTGAAAACGCTCGCGAGCGAAGAAGTTACGGAGATGCACAGAATTCTGAAAGACTACCATCAGGTACATTACTGATCATTTGTGTGAAATATTGCTAGCCTTGTTGAAAATCAAATATGCTTGTTTGTTTTGTTTGTATGTGCACTTGTTATAGCGTCCGTTCAAGCTCTCTCCCTACTCAGAGGCGCTCCCGAATGCAGAGCGGACACTGCATCGGAGTTTCACGCCGAAGCGCTGAGCAATTGTGAGTGAAGGACTTGCCCAATGTCCTTACGCAGCGAGGTGGTTTCGAACCTCGAACTTTCCGGCTCCAAGGCAACGACGCCACCACTACACCACCGCACCCCATTAATGCTGCTATACATCACCAGTAATTACTTTTTTATTGAGTAATGATGCGGTTCTTGCAACTGCTTACAATTACAGGCATCAAATATTTGCTTAGCTGCTTGAGTGATGCTTTGCTTAAAGTGTTAGTGGTAATCCTACAACTGGATAACCTGTCTAGACTGTTAATCGGGTACCGTATATAACGAAATTGGTTAGAAAATTTATACTCGGAACTATTTCTATAATCTTGACTTTTCGTTCATGTACAATTGTACATACATGTGGATCTGAGTGGTATAAGAAGTTATTTTGAGAATTCTATGCTTGCCATGTGCTTTGTGAGGTTGCACTGTTTTCAATGTACTAAAGACAAAGTGAAGTTATTGACTATTATGTTGGTGATCATTTCCAACATTAGTGAAGATAATGTAAAATTAGATTTCCAAATTGCTGCTCACATGTGGGGTGCGGTGGTGTAGTTGGTATGTTCGTCGCCTTGCAGCCGAAGGGTTGCACTTTCGAATCCACCTCAAGTCGCCATGTAGGGACCTTGGACAAGTCGTTCACTCAATTGCTCCACGCTTGGGCATGAAACTCCAATGCAGTGTCCGCTCTGTAGTCGGGAGTGCCTCTGAGTAGCGAGGTTGAAGGGGCGCTATAACAAGTGCACAATGCATATTCAAATAAACTTATTAGGTACAGTTTCATTGTTTTTGTTGTTCATTTGTCAGTATGTTGTGGAGCGACACGCGGATACTCTTCTGCCTCAGTACCTCGGGATGTATCGCCTGACTGTCAATGATACGGAAACATACCTCGTCATCATGCGTAACATCTTCAGCTCTCGACTCACCATTCACAAGAAATACGACCTAAAGGTACATGCCATCTCAAGAATCACCTTTTCAAATCTGCTCGATTACTAAATTGGTGGGAAGATCAGACAGTCATGGAGAGTACTGGCCACCAGCCATCATAATGTTTGGCTAAGAAAGTGAAGTGAAGTAGTCTGGCTTACTGAGAATGCTTGCTCTTCTTTGTCAAAACTATAGACTAGCAGACCGTTCATGAGGCTGTAGCTAGAATTGAAGAGACTTAAGTATTGAAAACCATAAGATAAGCAGGTCTGTGGTTGGATATTAGAAAATTCATATTTAGCCGGAGGATTATGGATCACTGGGACTGGCTACAATAGAAAATAGAATCTACACCATGTTAGAAATCTTTGAGATGCACCCTGTTCAACTGCGTGACAGGATAAGGCACTAGGAGGTCATGTGGTCCACATAACCTACCGTAGTAACTCTAATTGTAACTGCTGGTATGTCAGTTGTAAATTTACCGATGTCTACTTTTATGACTGGGAAAATGCTACGTTCATAGATATTTATTCTGCAGTTGGCAGTCACAGCTTTAGGTCAATTATGAACTTAAGATACTGGTAGCAGTGTTTTTATGTTTGGTTATTTAGTATTGGTTGGACATTTGTTTAGAATTAATAAGTAGTAGTAGTCTGATGTTTCTGTTTCTAGGGTTCAACAGTGGATCGACAGGCCAGTGACAAGGAGAGGGCAAAGGATTTTCCTACATTCAAAGACAATGACTTTGTCAACGATGGCATCAATCTGCACTTGGAACCAGACCAGCGTGCTAAGCTCATCAACACGCTTGAATCGGACACTGGGGTAGGTTCAGTAAATGGGGGGGAGGAGAGCTTCTACTGCTTCTTTATCAGAGTACAGAAGGCTGATTGCTGCATCTGAGCAAACCACATTTTTTAAAATCTGATGCACTTAACAGAACTAATCACGCTTTATGAGGCCCGAAAGGACTTAGGTAACTTCTTTCATGTTTAATTTATGTATTCATGTTGGAATCATTTCTGAGTAGTGGAACACTTGGAAACAGGAATTGAGTCCACGTCTCCACATTCATTCTGGTCTATCGCAATGATTTCTGCAGAATAATACATTCGATTGGTTGTAAGAACATTTTGCAAGGTGTGGAGTACAAGTTTGAGCTTTTCTGAGATGTTTACCTGTGTTGGGACCATGACACGTCTTTCACTCGTAGTTGCTCAATTTGCCTTTGTGGTCATTAGATTACGGGGATTAAATGCACAACATTGATATTAATAATGCTCTTTCTAATTTTGATGTATAATCTTCCTTAAATTGAGAAACATGCTAAACTACTTTCTCAGATCAAATTGCTGCCTAGAAAACTCCGTCTGCAATTTGAAATGTAATTTATCTTGCTTGGCTGAATGAAGTTAATTTTCTGTTGCTGTGTAAATTGTTGTTGATATGGCAATGTTGATAAATAGAATAATTAATTAAAAATTAAAGGATACTTAAATCTGTCTTTTAATCCTGCTGCAGTTTCTGGCCAATCTAAATCTGATGGACTACAGTCTGCTGGTCGGCATCCACGACTCGGATCGTCCTGACCCACAGATCAACGACCCATTTGACAGCGAGGAGAATGGGGTTGACGATGAGGACGTAGAGGAGGCTGCTGTGAACAGTGGGGCAGCTGCCTGTCCCACCCCACCCGACAGTCCAATGGGAAACTACGAGAGGCAGATGTCTTCGGAAGATTTCGATCCGAAGCAAGAAGCCTTTGCCGTGAAGTGTGGTGATCGTAAGCATGACTTCTGTGTGTTCACATATAATTTCATATGACACCCAGAACACATGGTGTGATGGTTTATTGGTATGTTTGGTGTCTTGGAGGCAGAAGTTTGCTGGTTCGACTGCACCTCAAGCCACTGCATTAGGACCATGAGCAAGTCCTTCACTCACAAGTGCTCAGATGCTTCGGCGTGAAACTCCAATTCAGTGTCTGTGCTGCAGTCGGGAGAACCTCTGAGTAGAAATCTTGAAGGAACGCTGTAACGGGCTCATACATACATACATACATACATGCATGGCTTGCATGCATGCATACATGGCACTTACATAGACAACAGTGCCAGATGTGAAGGAAATAAAAAACTCTGTAGTCTGTATTGATTGTGTGGATAACTAACTGTGAGTTCAAAGTAAAAAAACTGAATTGAATTGCACAGTAATTAATTAATTAGTGCTTGTTCCTTTGTACAATAGTACATGGAGTTGAAGTCTTAATGTACTGTGTGAAAATTATCGTCTATCTAATTTACAGACTTTTTAAATTACATACATAGCGATTATTGCCAACGGTCTTTTGAGTTGGTAATCACACTCCATCGCATATCCTCTTTGAATTTTTTTTGGCCAGGATGCTGTAGGCCTTTCACGCTTTTAATTTAAAAAATACAAGTGTTGCGGTTTTTTTGTTTGATCTTTCTGTCACTAGCATTCTGTAGGATTGGGTGATGGTCGTCAATTGTAGCTTATTTTTAATTTAATTTTTTCTCAGATTTGCTATTGCAACTACTAGAGGCGCTCATGACTACTGCATGGACACTGCATCGGAATTTCATGCCAAAGCGCACAAGCAGAATTTGTGAGTGAAGGACTTGCTCACAGTGCCTATGCGGCGCTTGGCTTAAGGTGGATTCCCTCCAGCTCCAAGGCACTGAACCCACCACTACACCACCGTGCCCCACAAATTACTTGCGTGTTACTGTACCAGATCTTAGCTAAATTTAGAATTGATATGTGGTGCAATCTATTGTTCTCTCCTGATTTTCATCAGTGCAGGTTTTGTGAGTTGACTTATGCAGCTGACATGCAGAAGGATCATTTTGAGTATCATGCACTTGGTTGTGCTATACCTAACAGTTGTAATTTGTGACCGGAAAATGGTACTGAATAAATAAATACATGCCGTGATTTGTTAATTGGTAAGGGATTCATCACCAAGATGCTGTATAGTTGATTTTTGGCAGTTAATATTTCTGACATATCAATTATCTTATGATTTAATTTGCATCTTTTATTACCAATTTATTATTTCTTCAAAATGATGTTGTATGTCCCATTGTGCATGATTTTCAAGTGGAGAAATAGAGAATGTACTTACTTACTTACTTTCTTACTTAATGCTGCTGTGATTCATTAATTGCTAAGGATTCATCCATCCCCAGGGTGCTGTGATACTCATATTTCTGACATTTCACTCATTTGATGATTTAATTTACATCTTTTATTACCAATTTATTATTTCTTCAAAAACGATGTTGTATGTCCCATTGTACATTATATTATTTGCAAGTGAAGTAATAAAGATCTTACTCACTTACTTACTAAAATGATCTGAAATTGAATTGTAGAATGTGGAAAGCAGGAGATCTATTTCATGGCTCTCATCGACATCCTCACTCACTACGGAGTTAAGAAGCGGACGGCACAGGCCGCGAAGACCGTAAAACACGGCGCAGGCGCTGAAATATCGACCGTGAAGCCAGACCAGTACGCTCGTCGATTTATGGAGTTCATCGACCGAGCCTTCAAGTAGAACGAGGGATCAATGGATGCCTCTGCCGCTGTACACGACGTCAAAGATGTCTTAACTTGGCCGTGGGAACTGTTTCTTTGGCTGATGCTGATTCTGCTGATCAATTTTGAACTTTGGCAGTGTACTGCATACTTTCCACCTCTCTTGGTTTTTAAATGGCCAAAATTATTGTGAATTGTAAAGTTTGAAGAGGTGCTGTGCCAAAGTAATATGGCTCAGTTTCTTCGCCTTGCTGTCTTTCACCGTAGCAAGAATACTTGCCGAGCCGAGTATTATTATGAGCCGAAGAGTTGTATAACGTACGTGCACGTTTTGAATCTCCTGAATTGCAATGCTATGCGTCAAAGTGAGTTGAAGATATTCTGTAAATTTAACGCACTTTACAGGGACTGATACTTGTTTGCAGAATGAAAATGGCAGCTGTTTTGGGACGTTACTTAGAGGCATCATATGTTGTGGTGTGGAATGCAATTGGGAGAGTATTTGCAAGCATTGTGTAGGAGGTTTGTACTTAGTGGGATGAATGTAGATATTCAACTATTTTAGAGCATTATGACAGAGGTTGTATTTAGCGGTAGAAAGCACAACCAGTTTGGTAGCTTTGAGCGTCTAAGGCAGAGGTGAAAATGACCATCTGACAATGCTGCTGCTACTTGCATTTATGCGCTATTGTATATCTGATGATTGTCTATGCTTACAGTTCTGACTATTCTGTGTTGCACAAGTGTTCTACTGATCGATATCCGTGTGCACTTCATGTTGTAGCTTTCTGAGCATCTGATATTTTGTATTTATGTATATATGTATTTGTAGCTGGATGGTTAATAACGTCTCAAGTGGGTGGAATAATGACTGTTTGTTGGCACCAAACAGATGCCACATGAGATGAGATGAGATAGTCCTTGGTGTGCATGCAGTGAGTCGATGATGTATTTCTCTTAGTAACTTTTGTTCTATCTGCATTTTATGTTCACTTAACCAAAAACTTTCCTTGGCAGTTTGAATGATATCATCAGATGATGTCCTGCAGTGCCAGGGCTTTTTTTAACGTGCAGTTGTACACAAAATGTGCAGTTGTATACAAAATGTGCAGTTGTACACAAAGTGTGCAGTTGTAGAAGCTCTTCTGTACAGTTAAAACTATCAAAAAAGGTCATTGTCCTTCGATTGGAAGTAATTTACCATGGATGATGGGAAGGAAAAGAAGGAGTTGTGCAGTTCTAAAAATTCCTTTAAAACAGCCCTGTCCTGCACTACTCCTGCCCGGTACTAAGTTTGTTTGTCCTATCTACAAATATAGATCTCAAAATGACTCATTTGTGAAGAAGCATGCTGTGTAGTCTTGACGGCCATACATGTCTTGCAACACCTAGGGTAAAGTAAAATCTCACCTGTTACAATCAGATTCATCCTTGCCCATCGATCAGCGTTTCAACTAGAACTGGTAGATTCATGTTTGCGTGAAACTCATTTTACCGTTAAGTGAAATGCATTCTAGGAAATTGAATTACTTCGTTGGCCAGCATGTTATTATGTTTAAATATTTATTTGCTTTTGTGCAAGCGATGTCAAATATCATTAATGGACTACATGCAGCTAATTAAATTAAATTAAAACACTGATTCAATTATGTATTTGTACATGAATATATGTATGCAGAGTCTTACGGACACTTAACTATTGCACGTTTTTCTGTACCTTGCAAAAGCAGATGTCCAGCTATTAAAGATTAAAGTGATTAAGAGCAAGAATTTGTTCAGTTAATCAACACTACTTCAGGGCTTATTTTAACGTGCAGTTGTACACAATATGTGCAGTTCTTAATGGATTTGTGCAGTTGAAGAAGCACTTTTGTACAGTTAAAACTAGCGAAAAATGGTCATTTTCCTCCGAATGGAAGTAATTTACCATGGTAGATGGGAATAAAAAGGAGTTGTGCAGTTCTAGAAATTCCTTAAAAACAGCCCTGCAGTACTTTAACCCTTTACCCGTTTGCCCCGAGAATATCCGCTCAAAACACGGGCTTAACAGGAAAAATGAACAGGTAAAGGGTTAAGAAGTAAAATGGTTCAGCCAGTAGATTCCGATCTAGCGTTGATACTAGACATTATGTCCCAGATTACATTGTTTTGAAGCAGAGCAATGTCTGGTGATGTCACACATGAACCTCGACCATAGCCAGTCCCTTGTCGATGGTAGAAGCGCTCGTGAATAAGCTGGTGCCCTGTGCTTGGCTTTCGAATGGCGCTTCAGAAATTTGCAGATTACAATTATTAGAAGTTTGTAGGTTTCTGCATGCCTCTACCACGGCATTCTTCACAGCTGGTAATGATTGTTGGTAGAGTGTTCTTGGAGTAGAATCGTTGGCACCAATTCATGTACGAGTATACTTGCTTGTACTTTCCAAATTGAGCTTGACAACATGGTTACCAGAAACCCCTTGGCTGGAAGAGTCCATGTGATGACCAGAAACCCCTTGGCTGGAAGAGTCCATTTGAGAGGCACAGAATCTGATCTGAGAATTAGAATATTTGTATGAAGAGTTTTGTGTTCGAGTTAGACTAACAAGCTGTGTTCAACAACTAAGGTTTCACTATAAAGTGTTCCATTGTTCGAGTCATTGCCGTGTTTTGTGTAGGCTGCATACATGTATATTTGGCTTGCTTGATGTGAGGAAGTCATCAAAACAAAAAAAATCAAATTTCGAATGTATTGAGGGTAATTTTTCACACGAGTTCTGGATTTTTAAAATTGTTTTGAGCTTGTACTGGGTCTAAGTTGTTATGCTTGGGATTCAAAAGTTACTGATGTTGAGTAATTGAAGCTCATTTATACGAAAGAAATGATAGATCTGTAAAAGGTACCATTAGTAGGATTCAGTGGGATCTCTGTTGTTCTTTGACCTGCTGCAGTGGGTCAATGTTTTATTTAAGCATGGAACAAGCTTTGCTAATTTGATGTAATTATATTGACTAGCTTATACTGATTTACCTCTTTTTCTACAGTAAAACTAAGTTCTTACGAAGTTGTACACCTAAAAGTAAAGCACGGTTTTAGTGGTTCATAAGCATAGTTTTAGTAGCCGTAGTTTATGTCAGTAAATTGAAGATGTTGGTTTAAGTTACAGGTAAATTACTGCTAATTAGCCTTTGCTTTGTGCTATTTGTTTAACTGGCTATGCTGCATGGTGCCTACATTGTGTGGATGTTAATGAAATTACTATTGTGGTGTGCAGTGGTGTAGTGTTTGGTTCAGTGCCCTAGAGCCGGTTTGAATCCACCTCAAGTCACCGCGTAGAGATCTTGAGCAAGTTGTTCAGTCACAATTGTCCGTGTGCTTCAGCTGATACTCGGATGCAGAGGCCGTGCTGTGGTCGAGAGCGCCTCTGAGGAGAGAGCATGAAGGTGTGCTATAGAGCAAATGCAAGAAATAAATGAATGAAATAAATTAAAATACTATATTTATGACTAGAAAATTCCAACCAAAACCAAAGCTAACCACTTGTAGTATCTTACCTTATCCGTTGAAGCTGCAGCATATCTCATAGCAATGCAATGGTGGCATATCTGTATACTTGTTAATATGAGCATAATTGGATAAAAATAGAAAGTGGATATAGTAACAGGGTACAGTGTTTGTAATGTTTTCCTCACTATCCACTTTTACCCATATGTGTATTCAGTTGGTGTTTGATGATTCATGCGTTTGTGCTGAATCAACGTATGGAACAGGATAAAGTTTTAGTCACAGAATCTAATTTTACGAACAGCTTGGATTTGGCATTTAACTGATCTCCAAGTTATCTCCATAGAATACTGTTATGACTGTTCCATAGAATGCTGCTATGACTGATGAGAAGACCATTGATGTTGATAGTAGAATGAAGAATTTGCATGTAACAGTGCAGTGTAAAGTATTTAGTCATTTCCATGTAACGTTTCCAAATCTATTTCTCCATCTTTCATATGATTAACTGAACCTATTTTTACCTCTCTGTACTGGTATCTGATACAACTGGTAAGATTTCATCTCCCTTCTTTCATCAGCCATCCTTAGTTCTATCTTTTTCTTGTCATCAGTGGGTGTTTAACGTTCCCACTGCTATCAGAGGTAATTGTTCCACAAAATTCACCAGTACATGCTGAAAAACCTACGAGACAAGCAATGTTCTTAACCAATGACCACAGAATCTCATGCAAGAGCTATAAATAATAATAATAATAATAATAATAAGACAATTTATATAGCGCCGTTGGTCAGCCGAGGCCGAAGGAAAGGGCACTGTACACTGGATCACATGTTACTGTCAATTGGTCAGGAAGACTGTTCCATGCAGTTGGTCCTGACACAGAGAAAGAGCATTCTCCAAATTTTATTATTATTATTGTTACCTGCACTAGTAGTTCAGATATTAAAATCTACTGCAAGTTTTTGTCACACTTGCTCTTCAATCAAAGCAATCAATGCTTGTTTATGTTGAACTATTGTATATACCATACTACGACCACCAGAATGACTGTACTGCTGCGCGCCTAAAATAAATCCTCCAAAGTGTTTTATGGTTGTAAAAGTTGTACGCAGAAATTTTGCATCATGGCTTCCAGCACAGAAAACGAACTAAGCTCCTGCAAATCGTAAATTTTTTAAAATTTAAAACTTATTTGGGCGGTTGAGTGGTTTCGAGTGTAACTTAGCATAAGTTTATTTGATTGTGAAATTAAAATTTAATGCTAGTTAATGGCTTAGAAACTTTAATTAACCGACTATTGAGTGCAGCACTGCTGCTTGTGTTTGCAATTTTGACCCCATGATGTGGCATTTCATTAACATGTTGCGGCATTTCATTAACATGTTGCATCAAGACTTCTTATTGTTGAAATGCTGCAGTGATTGCAGATACTTGATAATTGTCATATTACACTTGTGCAAGTTTAGCTGTAAATGTGCGTAACTTTTGGAGCAATGGTTTTGAATTCTGCTGTTTTAAAGTCAGTTTTCTCGGAGACTTGGTCCTTAAGTGATTACCTATGAACTTTGTAGTTGGATGGGTTTTCAATGGACTTAATTAGAAAAATTTTGGCTGACTTTCCTGATAGCATCAACCAACATGGGGGCGTATATGGTTCAGAAAGACCCCAGATTTGGTTCTTTTCTCCCATCAGGCGCCACACACTCACACACACACACACACACACACACTGTGTTCGTCTCATGTAGAATTTTGATTGATGAATTATCTGTAGTTTTACATTATATATCGCTGTCTCTATTCTGTCGTGTTGTTGACATGCCGTACATCTCCCACACCCTTTTTAGTTGCTTATTTCTGTGTCTTAAGGTCTGAGTCTGCAGTCTACAAAATAACTAATTCTTGGTTTCTTGTATTTGCTTTTCGCATCATTTGGTTCTTGAAGAACTTTATATGTTATGTTCGGAGACAGTGTCAATTGTCTGCAAACATCTTGAGTTGTTTAACCGAATGTATGTGTAGATAATAAAGAATTTTGAACTTTCTCTGTTCATGGTCCAACAAAGTTATTACATAACATCTCTCAAAGTTATTACATAACATCTCTACCATTGCTCCTCATTTTCTTGTCTCATGATCAGTGTGCTGTTGCATCATTGCTTCTGTGCTTTCCCTTGTTTTACTTTAGTTCCTGTAACGTCTGAATAATGTGAAATGTTAGTATTGCATGATATTAAGAATGCACGATATTACTTCAAGCACCGAAAAGCCATTGTGTTATTTTACATCTTATGGCCAGTTTTTAGGCTGTGAATACTAGTTTCCATGTATCTATTTTTCTTTCTATTTATTTAGAAGTTCTGTTAATTAGTGTATTTGTGTAGGTGATCCAATAAGTTGACGTTAGCTGTGTTTTTGATGATCGAGTTTGAACGTATACGACTGGCTGGTTAAAATCAAATTTTCAATGACTGTTCTTTCTCTTACGTTGATTTGCTCAATTGACTTTGTGGCATGTTTTCTTTTGCACTTTCATATTTTAAATGTGTTCTGCATTTCCCATACTCATGCGTTAAAAATTAAGTAGCTGTTAGTTTTTAACGGAAACTATTGTCTTAAAACTTTGTGAGTCTGGTGAACAGAGATATTCATGAGAAGCTTTTAAAACGTTCGTATCTCTGCGAGAACATTTTAAACTTTCATATCGGCGATGCTTTGTCTTAGATCCATTGTCTCGGATCCATTGTTTTGGATCCATTGTTTTGGAATACGGAAAACAGTATGGAAAAAAATTGCTGTCTTTGTGTTGTAATTTGGATTGGCATTGCTCCTGTGATCAGAAGACCGTAACTCTCCTTTGAATGTAGATTCCAGGCCAACAGGTTTGAGTAGAGTTAATGTAATTTACTCCAAGCCATTTGTTGCCAAAACTTATGGACTGGATGCTGAGTTAAAAGTTGTACAGCACTGCATCTCTTAGCTATAGCTGTGCCCATTGCAGGATATAATATAATATTTATTGTTGGCGGGTCCTGATTTCGTGGTTACATCATAATGATGTGTCAGTTTTTGTGGTTGAATTGCTATAAGCGAGAAGGTTATATTAACCCTTTAGTTACTGGACCAGACCCGCATCCTGGCTTAATAACACGTCGCTGCGACGGGTTCCGTAGCGAAAGGGTTAATCTCATTGTTTGTCAGAGCTGTTATCTGAATAGTTTTAAGGTTTATGACTAGTGTGCCGTGTTAGAAACCACAGCCAATGTATCACTGAGGTCAAGTTTAGCGCTTAATATTCTTACACGCCAGTGTGCATTTAAGTTTAGCCTTTAGAATCCCTAGACATGTTGGTGTGGGTTGTCTAACAACTCTCTGAGGGAAATTCTACTGGGCGTGTTGCTCATCCTATTCATTCATTCATTCGGAAACTTATATGGCGCCCCTTCAAGGAAACTACCCAGAGGCGCTCCCGACTCCAGCGATTATCACCTCCGATTATCCACTCTTACATTCCGGACGTTGATTTTAGTTTTGTGATATTCATTGCACACCCACTGTCTTTGGTTGCACTTTTTTGTTTTACACAAAAAACAAGCATCTGAATAAATTCCAGATTTTGACCACTGAATGTACAGCCGTATTAATGTGTTGTTAATAATGTTTGTGTTGTTAATAATGTTTGTGTTAATTGGTTTGTGTTGTTAATAATGTTTGTGTTGTTAATAATGCTTGTGTTGTTAATAATGTTTGTGTTAATTGGTTTGTGATGACGAATCTCGTTTCCATTGTCACCAGATTTGCTTTGTTATCAAGCCATGTGTGTTCTTTTGCACATTTTGTCAAATTTCAAGGACATTCGGAAAAAAACTTTAGAAGGTAATTATTTAGAATAATAAAACGAGAAACTAAATTAATTGTATAAGTAATTGCAATGTTAATTAATTACTTAGCGTGTGATGTGGTCTTGCCTGTTCAGTTTTATTCTTGCAATCAAAGGTTTTTAAAATATAATCGTAGAAATCGTTTCTATAATGTGCTGAGGTTGTTGTTATCATTGGAATTCATCCATCTGGTCTGCTGGTGCCTGGTGCTGGTCAAGAGATTGTGACATTGATGTATGTCTGTCTGTCTGTCTGTATGTCTGTCGATCTGTATATCTGTCTGTCTGGCATGTGTGGTCTAGGTCATCTGTCTGTCTGTCGGTATGCCTCTCTGTCTGTCTGACTCTCTGTCTGCCTCTGTCTGCCTCTATATGTCTGCCTCTCTGTCTGTCTGTCTGCCTCTCTGTCTGCCTCTCTGTCTGTCTGTATGTCTTTTGGTCTGTATGTCTGTCTGTCTGTATATCTGTCTGTCTGTCTGGCATGTGTGGTCTAGCTCACCTAGGTCATCTGTCTGTCTGTCTGTATGCCTCTCTGTCTGTCTGCCACTCTGTCTGTCTGCCACTCTGTCTGTCTGACTGTCTGTATGTCTGCCTCTCTGTCTGTCTGCCTTTCTGCCTGTCTGTATACCTCTGTTTGTCTGACTGTCTGTCTGTATGCCTCTCTGTCTTTCTGCCTGTCTGTATACCTCTGTCTGTCTGTCTGCTGTCTGTCTGTCTGTCTGTCTGTCTGGCATGTGTGGTCTAGGTCATCTGTCTGTCTGTCTGTCTGTATGTCTGTCTGTCTGTTTGTCTGTCTGTCTGTCTGTCTGTCTGTCTCTCTCTCTAAACTCTTACAACTGCTGTGATATATAATCATTTACCAGCTCCAGCTGGAATCAAAGTCTCGCTCGTGCCACATGACATGGAGAGCGCTGGAAAAACGATTATAGAAACCGATGTTGAGTCTAGTTAATCGCCAGATGGCTCTGGTAGTGCTCCTGCTCTTAGGTTGAACTGTACAAGGTCATAATATTATACACCGTGATTCAAAAAAGTAAGCCAAATTGTTTTTCATATAGGCTATCTCTAGTGCATGATAAGATAGCACGCTAGAATTTTCTAAATATTTAGAGAAGTGGACCGAGAATATGATTCCAAAATTTCATGAGATAAAGTTGAACGGATAAAAGGATATATCAGTCTTTCAACTTCACATGCCGAAATTTCAATTTACAAGCAATTTTCTGTTAGATTCGATGAAAAGTAAGCCAAACTGTTTTTCATATATCTCTAATGCCTGATAAATTGATAATTAATCATTCTAAAATTGTCCAGATATTTAGAGAACTGAACCAAGAATAGGACTTCAAAATATCAGGTCATAAATTTGAACGGATAGAAAGATATGAATATTTCAATTCATCTCCAGAAATTTCAGTTTTCAGCAAGTCTGTTATGGTATTCGTTGCGGTTTGGATGCTTGATAGTTCCCAATTTGGGTCTTCAGTGATCCTGGAGTAAAATTAACGGAGTTGCCTATATTATCGCAACGCTCTGCTGTCGCAACATCTTCCACCTGTTATCAGCAATCTATAGCCCCAGAAGGCTGTTTTCTTTTTTAACAGAACAGCGCCAGCCCACAGAGCCAAGGAAACCATCGAAATGCTGACAAGAGCGACGCCAGATTTGAGACAATAATAGTGTCACGACTGGGATACCCAGCCGCCACGTATTTTTGGTTTCTATTATATATATATTATATCATTATTTCCTTGAACTCTGCATGGTATTTTCGGGGTCCAATAATTATATATTTATATTATAAAATTAAAAATTAATATTCTTGAGCTGCATTCGGTGACCTACATAATATTGGTGACCTAGATTTTAATGTCGAGCTCGTGTGTGAAGCGAGTTGCCGACAGGGATGACGTAAGCGGTCGCCATAGCTACCAGGTTATTGATCGCTTCTTGCATACGCTCAGCGAATGGAGAGTCGGCCGAAAAGGAGGAAGAGGAGTCGGCCGATATGACAGACGCAGTGCCAGAGCAGCACGTATACACAGATAGGCAGACGGACGGAGCAATGCGCCCTGCTGGCCGCTGTCATTGAATGCATGTGTGATATCTTTCCTTCACGCTGTACGAGGTGACCTGGTCTATTTGTAGCACGGTTGACTCAGTGCAACTCGTGCGTACGTGTCAGAGCAAGAGGAAGAGAAAGAAAGACAGTGAGCTGCAGACAGACGCTTGGAGGGAGATAGGTGGTCGCAGCTGCACAGGAATTCAGCGCGCTTTATCTGATCACGCGGTACATGCGTGATCACAGCTCGTGTGCGCTTCAGTGCGCATGCGTGTGCGTCACCTAGAGGCGGGGCTAAAAAGGCAGAAACGCGCAGCTCGCAGACAGATTCACGACGGACTTTGACGAGGATAGACGTGTAGCTCTGGAGAGCAAGTTACAAAATCAGAGTTTGATTATTTTAGAAAGATACTAGTTTATTTAAGTCAGCTTGGATTCGTCGTCTGAATTATTGCGTTGTCACGTTTGGTCTTTACGGATTCTGTACGGAAATTCTAAAAAAACCGGCAAGGAGCCGATTTCGTTGCGGTTTTGTATTACGAGTGAATGGTCAGCGCCGTGGTTCTGTTTCGTATCTTCGTAAAGGAGTTAAGTCTTTCGTTCTGGTTTTCGGAATATCTTTCTGTCGTTTGGATCGAAACTGCTCGGTCTTTCTGGAATTACTTCTGTCATCGATATCTTCCGCGTAGTTGCCTACGGGCGTCAATCTTTTATTAAAATATCTTTTCGTGGATTCCCTGCTCTCGACGTGCCAGTTCGGTCTTAGCGACAACTCAGCGTTGGGCTTAGCGGACCCTTCCGAGCCTCATTTCATCGACGCAAGTCCCGGATTCGACGCCGCGTCTGCGCCCCTTTCCTCGCTTATCGTCGTCCTTGTCCTGTGTCTCTGGAAGAAGGTACAATTTATTAAGGGCATTAATACGAATGTAAAATTGATCTTTTGGGCAGAGAAATTAAGATTGGCATCTAAGTACAAAATTGGGGATTCATTTTGTCTGCTCCGATTGAAGTCTGTTTGAATTGTGTTGCATATAATTGAGTGGCTTTAAACTGTAAGCTGTTGATTAACACTGCGAATAATTATTAAATGTTTCTGATAATAATAAGATCAATTAAATAAACTTTCGGAATTACTTCTTGCTAGCGTTAGGACTTGACATAACCAAAACTTGTATAGCGCCATGGATAGAAGCAGAGCATCAACTCCCTCGCAGCCATCTAGACCACCATCTGCGTTGGAAATAGGCATTTTACTAGAGGCCATACAAACAAATTCTAAGTCTACACAAGAAGCAATTTCCTCAGTGAAAACTGATGTGCAGGCAAATGCCAGGTCCACACAAGATGCCATACAGGCTAATGCCAGAGATACCCAGGAGGCTATCTCCGTCGTACAAAGCAATGTTGAAGAGGCTATCTCTGTCGTACAAAGCAATGTTGAAGAGGCAATTTCCTCAGTGAAAATTGATGTTAGAGAGGAAATTTATGCGGTACACTCTAACGTGAGGGAAGCGCTGACGGAAGTCGTGGCGCGTATAGAACGATTAGAGACGACGCCCAGGGCATCTCCGAAGCCGGTTGCAGGTTCGAACCCAGAAACAATGTTTCCCTTTGGTACCACCGCGGATAGACCTTACCACTCAGCCATCGGCCTGGGAAGAGCTTCGGGGGCTAGGCCTAAGGACCTTTCACTTCCGGTCAACCCCGGAATCCTACGCCGGAGTGAAAGACTGGCCAGTAAGGCCCCAGTTTCATACGGAGAGCTAAGAGGTCGAGATACCTGGCCATCCCGAACCCGACGGGATTCGAACCCCGAAGCTACCGCCTCCCTTCCTCCGTCTATATCTCTGAACTACGACCTGCAACCGCACGCGGCCCTCTCACACGCTGGACCGGAAGTGGCGACTCCGGGAGTGTACGCGGGGGCGGGCGTTACAATTGGTCCCAGTCAGTGGGGTCGAATTAGTTCTAGAGATTTGGACGAGGAAGAGGAAATTGAAAATGTCGGAAGAAGAGAAACTGCATTATCTTTTGAAAGAAGGAAGGAAAGGGAATTTGTTGATAATGTTGAAATTATGTCCGATGATGGTAGCATAGACATTGAAGTTAGCAAAATAATGGAATATAGACCTAAAACTGTGAAAATAATTGATAAAAGAATGCAAGCAGCACAGCAATCGGAGTTTAGAAATTTTGAAATAAATAAATCGATTGATCATAAATTGTGGGAGGGGGGTGATAAGGTCAACCCAGTTCCTTTGGCCTCTTCTTCGCCCTCTCACGTGGATTATCCTCGACCTGATCCGCAATGGAGGAAGCATGAATCGTTCGTGCATGCGGATCAGCCAAGAACGGAAATGATGGCAAATCGGGTCGACGCTTTCCAATCAACGTCGGGAATGCCGACCTATCACTCCGTGCCCAACTACGATGGGCTGGTTACTTCGACCATGGTTGGTCGAGACTACGCTCGACCCGACCTTCGACCCGGTCCAGTGGCAACTACAGCGGGTGACTGGATGCAACCGAGCGCACACCCTGAGCATCCATACGTGTCATGGATGGCTGCTCCGAACTACGCTCCGAACTACGCTCCGAACGCGCTCTACAACAGCATCGACAACCGGGTGTGGCTCGATCCGCTTCGCTGTCTCAATCCGCCTCGTACCAGCGACGTCGCCTTTCCTCGGTGGCCAACCGTCGTGGAGTCGGCGAGGATGAACTCATGCCTCGGCGCTCAGAATTTTGGATTTAGTCGTGACGTCGAACTGCCTCGTCAAGCGCTTCTGAAACCGATGTATCTGAATAAAGGTGAAACAACCGACGACAATAAAGCGGCGATGTCGGCGGTAAATGAGACGAAGGTGCTGGCGCCTGTCAACGCTTCCGTCGGCCCCGCCAAAACAGTCCCAACGACATCAATTGCGACACAGACAACCGGCGACTGGGAATTTCCGACGAGTAGCACTGTTGGAACAAACAAGGAATCGGAAACGACCGCGTCTACGACCGTGAAAGCGACCGAGGTCAAACCGTCGTCGGCTGCGCCTCCTAAACAAAGGCAATACACGAAACTGGGATCGTACAGCGGAAGGACGGATGTGGAAGTCTTTTTGCGCAAATTCACTGTATGCGCAAAGAACAATGACTGGTCGGACGAAGAGAAATTTAATCAACTGGTCGTCTCCTTAGTCGAACCGGCGACCCATTTGTTGAGCGAGTCGAACGTGGATACATGGACGGCTTTGGTCCAACGACTTCGGGAACGGTACGGTACCACTGAGCAGCAGGCCCTGTTTCAAACGCAGCTCAGCACCCGGAAGCAGAAAGCTGAGGAGGATCTGGGAGTTTTGGTTGATGATATCCGCATCTTAGCTTCCCGTGGATATCCTGGTGTGTCGACCGCCCATAGTGAAGCCATTGCTATCCGAGCATTCCTGGACGCCTTGAGAGATCGGAACCTCTCTCTGAAAATCCGCGAGCGGGAACCGAGATCTCTCGACGAAGCGTACAAGGTAGCTATGAGGTTGGACGGCTATCAGAAAGCGGAAGTCAGTGGCCACGAGCAACAAGAACGACGATATGGACGTGTCAACGCCGTCAAAGAAAAAGAAGAATCGGTGGTGGAGGCATTGTTACAACGCATAGAACAATTGGAGCAAATGAAGCGACAACTGGAGCGACAACCGGTGTCGGCGCCTCAATACAGAGACAATAATCGCGAGTCGTGGAGAGGCCAGAACGGTTCGACCGGAAATGGGTGGTCGAACGGTAACGGAAACAACTGGCGGAATAACCAACGCTGTTCGATCTGTAATAGAACAGGCCATTGGAGTTCCGTCTGCTGGTACCGACAGGCGGCGGAACCGGAAGTTGGACGATATGAGCGAAGATGTTACGCTTGTAACCGAATTACAAATCATATCGCCCGGGACTGTCCATTCCGACAGCAACAGAATCCGCCTGGCGACAACGTGGATCAACCAGAGAACGCAGAACCTAACGTCGGTCGGGTGTTCTCTATACGGAGTACTGTTCCGGAGCCGAGCGGGAACCAGTGGAACCGGAAGCGTCGCTTCCAGAATTCGCCACGTCCGGCGAAGAGGCGAAACAGTGGTCGGAATTCGCCAAACGAGGAGCGCCGCTGTTTCTACTGTGACTCTAGCTTGCATTTGTTACGCAGATGCCCATTACGCAACGGGTCTGCTGACGATCAGAATTGGAGATCGCCGGGGGAACCAACCGGAAATCATGAACTTGAGAACTGAAGGTCATCTGGTGACCTTTGCTAATGACCGCTTAATCGCGGGGGATTAACTGAATGCAGAAAGCATCTGTAACGTTGTTTTAGTTCGATTCTGATGGAAATGATTTATTTTTACATGTGAAGGTTTTGCATGTTGTGGTTACGGTGTAAATACTGTAATGTGCATTGTAAGTTGACTGAACTGGTGTGGCATTGCACCGATTAATATATGTAATGTATTGCATTGCATTGTAACGATGGCAGTTTGAATATTGCATCAGATGATATATATTGTGTGGCGCTATATAAATAGTTGGCGCTATATGAATGATTTTTGACCTGAGGAGATATATTAGAATGATTAAGATTGCTCATTTTTAATCAGCTATGATGGTAAGAATAATGATAGGCTGACGTTGAGAGATTGTGAGGCAAGAATTACATTAGGCCTATGCTCTGCTGCATATATATAAATAGCGTGATTAATTAATTAATTCATTATTAGGTTTTGATGCAGGGATAGGTCTACATAAGATTTCGTGATCATAGCATAGCAGATATATAATATTAAGCGAATAGATGCATTAGTGATGATTTAAAATAGCGCTATATAAAAATTCTAGAGGGCCGTTGTGTCATACTGTAACAGCGATATAATTATATATAGGTTGCATGGATAAGATTATGACATATATATAGGCCTATATGTTTTGCCTTGCGCCGCTGTTGTAACTGCATTAATACACAAACTGCTGCCTTTGCGAATGGTATGCCTAAGTAAGTTTGCATTGGATCTACAGCGAGTTAGCCTAGACACCTAAGGCATAAGCGAATAGGCTATAATAATTAATTATAGGTAGGCTGCTCAGTGTTGATAAATCGCTGCATTTTATATTATAATTATTCAGCCGTATAATGTTTACATTAATTTGGTTGGTCAGCCTAATGATTGAAATTGAAGGTCTGATTATATTAACGGCTTAGAATATAATTTCGTAGCATAAGCTTAGCGGGATGATTTATATTGCTCTATAATTTACTATTAATTCTGCCGCATGCATTTGAACTGGTTATTATTATTATAATTATTATTTTTCTTTATCCGCTGTGTAGGATTTTTATCTGTGCAGTGAATGACCTAGTTTTCAGATTTGCTCAATGTTTATAATTATGGGTCTAAATTTGGTATGTGTACGGTGACATGGACTAATCTTTAGGCTCAGTTAGTCGAGGTAGCTGGTCGCTTAGAATTTCTCACGTTCTGCAGTTCAGTGTAGATGACGGGGGAGGTAGCGTTGGCGAGAGACGCTCAGACGCTTCAAAGAGGCCGATAAATTTAATGATTATATTCCCACGGCCGCGACTTCGTGTGGGTGGTCTTTTGCGTGTACATGCATGATGGACTGAAGGAGGAAAGAAGGATGAGTATAAACGCAGTATAATCATGTTTTGGTCCTCCGGTATATTCATGCTTAGTTAACACATAATATCTTGATTAAAATATAGACGTAAAATAAGAAGACTGTGAATTAATAATAATAGTATATAGATCCGTGCATGGTCTGTAGGCTTAATTTTTAGTTGTATAATCATGATGAGCCTATGATAATTATATTTGATTATGCTATATAGTGAGCGAGATTACAGGGTAACCTGGTACTTTAGTGTAAATTGCACTATATTAAGTCGACCTAATTAACCTGATGTTACTGTAAGTGTTCTGTGCATTGGCTAATGGAGCCTATTAATTAAAATTAATATCGCTGGGACATAGACATGGCACGCATAGAATATAAACTTAGGTTACAGCCTACTATATTGTGTAGGGCTGTTTGTACACATGGCTTGTAGGGCCTATAGCTCAGGCCTAATATGTCGCTTATTTTAGTCTCAGTTACTAAATAGGATTAATGAGGGATGTTATATTAATATCAGGTCTAGGCCTACTGTTAGATGGATATTATGCTGATTTCTCTATGGCAAATCTTAATAGTAATACACGGACAGGCAGTTAATCATTGGAGTTAGCTATGTGCTATTATAGGCTATGGTGTTAAAGGCCGTTATTAGAGAATAGAATTGTAATTAGGCGTTAACTGGAGGTTTTGGCGAACTGTTGGGTAAGCTTATATTCTGTAAACACAGAATTTTACCACAGGATAAGCCTAAGAAACCTCGTGTGTGTGGAAACGCCGTGATAAGCTTAAGTGATAGGCTAATTATGATGACCTCTGGGGTCAAGACTAAATTGCTGTCTGTAGAATTAGGTTGGGGTTTGCCATTGAATTTTCTGCATGGTA
Organism: Lumbricus rubellus; assembly: GCA_945859605.1. NCBI lineage: Eukaryota > Metazoa > Annelida > Clitellata > Crassiclitellata > Lumbricidae > Lumbricus > Lumbricus rubellus. Next base: position 30,541,090 of record OX243814.1, read on the forward strand.
CTGGACTGAAGTAGGCTTGTGATAAAAGTAGACCTATAAATAGACATATATAAGTGTTTACATGTTTATCGAACTTGGCGCTATATAAAAACACAGTGACTCTAACTGACATGGAAATAATGCTTTCTGCTGAACTTTGAATCAGTGCTCATTGCTTATCGCTGAACGCTGTTCGACGCTGCTGCTATAATTGTTCATGGCATATTTTTTGATTTATGCATTTAATTTTAACACTTTTAATGTAAAAAAAAAAATCGGAGTAGAGTCTTACAGAATTTCAGGCTCCATTTGTCCAATTAAATGGAGCCGGAAATTCGAGGGATGGCCGGTGAGAGTGTCACGACTGGGATACCCAGCCGCCACGTATTTTTGGTTTCTATTATATATATATTATATCATTATTTCCTTGAACTCTGCATGGTATTTTCGGGGTCCAATAATTATATATTTATATTATAAAATTAAAAATTAATATTCTTGAGCTGCATTCGGTGACCTACATAATATTGGTGACCTAGATTTTAATGTCGAGCTCGTGTGTGAAGCGAGTTGCCGACAGGGATGACGTAAGCGGTCGCCATAGCTACCAGGTTATTGATCGCTTCTTGCATACGCTCAGCGAATGGAGAGTCGGCCGAAAAGGAGGAAGAGGAGTCGGCCGATATGACAGACGCAGTGCCAGAGCAGCACGTATACACAGATAGGCAGACGGACGGAGCAATGCGCCCTGCTGGCCGCTGTCATTGAATGCATGTGTGATATCTTTCCTTCACGCTGTACGAGGTGACCTGGTCTATTTGTAGCACGGTTGACTCAGTGCAACTCGTGCGTACGTGTCAGAGCAAGAGGAAGAGAAAGAAAGACAGTGAGCTGCAGACAGACGCTTGGAGGGAGATAGGTGGTCGCAGCTGCACAGGAATTCAGCGCGCTTTATCTGATCACGCGGTACATGCGTGATCACAGCTCGTGTGCGCTTCAGTGCGCATGCGTGTGCGTCACCTAGAGGCGGGGCTAAAAAGGCAGAAACGCGCAGCTCGCAGACAGATTCACGACGGACTTTGACGAGGATAGACGTGTAGCTCTGGAGAGCAAGTTACAAAATCAGAGTTTGATTATTTTAGAAAGATACTAGTTTATTTAAGTCAGCTTGGATTCGTCGTCTGAATTATTGCGTTGTCACGTTTGGTCTTTACGGATTCTGTACGGAAATTCTAAAAAAACCGGCAAGGAGCCGATTTCGTTGCGGTTTTGTATTACGAGTGAATGGTCAGCGCCGTGGTTCTGTTTCGTATCTTCGTAAAGGAGTTAAGTCTTTCGTTCTGGTTTTCGGAATATCTTTCTGTCGTTTGGATCGAAACTGCTCGGTCTTTCTGGAATTACTTCTGTCATCGATATCTTCCGCGTAGTTGCCTACGGGCGTCAATCTTTTATTAAAATATCTTTTCGTGGATTCCCTGCTCTCGACGTGCCAGTTCGGTCTTAGCGACAACTCAGCGTTGGGCTTAGCGGACCCTTCCGAGCCTCATTTCATCGACGCAAGTCCCGGATTCGACGCCGCGTCTGCGCCCCTTTCCTCGCTTATCGTCGTCCTTGTCCTGTGTCTCTGGAAGAAGGTACAATTTATTAAGGGCATTAATACGAATGTAAAATTGATCTTTTGGGCAGAGAAATTAAGATTGGCATCTAAGTACAAAATTGGGGATTCATTTTGTCTGCTCCGATTGAAGTCTGTTTGAATTGTGTTGCATATAATTGAGTGGCTTTAAACTGTAAGCTGTTGATTAACACTGCGAATAATTATTAAATGTTTCTGATAATAATAAGATCAATTAAATAAACTTTCGGAATTACTTCTTGCTAGCGTTAGGACTTGACATAACCAAAACTTGTATAGCGCCATGGATAGAAGCAGAGCATCAACTCCCTCGCAGCCATCTAGACCACCATCTGCGTTGGAAATAGGCATTTTACTAGAGGCCATACAAACAAATTCTAAGTCTACACAAGAAGCAATTTCCTCAGTGAAAACTGATGTGCAGGCAAATGCCAGGTCCACACAAGATGCCATACAGGCTAATGCCAGAGATACCCAGGAGGCTATCTCCGTCGTACAAAGCAATGTTGAAGAGGCTATCTCTGTCGTACAAAGCAATGTTGAAGAGGCAATTTCCTCAGTGAAAATTGATGTTAGAGAGGAAATTTATGCGGTACACTCTAACGTGAGGGAAGCGCTGACGGAAGTCGTGGCGCGTATAGAACGATTAGAGACGACGCCCAGGGCATCTCCGAAGCCGGTTGCAGGTTCGAACCCAGAAACAATGTTTCCCTTTGGTACCACCGCGGATAGACCTTACCACTCAGCCATCGGCCTGGGAAGAGCTTCGGGGGCTAGGCCTAAGGACCTTTCACTTCCGGTCAACCCCGGAATCCTACGCCGGAGTGAAAGACTGGCCAGTAAGGCCCCAGTTTCATACGGAGAGCTAAGAGGTCGAGATACCTGGCCATCCCGAACCCGACGGGATTCGAACCCCGAAGCTACCGCCTCCCTTCCTCCGTCTATATCTCTGAACTACGACCTGCAACCGCACGCGGCCCTCTCACACGCTGGACCGGAAGTGGCGACTCCGGGAGTGTACGCGGGGGCGGGCGTTACAATATTTTTGTAGGCGAACAGAAGGAAAAAGAGCATTCATTGCTCTAATTTTCATCAGACCTTCAGCTTTTAGACAAATTTAATGATTTCCCCCCCCTTCCGAGCTACCATTTCTGGTGACTACGGCAAACCAATATTCACACCAAAACTATTGTCTCGAAACCGGTTTGTCTTAATAACTAGGTGTAGCCCCCCCCCCCCACTGCATTACAGCGCAAGGTTTAACTTGCTTCATGATACGATGCTGCTACTCCACTCCATTTAATTTTTTTGCGTCCTTCAAGTAGGCACTCCCGACCCAGTCCCGGCCACAGGATTGATCACTCAACCAGTTCACTGGAGTCTGTAGTAATCTGCGAAACAGTTTATGCTTATAGACGCACAGCAGAGGAAGTGATTTGTAAGGGAGAAGCAGGGTGTTCATCATAGTTGCAAAACACGACACCAGAGGCAGTGCAAACACGTTTCGCGAACATTATAGTATATACCCGGTACACGCTTAATGCATAGACCATGCATCCTCCTTGTTATCTATTCCATGTCGTCGTCTTTATGCGCGCATATGCATTGATCTTCCACTCGGAATTACTGGGTGCGCCTAGCGACACGCAGCGGTAATATTTCAAGCGGAATCGTCTGCTGCAGACCATCTGCTTTAGTGCTCGGCAATAAACATCTTGACGGTCTTAAATCACACACAAGCTACACATGAACCTATTATATACTGAAGCTCCTGTTTCTGGACCGCTGCATATAGTGTCCCATATTCAGGATCCGTCTTGGAACATATAAAATTGCGTCCTAGGCCCTATAGACATGCAGGCAGCTACCTCCTGTTATATTAGCCTATATGGGTCACAACTCACAAGGACGCCCATAAATGCCAAGTAAAGTTGAAGACAATGAAGAGACAATTAAATAGAAAGGTTCACGCAGCCAAAGGCTTAAGCTTATGCTTTTGCCTTTATCGTTGCTGACTGGTGAAGAAAGAAACCTTAAATATCATTATAGCGCTCCCTCAAGCTCTCTCACTACTTAGAGGCGCTCCCGAATGCAGAGCGGACACTGCATCGGAGTTTCACGCCGAAGCGCTGAGTAATTGCGAGTGAAGGACTTGCCCAAGGTCCCTACGCGGTGGCTTGAGGGTGGATTCGAACCTCGAACCTTCAGGCTCCAAGGCAACGACGCCACCACTACACCACCGCGCCCCTCTTCCGCGTCTAGCCTCCAGTCGTCTCCCAATCACCACCGTCATCCTCCACTTCTCTGCTCCGTAGGCCTATAATAGATCTAATAATGTGCTCTGCACTATTTAATTGCCTCATATAGTGTTTTAAGGAATTTTTAGAACTGCACAACTCCTTCTTTTCCTTCTCTTCCTCCATGGTAAATTACTTCCAATCGGAGGACAATGGCCATTTTTTGCTAGTTTTAACTGTGCGGAATTGCTTTTACAATTGCACAAATCCATTTAGAACTATGTTTTGTGTACAACTGCACGTTAAAAAAGCCCTGAGTCGGGCCTTAATCTTCACACTGCATCCTATGTATTAAATTTTATGGAATAACAGTTTAATCCTCTAAAAGATTGAATCGTGCGTAAGTCTGATCGTAGACAAAAATCTTCTACAGCACCACACGAAACCAAGCACTGGGCAATAGCTTACTCAAGAGCGCTGCAACTGATGATAAAAAATATGATTTGCTTCAGAGCACATCTGTTGGAAAAGTTGCCGTATCCAGTGAATGATTTAACCAAACAGCTTTATGACACGCGCAGATTGTCTGGTGCATTAGCCTCCTTTCAGTACGAGATTTTTAAAGTAGACCTATACCTTTGATGATTTTTGTATCATGTTTAAAGCTGGGCGAAAATAATGGGTTACGTGATAGTTGTAGGCCTACATGCGCATGAATAATATTTTTATATCAGGCATTGAATCTCTCTGTTTGCGCATGAAATCGTATCCTTCTACACTGTGTCCGGTTAAAAAGTAGACCCCACAAAAAGTGTCATAACTCGGTCAAAACGTTTGGGATTTGTCTGAAATTTTAAACACATCAACAGTGACCATATCAACAAGAGATTCCAAAGTCGTTTGCAAATATTCGCGAGTTTGTCAAATTTATGAGCGTTTGCGTTGGAGCACCGACAAATTGAACTTTCCAACATGGAAAACCTAAAAGGAAGTGAAATTCAGCTATTATGGTGCCAAAAATGTGTTTCTTGTTCTCGGACACACGATCATAGACGTAGTAGGTTAATAGCTATCCCGGGAGACACTCGGCTTCATATCCTGCAGCTGTGGCCGTCCAGCAGTCCAGACTTTGATCCGGAGTACATGTACTGGAGGAGCGCGTTTTTTGTTCACACGCAATCATGACATCGATAACCGTAGGGCGTAGGGCGCGTCTGTTTGAAGATTGGCAGTTGTTTAACCAGGTGATCATCGACAGGACCATCAAACAGTAGCGTCTAATCTACGGTCGTGTGTCCGTGAACAAGATGGACATTTTGAACAGCATATTTAGCTGAATTTCCCTTCTTTTCAAGTTTTCCATGTTGGAAAGTTCAATTTGTCGGTGCTCCAACGCAAACACTTATAAATTTGACAAACTCACGTATATTTCTAATCGGTTTTAGAATCTCGTGTAAATATGGCCGCTGTTGCTGTGTTTGAAATTTCAGACAAATCCCAAACGTTTTGACCGAGTGATGACACTTTGATGTGGGGTCTACTTTTTAACCGGACACAGTGTATAATATAAGTTCTATTATTGTTTTCCATTATCTTTGATAGCTAATAATTATGCAAGGCCTATATTCTACATTTCCCGCTATTATATTAGGCTATTATAGTAGGCTATTCTATGGTCTTCGATAGGCTAATGGTAAAAATGTTGACTATATTGTGGTTATTATGGCCTATATAGGCATTAGGCAGGCATATGTACGAGCACTTGTTATAGCGCTACTTTAAGATCACAACTCAGAGGCGCTCCCGACTACAGAGCGGACACTGAACCTGAGTTTCACGCCGAAGCGTATGAGCAAGACTTGCTCAAGATCCGTCTACGTGGCGTGCAGTAGACCTATAGACTATGGTTCGTTGTAAATTGTAGCGAGTGCATGGTTGCACATGGGGCAACTGGTATTGTATTGTATCGTATCATTTTGTATTGTATCGCAACGTGTTGTATTGTATTGTATCGTATGCATGTAGTATTGCATTGTATTGTATTGTATCTGACCATTTATAAAGCGCTTCTTGCAGCAAGAGCCTTTCAGAAGCGCTCCCAGTGTGTGCAACCTTGAGAGAATAGGCAGGTTTTTAGACGAGAGAAAGATGAGGAAAGACTACCATGCAGAGAGGATGATACAGAACGAACTGATGGGGAAGTCCACTCCATATGGACGAACTTATGTAAG